>VZTD01001045.1:4646362-5149346 GCA_013397725.1 Rhagologus leucostigma
GGGTGCCGCGACACATCGGCAGCGTCGCAGAGCGGTGCCGGTGCCTGCCCCGGGCCGCCCCGCCGCCCGCCTGGGCGTGGGCCAAGTCAGGCTCAGCCCGCAGCTCCTCGCACCCCTCCGAGGACTGCCCGGGGGAACTGCCTGGTTTCGGTCTGTGAAGCGACCCGTGGGCATCCAGCAGCTCCGGGGAGGGCGGGCGGCAGCGGGCGGGTGTCCTCCAGCGCGTGGTCTGTTGTAAAGGTCAGGAGAAAATGGCAATGGGGACACTTCGGGTAGGCGACGGTGGGTGAAGGCAGCTGTCCGCCTGTTGAAGCTTAGTCCCAGTCCCACTTGGCCGAGGCAGAGCCCACTTCGGCTCCGTGGGGGAGGTTGGCGAGGTCTTCTGCTAGCGAACTGGAAGGGCAGCTGAGGTCGTTGGATGTGGCATGCATGAATTTTGGCTGGGGTCTGTTTCACTTGTTTTAAAGGTTTTATTTTCCACTGTATGTTAGGAGTGTAGAGGAAAAGAATTAATTTCAGTTGCTGATTCTGTCTCAGAAGATCTCCTGACTTCATTTGACTTTCCCCATCACATCCAGTGTCTCCCTGGGGAAAGCGCATGGTGAGAAAGAGGGAGAACACCAGGACATCCCTTTCTGCATTTCCAGCACAGCTTTCCCTCTGAGTTAGCAGAGAACTGGTTGTGTGTGCAGCTGGGAGGATAAGGAGAGAACAGTGGTCTGTAGAATTAAGATAGTAATATAAGCAGTTTTAGCAAGACAGAAAATATTAATTATTCAGTCATTTGGAAAAAAAAGGGGCTAAAATCAAAGCATACCTGTTGCATGTCCTCCTGGTAAAACCCTGAAACGGAGAAGTTTTGGAATAAGCAGGAATAAGCTATTAGGGAAGCAGAGCAAAATGTCACCAAAATGGGCTCACAATCACTTTTTCAGTCCCCTTAATTGACCTACATTCGTTTCAGTTTCCAAGCAAAAATTCTTTTGAGTTTTTTACTGAACAGCTTCAGCATTATTCAATTTGCCATCTAGTCCATGAGACTTGGTGGAATTCTCTGGTTTGTATGAAAGGACTTTAACCATTTCTCTCTCTGATGATGTTTTTGGTGTGCTATTATACATTTTTATACTTTTTCTGTCACTGAAGTTTCCTTGTAATTTCTTTCTGTATCATCTGGGGAGTGATCTGAGGGTACTTGAGCTTGGTAGCTTTTTCCCCAGTTCCAGTGAGTCTTGTTTTAGGTTCATTATCTCTGCACTGGCAACCCTCTTGGATGCTGGTGGTTCCTCTGTCCATTCAGTAACATGGATTCTGATGGGGTCTGGTTAATTGTACACAGTCATGTCACTTGGCTCTGGCAGAGCAAACTGTTTAATTTTTGCGCCACTGATGTCTCCTCTGCTGCATTAAGGACTTCTGCTTCCAGCTGTCTCCTCTCCTTATGGCTCTGCTGCTAAAAGGTGCCATGAATATTCACCGTTTTGATACATTTCAGCATGTTTTGTTCGTGTCCGGTATGCAGTAGGACAGCACAATTTCCAAATCCCTTGCACTTTCCAACACCAACATCTATTTTTATGGTTGTACTTCTTCATGCCAGGAGATGCTAGTGCAAGGTAGATAAAATGAATCTGATCCCTTTACTGCATTTCTGTACAGGTGAATAATAATGTTTAGAAACCACCACGTATGACTGATCTACTGGAGCCCAATGAGTCTGTACCAGGCTGCACGTGTGCAGGTGTGATTTGAGATATGTTTTCAGGCAAAGCAACGCACAATTTTTGTCATCTCCGAAGCTGGTAGATGCACTGTTGGCATTAAAAGTCAAAAAAAGGAGCTTTTTGTCAGCAGAAGAATCACTTCTCAGACTGCTTCCCTCCAAAATTAATAAGGGAATGCATGCATAGCCAAGTGGTTGTTTGCTGTCTTTCTCAATTTGTATGTGAATGCCCTGAAAGAACTAGAACAACGTTGGGTGTTGAAAGAACCTGACTTCATTGGTTGCTGAATGTTTTACCTTAATTCAGTATTTACCTCAATGTTCATTTCTGTATTACTTAAAAAAAGTTTCCTCAAGGGAGAAAGAACTACCAAAAAGTATTGGTTCAGGTTGCATCCTTTGAAGAAGAAAACAAAGGTGGTGGGACAGAAGGAAAACTTAAGAGTGAAATGTGCAGGACAGGAGTGTTATAATGGTATGTTTTCTCAGAGCTCTATGACCTACTTCTGTTATTAGTTTACTGTTTGGAGAGTATAAGTAAGAGATAATATATAGATCCTAAAATGCTTATCTCACAAAAACCAATATAGGATTGTCATCTGCATATGCATATAGTTCTGTGTAGTACGGGAACAAAATTGAATCAGAAGTAGTGAAATAAAGAAGCATGTGAATATAGCTTTGATTTTGCTTGCTATTATGTACCTTCATATGGTTAGCATTTGGTTAGGTCATACAATACTTAAAATTGATGTAATTTAAATCTTGTTATAATCAGGTTTCTGACATGGGATCATGCCTGATTTAGGATTGCAAATAAAAGCGTAAGAAGTAATTTCTTTAGAAGAAAGATTTTGATCACAGTCTGTCCTGCATGAGTCATTATAAATTGTCAGCATGATATAGCTCTTGATTTGAAGAGGTGTTTTTTAAATAAGAAAAAGATAAACAATATCTTGGACACATACGCTTTCAGTCCCTGTTGCTGTCTAATCATGTCTACAGCTAGACACGTCTATGACATGGTAAAGAAGAAAAATCCTGAGAAAAAAGGTATTTCCTGTGTGTACATGAGTATAACATAGATTAGATGGCCTTATGATTTAGCTATGGCTTAGACTGCCTTTTTTGTTCCATGTGCATAATGCTGTCAGGGTACACTTGATACGTTGAAAGCCAGTGTTGGCAGCCTCTTACTCCATCCCCTAACCTCCTCTTCTGCAATTGCAAAGTCGTAGGTACAAGCACTTGCATATGCACTTAGCTAATTTGAGCAGCTGGATGAATACAAACTCTTGAAATCATTAGGATTTAGGTATTATTGTTCTTTATTACTCTACACCTAAAGTTTGCAGGAAACCTCACAAATAAAGATAATTCTTGAGATTTATCCCTTTATAGGTTAAGTAAACACTTCAGTTCTGTCATTGTGATTTTTTTCACTATTAGATATTTGTAATTACTTTTTTCCTTTACTAAGATGTTTCAAGTTATAAGAAAGAAAAAAGTAAAGAAAGCAAAAGAAAGGCGTAGAAGTGTCCCATGGACAAGTAGAATGAAACCAATATATAGGTTTTTCAAGAGATGCCTAAGCCCATGCCCACAGTAAGAGGACCATTGAACAAAACATAAAAGCTCTATACTTTGGCAAACCACAATCCAGTGATCTTAGACAGTGGTCTGTAGCATGGGCCCACAAAAGCATCAGAGCAGCTAAAGCTCATTTTGCCCTCCATATTTTCGGTTCTCCAGCACTCGTGCTCAGGGACTGCCTCAGATGGATCTTGGCATTTAAAAGTTCTTGCTGGATTTTGTTTTTTGAGACTTTGGTTGCTTTTTGAACCTGTGTAAACTTTTAGCATTTACAGTGCTCCAGAGCAAGGAGTTCCACAGCTTGATACTGTGTGTTGTGTGAAGATTCAATGGTTTTTGTGTTTTAAATCTTGTGCCTGCCCATTTTATTTGATATTCTTGGCTCATGCATTGGAAGAGGCTGTGAGCAGGGAACTTGGAGACACATTCCCTGTCCTGGCTCTGATTACACCTTTGCTGTATCCACTCAGTTACCTGTTTTGAGATCTTTGGCTTCTTAGTCAGTCCTTAATTGTTAGGTTGTACCAAACTTGTGATCATCCCTGCTGCCCTGCCTATAGCCATTTCCAGTCTACTGTATCTTTTCAGAGTCTGTGGGACCAGAGCTACACACAGTATTCAAGAAAGACAAACCAGCCATTCATACAGTGACTTAATAATATTCTCTCTTTCATTCTTTGTTCCTTTCCTAGTAATTAGTAATACTCAGTTTTTCCCTGTTAGTGAACAGTGGGCTTATGTTTTCACACAACTGCTTATTATAACCCCAAGATCTCAGTTCTGAAGTGGTAATAATCACCTTGGGGCACATAATTTTGTGTAGTTAGGTTTTTTTCCCCTTAAATAAATGACTTCAAATTTATCTGCATTGACTTTAATTCAACTTTTTATTACCTAGTCACTCAGTATTGTAAAGTCTTTCTTCATAGTCAACCCTTACCATAGCTACCCTGCATGAGTATCAGCAGCTAACTTTGTCACCTCACCATTTTTCCTGTTTTCCAGCTCATTTACAAATAAGCGAGTAGCTCCCAAGTTCCAGCACAGATCCCTGCAGGATTCCACCACTGACCTCTCTCCACTTGAAAAACTGACAGTAGTGTCCTACCATCTGTTTCCAATTATTTATCCTTGCAAGGGCATTTATTTTTATCCTCTGGGAGTCTAGGTTTTTTAAGACTTATGAATGACAGATGCATCAAATGTCTTTTGGAAATCCAATTAAACGTTGTTAGTGAAAACTCCATGGTGCACATTATTTTTTACTTCTTTGGAGAACTCTAGTAGTTTTGTGAAAAATTACTTAAAATAGGTGTATTGGTCCTACCTTCCTTTCATCATGCAAATATATCCTGTTTGTACACATGCTGACATACACTGTTTCTTTCATAGTTTTACTGATTTATGTGGTGCAGGTGTCGGTCTTTCTGTGGTTCCCCAGGTTTTCCCTGGACTTGTTTTAAATTAGTTTTTAAAACTGGTTTCATATCACTCAACTGCCAGTTCTTTGAAGCCAAAGCAGTCATAATGAAGAGGTTATTACATGCCACAGTTAAAAGTTTGTTTAAAACAGGGAATTGCTTCAGAATGAAAAGGAGAAATTATTCATTGCAACTGTGTTGTTTGCCTTTATGCTTGAAATCAGTCTGCAGGACCAGGTGACTTTTATGTAAGAGTCTTAAAAGGCTTGACCTTCGTGCTCTTGGAGCCTTTGTTACTGCTGTTTGACAGATCTTGGTATAGGGGTGAATTCCAGAAGGCTAGGAAAAAGCTAGCCTTGCACCAGTATTTGAACAGGGTGTCTCGTGGAGTCAGACAAGGATCTTGTTTGTAGCCTCAGTGTCCTTAACAATTTGTTGAGAGCGTAATTTACATTTATGGCTCCTGAACTTTGCAGGTGGCACAAAAATTATTTGTTTAATAAATGGTAGTTATTTGTCTAATAAATTATAGTCAGGATAGCTAATCGCAGAGCCTGATTTGGATGTCATAAAAATGTGGGCTTGTTTCTACAACCTGTATTTTAATACACCAAATGCAGTGTAAGACTACTAAGAATCAGAATCATGGAATCACAGAACCATAGAATGGCCTGGGGTGGAAGGGACCTTAAAGATCATCTAGTTCCACCCCCATGCCATGGGCAGGGACACCTTCCGCTAGATCAGTTTGCTCATAGCCCCATCCAACTTGGCCTTGAACACTCCCAGGGATGGGGCATCCAGAGCTTCTCTGGGCAGCCTGTTTCAGTGTTTCACTACCTTCACACTAAAATATTTCTTCCGAATATCTAATCTAAACCTACTTCTCAGTTTCAGTTTGAATCCATTCCCCCTTGTCCTGTCACTATGTTCCCTTGTAAATAGTTCCTGTCCATCTTTCTTGTAGGCTCCCTTTAGGCACTGGAAGTCCACAGTTCGGTCACCCCAAAGCCTTCCAGGCTGAACAATCCCAGTTCTCCGAGTTTTTTCTTCACCTTTCCTCAGAGGAGAGGTACTGCATCCCTCTAATCAACTTCCTGGCCCTTCTCTGGACTCGCTCCAAAAGGTTCATGTCCTTCCTGTGCTGGGGACCCCAGAGCTGGGTCCTGCTCCACAGGTGGGGTTTCACCAGAGCAGAGTAGACGGACAGAATCCAATTTAGAGAGAAGGATCTTGTGGGGACCATGTCAAAGGCTCCACAGGAGTCCTGGTAAGTGACATCCATAGCCCTTCCCTTGTCCACTGATGTAGTCACCCCATCATAGAAATCCACTGGGTTGGCCAGGCAGGACTGGCACTTGGTGAAGCCATGCTGGCTGTCCCAAATCACCTCCCTGTCCTTCCTGTGCCTTGGCACAGCTTCTAGGACAATCTGTTCCATGATCTTCCCAGGCACAGAGGCTGACAGGTCCGTAGTTTGCAGGGTCCTTTCTACCCTTTTAAAGATAGGTACAATGTTTCCCTATTTTCCAATCACCTGGGACTTTCACCTGACCCCTCTGACTTTTCAGATACTAGGGAGAGTGGCATGGCAACTACACCAGCCAATTCCCTCATGACTCTGGGATGCATCTCATCAGTTCCCATAGACTTACGTATGTTCTGGCTAGTGGTCATGAACCTGATCTGTACTTGCAGTCAGAAGCATTTTGCTCTCCCAGCCCCCATCCTGCAGTCCACGCTCTCAAGAGGTGTGGGAAGAGAGGTTTCCATTGAAGACTGATGCAAAAAAAAGTTGTTGAGTACCTCAGCTTTCTCCTTGTCCATCGTTACCAGTTTTCCAGCTTTGCTCAGCGGGGGTACATCTTCTTTGACCTTTCTTTTCTGGTTAATACACCTGTAGAAGCTCTTCTTGTTACTCTTTGCATCCATTGCCAGGTTCAGTTCCAGCTTCAAAAAATGTAGGCGGTGTCCTACTGATGGGAAAATTATGAAATTATGTGTTATGGAAAACAGTTATTTAGAAGAGAAATTAGAGACTGTGGTAGATGGACATCTGCATGTGAGCTCTCACTGCAGTGAAAAAGTCCAGTGTTGTCCCTAAATGTGTATGCAAAAAATGGGACTGCCTTTGCCAACAGTGGTTCCCATGCCTGTTCTGTCTAGGTCAAATATCTTTCAAGATGCCCTTTCAAGTATAAAGTAGAAAGGATCTCAGAACTGATTTAAATGAATGAAAGGAGAAGAGCTAAAAGGATGAATTTTCTTGCTATTCAAAAGAAGATTAAAAATTGACAGATGATGGCATATGAGGACCTACAGGGGAAGATTTCAAGTCATGCAGTGCTCCTTAACTTGACAAATGCTGTTTTTGGAAGCTGAAGTTACACAAATTTGCATTAGCCATGAGGTATGTACATTTGTAACCTTTTAAGTTTCATTTCTCATTTGTTAATTGTTTTTACTAACTCACCAGAAGCAAAGGACCTTAACCAACAGTACTGCCAGCTTTTGTTGCCACTAGGTACCCCACATGTAAAGTAGGGAGGCACATGGGAGGCAAAAGGGAGAGAAAGACAAGTCCAGGATCAGGTTTTTCAGCTTGAGTTTCATCATTGACGCTAATTTTAACAAGAGCATTAAACCCCCACGCCACCTGCAGATTGAGGTGACTGAAGTTATTTAGTGGTCTCTGAACAGTAGTGGATGTTGGACCATCAGGGAGAAAATTCTGAAAAATCAGGGTTCTTGAAGGCTCTGACCATGGTATGATGAGTATTGCCTCTGCATTTTGAGGAAACAGGGTGCTGGAGCTGTGCAGGCAGGCAGGGAGCAGGGAAAGAGCCAAGTGCTCTCCTTGCCAGCAAATGGACTGTCTCATCAATCCTTTGAGGACACGTAATTCAAGCGGGCCTGGTGCATGTGCTTCTTTTTCCCAGAGGAGAAATCATGGTGCCAGTATGATTTTCTGTATGTTCAGCTCCAGAGGAAAGTTTCCCACTGGTTTTAATAGAGATCCTTAGAGCCTTCCTCATCCTTGCCTGGCAATGCCCCATGGTAGCCTGTACTCTGCTGCTGTCACACTGGCTGTGATAAGTATTGCCATTGGGAAGCGCTTGTGTCCCAACATGATTCAGAAGGTTAGTTGGGGAGGTTGGAAAGATTACCTGAAGGTTTTAGTGAGAAGTTGTGCGTGAAGTGAGTGATGGGGCTGTGCAGCTTTTTTGGTTTAATTACTTTGAAGTAAACATTTTCGTATACTTCATGGTTGGCTATAAAAATGAAGATAAAAGGTGTATTGTGTGATGAGGGAGAAATGCTGTGCCCAGTGTCTTATCTCTAAGTAGTTTCTTTCCCTAAATACTCTGTGCCCACAGTACCAAAAGTTCTCTCTTGCATCCTGTGATCTCATGCCTTTGGTGGCTAAACTCTCCAGCTCCTCACAGGCTCCCCATCTACGTAGTTGACAAAGGCACAGCATGTGCTATACCTGGCAGAAGGCTATTTGTCTGTTGTTTGCCATCAACCTCAAGACGTCCTCAAGTTGCCATCTAGATTTTTTAAAGGATAAACTATCCCTGTCTTTCCACTGGTGGGAAATTTGGATTCTTTCTGCTTCCAGCTTTTTAACAAAACTTGCATGAGTTTAGTGTCTTGGAGGCTTGTAGCATTAGTCAAATTTGGTTGAAATTGGTCATCAGGCTCAAAACCACACAGCCACATCAGTCTTGATCCCAGAGGTAACCTGTCTAAAATGTATCATGTAAGAAGTGAATATCTTTTATTTGTATGAGTGATTTGAGATTTGGTAGCAAAACTTGTTTTTTGAAGGATAAAGGTGTTTTGGGAATGGAGAAGAGATATTTTCTTTTGGTTTAGAGTGTAATAAAAATTTCAGCATCTTATAACTCTCCCAGTTGCCTTTTATGAACATCCTGGGGGCTGTGGTCCACTGTTTGAAAAACAGTAAGATAACAGAATAGTAAGATATAAAAGGAAATGCATGAAGTTATCCAGGCTATTTGAGGACGAATACCATTCCACTGGGAAAAAGTATATGTGCGAGGGAAGAAAGAAGGGGAGAAAGAAACTGGGAGAGAGTTTAAAAGAGGAGAGTATCACCTACTGAAATGTGGGGAGCTGAGAACGTGAATATGGTTACGAAAGAGAAATTGGAGTGGGGTTTTGGAAAGTGGCTGGTGTCAGTGCAGCTCTATTTTCTTGCAGCTGAAGGAACATCACTGGCATAGGATACAGCTGCTGCTGAGTTCTTTCAGGGATTTCTTCTAAAAGTTAAATGAAGAAAATTGCTATATGCCACAATGAAGCCAGGAAAAGAGATATGGATGTTAATATAATATGGATATTATAATATAATATGGATATAATATGGATATTATCAGCAGTAAAAAGGCATGGAAGAAAAGAAAGCTAGATTTCAAACATAAAGGTTATTTTACCTTTCAAGAAGTGAACCTTTTTAGCACTGTGGTATAAACAGCATTAGCTCTGATCTTGCAAACATAAAGACAGCAAACATATCAGAACAGAAAATCTGTGGTATGATCAGATGGTGTGGACTCAATATTTGAAAACTAACAAGATCCAGCTGTGAGGAATGGCAGGGTCACAACACTGAGGCATCACAAAGGAAAAAATAAAAACATTTTTGCTCAGAAATGGTGAAATGAAAAAAAAAGACGTGAACAAGGCTATAGCCTGGAAAATCTGCGGAATTTGATAACATCGGTTGCTATCAGCATTGTTAAAAGTGCAGTGGCAGCAGCATGACAGTGAATAGCTAGAATATGCATTACTGTGTGGAACAGTGTGCAGCTCCCAATTACTAAGAGAGAATTATGGCTAGAATCCTTAAAAAGGGAAATATAATAGATTTCAAGATCTATCTATTCTAAGAAAGATATTATCCATCTTCACATTGGCATTCAGAGATGCAGAAGACTTGAAACAAGCTGGCCTTAGAATGAGAAGGTCATACTTACCAGGGGAAAAGGTTCCTTTATTTTCTCCTTGAGAAGCCAGATGCAAATTTATGAATTTCATTGATTTTAAAAGGTAGCTGATGGCGTCTGTGGAGAGCCTCTTTGACAGAAGCACATCATGTGCTATTTCAGAGAATATTATTCAATCAAGTAATTGAGCGTGCATCAGAAGGAGAAAGCTACTGAATAAATGGTTTGAAATAAATTATTACAAACAGTTGATGAGTTGTCACACATTCCACTTTCTTTATTTTTGTTTTACTTTCTTTCTTTTGTTTACTTCTAGAAGTCAAAAGTCATGTGCCTTACTTTGAGGAAGTTGATTGAATAAGGTGAGTGATCTCATGCAATTACCATGGCCAGGCTGTGTCTTGGGCTGTCGTGCTAAACTGTTCCTCTGCAACCTACTATAGTTTATTGGTCACAGTGAACCTTGTGTGCAGCAGAAGTGTGAATAAAACAGGACAAGGTCCCTTAAGATCAGGGAAGATTTTAGCAATGTCTCTTCCTCTCGTTTGACCTTTTGCCTCTTCCTGTGGAATAACAGGTTTCTGCAGTGGCTGCACAAGGTGAATGCTCCTCAGCTCCATGGAGTTTCTTGATGGGGGCAAGAGCCTTGGAGAGGGTTGTTTTGCCCAGATGTAAGAGCTTGTAATCATGAAACACCAACATAAATGAACCTATGCCTCTTCGAGAGACATTTCTGCACTGAGCCATCTCAGCTTGCCAGGGTCCAACAAAGAGATGTGGTTGCTTTGCCTGTACCCACAAATTAAGCATGTCCAGAGTCCCCCTCTGCTGTAGAGTCAGCTGGCACACTGGCCAGTGTCCATATTATTACATTTTTTACCTTCTAAAACTGGGTCACAAGAATTATTCTGCCTGTTGGGCACCATTCCTGGCATGTCCTAACTTGCAAACTGTGCCCTGGCAATATTTTGGAAGATTGTTAGATGGAACAGACTAAAACCACTCCTGTGACACATGCTGGGGGACAATTCTAACAATTTAGTAGCATAGGCAGTTGAGTGTCAGTGCCTGGGAATGCTCCCCGGTACTGCTTCATTTTTCTGTGTAGACATAACCATACGTAGCCAAGTCTCAAAATGAGGAGCTCAAGAGTTATCTGTGCAGGAAAATTAAGTTAACATGAGATTTAGTACTTTAATTTGAACCAATGTATAACTGCAACTTAGTGCCATTGTATAAACTTCTGATTTGCTTTGTTTAAATTGACAACAAATAATCTCTGGCTAAAAAATTTACATGAAATGTAGTTACCTTTAAAACAAGACTTAGTAATCACCTTGAGAAAGAAAGATGTTTATAACCTTTGGCAAGAGGAAGAAGTGATCAAAAGTGTAGAACAAACCATAAAAAAAGGTTTTCACCTAGAGACAGTGGCTGAATGTTACCCATGAGCCTAAAAATCATAAATGAGACTTCTCTCTGATGTAGACTGAGTGTTTCAAAATCAGATTTCCCACAGGTATCTTCAGCTTGGATAATACATCTTTTAACACTATAAAACTGTTATGCATTGAGTGCATATACTTAAGAGACATTCACTGTAATTTCACAAAGAGTTAATTCAAAATGTTAAAATTAATTTAATGACAGACGTATTAGACTTTCCATGAAAATAAAATTATTCATTCTTGTAGCTTTATGTTCCTCTAAAGAAAGTTAATTATTACTTGTTTGCTGTGTCTTAATATTTAGCCTTCCTATTACTGATGAAGTTATATTAGACTGTCACTAAGATAAAGGTTGAAATTGCAATGCATGGTCATTACACTAGAAAAATATAGTCCAAAACATTCCAAACATGCAGATGTCTTACCAGCCACAGTCACTTGTGCCTGGTTCCTGTCAGGCATTTGTATTTGATCGGATTCCTTTGTCAGTGTGGCAGCACCACACTTGTGTGGCTCACCAGCAGTCACTTCCGAGGTGACACTTGGCCGTTTGTCAGCCTTGAGGAGCGAGGGGACAGTGCTGGCACAGGGAAAGGCCGTGCAGCTCAGGGTGGGTAACAGTGGAAATACTCAAAAGCCATCGGGTCACAATCCTGCTCTAGGGGACCCTGCTGGAGTAGGGAGGTTGGACTAGATGGACCTTCAGTGGTGCCTTCCAGTGTTACCCACTCCGTGATGCTGTGAGTGAAGAGAGGACCTGTTCACCAAAGGATGGCAGTGGAATGGCAATGTGATGCTGCTCTGAAGAGGATATACATGGTCCTGGAAAATACTTTGTGAAGTGTTTCCAGCTGATTCAGGGCAATGCTGACATAATTAAGGATACACTGTGATGTTTCATGTGGAATTCTGGACAGTGACATCCAGTTCTGACTGAGGTGACAGTAGCTGCAAAAAGGAAAACCAGTGAGCGGTGACATTTCTTGGAAGAAGAAAACTAGGAAAGCTTGGTTGGTTTAATGTGGAAAGAGGAAGGTTGATGTCTGTGACTGCTGACTAAAAACACATGTAATGGCTCAGAATGAGGAGAATGGAAGAACTGTTTAAGCCACTGATTTTTTCTTTGACTTGGTTTGGTTTCCTAAACTTTTTCAAAGGTGGTACTACATGTCATGTAGCACAGTTAGAACAAATTACAGCCTGTTGGCCTACTTTGCTTCATGACACTTTAAAAATCTCAGAAGTAGTTTATGAACCCTCTTGAATCCATGGACTGTAGAGTCAAAACTAATGACTTTAAACTCATGGCCAACAGTGGTAGAAGAACAAATGGATATTATCTGAATATAAATCACTTCAGGCTGAAAATTACAACGTGGTTTCTAACTATTAGAGCAGGAAGGTTCCACAGGAACTTTCTGAAGGAAGATTTGGTAAAATACTGAGCTGTGTACTAGAAACAGATGAATATCTGAAAGGGATTACAGAATGTGATGTTTGTGACAGCATGCCTTGTTCCTCTTTTTCTCATTTCTGAAAACAAACTCATCTGGGTGAATGCTCTTTTCTATTCTACTCCCATTTGTTCTGTTTTTTAAACAGGATCACTCCTATCTCAGTGACTTCTACAGTTAAAAATAGACAGTGACCAAGATCTGTAGATCTGTCAAGTGAGGCTCATTCCTGCCTGGCATTCTGATCAAACAGGCAAGCGTTTTCCTTAAGTTCCCGGCAAAACTGTAAAGCACTGGCAATAAAAGCAGTTGCAGCAGTGTGCTTCATATTTTCTCTTTGCCTTCAACATTTTCATACAACTTGGATATTAAATTTCCTTAAGAAAATATCATTTATGTTAGCTAAGTGCTGGTGTTTAAAAGTGAAAGCAACCAAAAAAGAAGTCTTTAAAATATTCTGAAATATCAAGGTTTCAGGAAAATCGTTTTACAAATCATCAGTTCTGTGACTAACCTGAGATGTAGTTTTGCTAAGGATGTTTCCTGGAGAAGTTGTCCCTTGTTAGCTTCCCATGTGCCTAATTATTTTCTGGTGCCATTTTGCTACGTGAACTATCTTACTAAATAGTTAAGAAACTCATCAAATCTCTTCATCTTGTTGATATGCAACTGCATGTGTCGTGTTTGTGCGAATAGGCTGGTGTCAAGTGTGTTGGGTGCTGAAGAAAGAAGGGGCTCATCAAGCGGTCCTTGCTCACACAGGATGGGAGCGGGGCAACGCGGAGTTCCCTGTTCTGTCCTTGCTCCTGCCTCCTGTGGCAGTTTCAGAGAGGGACAGAGAGGAGGGAGCACTTTGTCAACAGGCTAAACAAGTGTTCAGTGCATCAAATAACTGTATTTAAGGCACACCCTGAGCTTCCAGTGAAACACTGTTGATCATGTACATGTCTACGAAAGGTCTTGCCTGCAGTATGGATACTTGCAAATTGCTGTTCAGGATTTTGCACCCTTAGATGGACAGATCTGCAGATACAAGGGTCTGGGTTTAAAATTAGTCCTACTGAATTCACCAAGTTTATGTTTGAACCTAAGATGGTCTATTTAATAAATGAGTGTTAAACTTATAAGACAGCATTTCATTTAATTTTAGTTGTATGGTACATTGGAGGAATTGTGCTGAGGCAAAAGTGAGGTTACCTGTGAAATTGCTACTGCATTTTTGTTTCGTCGCAAGGGATGTATTTTTTTTATTCCCTGGGGCTGCTTTTTCCCAAATCAAGTCTGAACCAAATGCAAAGCACACTTCTACAGACAGCTCTATTTTACTTTACACTTCATCAGGTGATGGGTAAGCATAGATTCAAGAGCAGGACTGTGCCAGAGAATGAAATACCTGACTACACATCTGGCTCAGCCTGTCAGACTGCAGCAGAGTGAAAGGACCATTGGCATTGGCAGACGTAACCTGGCTATGGCAGGGCCAGTCAAGTGTTTCTGCAGTACATCCAGGAGTGTTCAGGCTCTTAGGATATGATGTCAGTCTTTGGCAGCCAAGCCATCAAGCAATTACCTGCATCCAGTTGTCTGGGCTTAAAATGCCTGGGGGATCCTGTCTGATCTCTGACTGCTTTTTCAGCAGGACACAGGTCTTCTATAGGTTCTCTGTCATCTACACACAGATGTCTCACAAGCAGTAGAACAGCTCAAATGATCATTAGGCCACCAGCACGCTGGCAAAGTGATTAAAACCCTGGTTCTACTCTCAACTTGCCTGTAAAACGCTTTCACTTAGGTTTCACAGTGTAGAGCTGAATCCCGCCCTCTGTGGTTGTGCTTGCTTGTGTCTTGAATTTACAAAGTTGATTTTAGGGAGGATTGTTTCTGATTAGCAATATTCTGTCAATCATAGTTCCTTCTTAATGTGCTTTTGCCTGGGATTGAAAGAAAACCACAGTGTCATAAATACAGGTATCAGAAAATGATAAAGGAATTTGAATGACCTGGAGAAAGGAGATTAGTGGATGGTGTATGAAAAGCTGCAAAATACATATTGGCAATTGCTAGAGAAAGCTGTTGTTATTTATTGCTTCCATTTATTGTAGTACTAAAAGTCAGGTTCTAATCATTTAAGTAAATACCTCAGTTCTGCTGGGCTTCGATGATACCTGACAGAGAGCAACAAATGCAGGTAGTAATGTGCAACTAACATCAATTTCTGAAAAATTTGAATGGTCTAAAATGAAATTGCATTAGTATTTTTTATGTGAGTTCTGCAGTGCCTTAGTTTTTGATGCTGTATCCTGAACAGACATCGTGATAGGTCATTAATTTATATGTGGATTTAGCCAGTTGAAAATAGGAGCAAGGAAAGTCATTGTAAATGAATGCTCATTCTTTTGCTCTGTAAAATAATGTATTTAAATTATGAATTCTCAAGCTCTTCTAGAGTACATTATGGTATTATTGTGCTGGTCTAGAATCTGTTACTGTTAGTGAAAAGCTGGTTATTTCAACAGAATGTATCACCTGAGCAAAGGATTTATAAGCATATGCTTTGATGGACTGGAAGCATGTTTTAAATGCTTGGCTTAATTGAAATCTGAAAAAAATACCCACCCATCTGAATTTTTGGATGTCAATCAAATATTTCCTGTATGCACTTTTACATTATTTATACAAATACATGCATTACAATAAATAACAGGGTAGCAGATCCCTACCAGAAAATTTAGGAGTTAACTTTCTAAGGACATTCAACAGTCCTGACTGGGTACTGAGCAATCTTACTCTTGAAAATAATCCCATTGTGTCTATGTCATTCAGTATTAGAGGAGCTATTAATTCTTATATTAGACTTAGTTAAGGCTTCTGAAGAGGAATGGCTGTATGGTCATTTGGTACATAACATTCTGCTAGCATGGAGCCAGCGTTAGGATGCAGAGAGAGACAGTAAGGTGGGAGTTAATACATGTTTTACTACTGCAGAGCTTAGTAGCAGTTTTCAGTTAGCGTGAGTGAAATGAATTCATTAGCTCATGGCTAGTGTACTAAATTGTCATGTGCTGTAAAATGTATAAGCACATATTGTATAAAAAGGTCTACAGCAAGAATTGTCCCAACAGCTGATTAGAGAGTTGTAAAATTAAGTATAATATCACTCCTTAGGAAGTAGAGTGTACTCTAAGTATTGGGTGAGTGCAGTGTGTCAGTCCCCTGAAGAGTAGAATCCAATTGCTGTCTCTCAGTGTAATCAGACCACAGGAGTGAAAGTATTTGTGCAATTAAGATTATGAAGGTAAACTGCTACCTAAGTAACTAGCTAAGTGACTGTCAATAATGCATTTATATTTCTTGCTAACCTAAATAATTTAAGTAATAATAGTTTCCAAACTTCACGGTTATCCAAAACAAAGTGAAACCTTACACTGAGGTTACTGCCTTCTGTCTCTCCCTCTCTCCTTCCCTCCCTTTCCAGTGAAATTTGTGTTCCCACAGAATAATGTCCCTACAGAGATGGCAAGCCCCCCTGAGCAGGGACTGGATTTGATTTGGTGTTTGAACAGAGCCCAGCATAAGCTGAATCCTGATTGTGGCCTCCAGCTTTGACTGCCGTGCAAATTGCAGGAGAAATAATAATTATTGTTTGAATTGTATCTGAGTGGTGTGAGTAGCATAAGCTTGATGAGCTACCCAATTTGCAACAATAGTAACTATGTACTGAGCAAGAGCCTGCTGTGCGACCTTGGGGAAGTCATTTCACCTTTCTGGGCTTTCCTGGCTATAAAATGAGAGCAAGATAATTTCTTTAAAAATGCTCTACAGGCATGGACTGTTATTACTGCAAAGAACTGATTGCATGCTGATTCTGGTCTGCTTTGTGCAACATGACCCCTTGCCCTCAGAGAAACTCAGAGATCTCTAGGCCATCTTAGAAGTAGTCAGTGTAAACAAGGAAAAATGGAAACTACCTAAAAAAGGAAAAGGCAAAATTAAACATTTTTGTGGATGTACATCACTGTGAGCAACCATCTGTAGAATGATAAATAGTGGCATACATATATAAATACACTGCGTTGTCATTCCAAACAACATATTCTGTGTGTTTATCTCTGCATTAATGAGGTACTCGGCTTGGTTTTGACATCTGTCACTTTGCAGTCATGGCAGTGCAGTTCTGAATTCAAGAACAAAATTCATGGGGGATTATTTTAGCCTTTTATTCCGTGTACTGGAAGTACTTGTAGTGCAACACATTTGGCCAAACCATGTTTTTCCCTTGGATGACAAGACCAGAATGAGTGCATCCCATAACCAGATGACATAGCTTGAAATGCATCGGTTCAGGAACCCAAAGAGGTACCGAGGCCATCATCATCATGGGCAGGCTTGAGAGGGCTGTTTCCATACAGGGAGGAATGACTGACAGATGAGCAAGGTTTAGCTAATCCTGTTTATTTGGTCACTTCAGCATTCAACCGAGTGTTACACCTCTTTTTTGACTTGCTTTTTCTTTCAGAAAAGAGCTGCAGCATAGCCAGATATATAGCTCATGGCTCATTTACTCACAGTGCCAGTGAGTGCCTCTGCAGTGATTCTCTTTTGAATGTACATGAGTGACAGATTGTTCAGACCACTGGTTCTCAGCAGCCCCAGCACACTGGTGTGCTGTAGGGTGTTCTATTGGCAAGAATTGCTGCAGGGAACAGAAGTACACTTGATACATGAGGAGTTGCCAAAGACAGTCAAGCCACATCCCGAGACCTTGCAGATGAGTGCACTAGCTTTAAGTTCACACAAGGTTTAGCATTTCACTTTTTCCTTCTCCTATACGTGTTCTGGTTGTTCAGCTGTGACTGTTCTGAGTGGATAGGTGATGAGATGCAGGAAAGATGGCATGCATAGAGAAGAGGATCTGTTTACGGAGTGACTTAGAGGAACAGCAGCAAACACTGATTTTCTGCAACTGAGTGGAGAGAGGCAACCTCACCTTGATCAGAAGGACCAAATCTTGGAGACTTTCAGTGCACTGCGCTGTGAAGCAGAATTTAGTTTGTCCTTATAAGGAAGGAGGACTTTCTCCTTCTTCACCATTGACTCCCCTTAGTGAGGTATTCTCATGAATGTATTTGCCCCTTTTGAAAACAGTCTATGAAGCTGTGCTAGTTCTCACACAAGGCATGCTGGTGAGAAAATACAGGTAGCACAGAATTAGAGGAATGAATAAGTAAGCACTCTTTGTGTGGTCATGGTTGATGGCTGCCCAAGTGAGTTCTACTGTAACATTTTAAAAGATGGGTAGTCATTTGTGGTGCATTGCTGCAAGCTAGATTCCTGGTGTCTGAAAAATAGAGAACCTGCAAATTGTCTCTGAGAAATTCTCAAAGGCTGCTTATGCTATGTATGCTCTGGTTGTCACTTGCAGTTCTGGCAAAAGAACTGATGTGAGCCTGGAAGTAAAGGGATAATAGTGAAACTCCAGGTAAATAATCCTTGCTATTGTACTACAAGTATATCTGTTTCTTCTCTAATGCAAATACCCATCTGGGAAGAGTTTCTTTCCAAAAGCACGAAAGCAATAAGAAGGTAACAGTTTTCACCCAAGGCTAGTAATCTGGCAAAGATCTGGATACTGTTCCTGAGCTGTGAGTTTTAGTGCTACCTGCAGAGATGGTGGATGGATAATTTCAATCACAAACACTTAGAAAAATCTGACATGGGGCACTGTTCCAGGAAAGCAGTGCCAAGGATAATTTTATTCTTCAGTGAGTTTTTGGGTGGTACTTACCTTATGCACTGAGAACCTTTTATAGGTTATTTCTTGAGCCACATTTTACCGATGAAACTTCTGCTCCACAGCCAGAGAACAGTTCTGTCTGGGGGGAAAAAATCCATAGTGTTGGCAGCAGATTTTATGACATATTGGGTGATGTCATTAAGGGAGCTGTTAGCAATCTGTCATTTACAGAGCAGCTTCGGCTAGTCCAACGTAAGGGAAGTGATTTAATTCCATGTCTGCTTGGATTTCTCGTATATAATCAGTGGAGGCTCAGGAGAGTTAGGAGGCACAGCATGATACTCTCCTGATTACTTTGCTGTCATTTCCAGTGTATGGCCTAAAATGTGTGAGAATAAAGTCTTTATGGCCAGAGGGGCTCCTGAGGGGTTGGTACAGGTGCTCACCCAAATCTTTTAGCTGTGGTAGCTACATAGGCTGAGCACTCTTGTGCAAGGACTAACTAGAGTGACTGTAGCTTCTGACTCAGGTTATGCAAACATGGTTGCTGACAAATGGCAGGGGGAAGGGGCCTCTGCAGGAGTGTCCACAAAGAGGCACATGAGGAAGTGCTCTTCCTGATGGAGGGCAGCACATTAACCCAGCTTGCACCTATCCCCTGAAGCTTATTGTGGCTGTTGCAGCCTTCAATCTCACCTGCAGGCAACTTGATCCTGTCTTCCATGAATTTTCCCATGGAGGAGAAGTGAAGGTATGGATGTCCCACAAGGATGGCAACTAACTAGAAATGGAAACAGGGCATGTTCTTATGCTGCCTCTTTGAAAGCTCCTCAGCTCTTCAGTGGAATATTCTGTTTCTTTTGGATATTTGTGGTTTAGGTCAAAGAGGAGAACAGCAGGAAATTGTCCTAAATTGTGCTTTGGACAAGCTGCATAGCACATCTAGCGTCCTCCTGCTTTTCTTGTAGGACATAGGAAGCTGGCTTGGGAGTACCGCCATCAGGAACCAGGCTAGTCCTTCTCCCCATCACTGCAGGGTGCAGAGCATGGTGCTGTGATGCTGGTGTGAGGGTACATCGCACTTTGTTGCTCCAGTTTGTTGCCAAAGGATGTGAAAAGCAGAAGCACGGGTTGCTTCGTAAAAGGATTAGACAACTAAGAGAGAAGAGATCCAGTGATGGCTATTATGTGTACTGGTCTGCACGTTTGTCACAGCTTCACCCTGTGGGGACCAGACTGGTGGGAGTAAGGATGATGCGATGTGAGAAAAACACTTCAAATTCATCTTGATTCTAAGTGTCTGATATTGTCTGCTGTTGAAAATGTCATTCCAGGCTAGATGAACCTTTGTTCCCACCAAGTATATCCACTGTTGTGTATTAGTTGCTCCTCTGCAGGTAGGCTTAAGAGAGATTATTTGTTCTTTCTGTGGGCAATGACATATTCCAGCACTAAGTGCCAGTCAGAGGATTGCCTGACCATCAGCATCCTGTTTTGAATTTTGAAAATGCTTCAGGAGACTTTTTCTCTTCATAAAATGAATTCATGGATCTATGGACTTCAATGCCAGACAGGTCCATTAGTCACCTTTACTGGGTAACACACACCATGGAGTTTTACCAAGCTATTGCTGTACAGAGCAATATGCTAATATTGGTTCCTTTACTCTTCTAGAAACTGTAATGAGGTGCAGTGAGTGTTTGCTGCCAGAGTCAGGATCATTCTTTTCCCTTCCCAGGAGATGGCTACTGAGTTTATTTTCTCCAGATGTCCTATGATTTAAAAAATATGGTTGTGGCTAAGTAGATGGTTTGTGCATAACATCTGTGAATGAGAAAGTGCCCTAAAGTAGGAGCAGTGTCTCATAATACATAGTTAGCATTTATATAGTGGCTTTCAGCCAACTGTTTCAGAATATTTTTTATGTAAGGATAGGCATAGCTATCACTCTCCCAGTTTTCAGCAACCGAGGGCAAAGTGCTTTGCTGTCTGCCAGTTTTTGTGTTACATCAGTAGCAGAGCCCAGAATAGAATCCAGCCTCTTCCTCTGTTGTTGTCTGGGTCTGATCAAACTGGTACAATTCACACACAGCCTGTTATAGGGGTCATGGCGGTGCAAGTGGCTGAGCTTGAAAGGAATGGAGGACCATAGTGCCATGGCAGATGGCGCTTTTATCATGCAGCTGTTGTCCTTGCAATCCTAGGAGGTGGTGGGAATTATGTGGTGAGGATGAGAGGTCAGAGGTGAGAGTCATGAGGTCTGAAGATACATTACGTAGTGGGAATCAGAATTGGCAGCAATGTGCATTCAGATGCAACTGTTGGTGATACTTGAATTCTGAAATTTGATTGTAAACTAACCATGAGTCAACTAACCATAAGTAGTCGTGAGCCAAGACTCTCTAGAATCAAAGGTCTTTGTGAAAATACAGCATCACACAACTCATACATTTTGGAAGGACTAATTGCCATTAGAGTCATATCCTTTCGGATTCTCATCTCCAGAATTTGGTCTAGAACTTTGAAGGTTAGCGTGACATTTTTGTGCACAGATCTCCAAGAACAGTCTCTCTGATAAATCACAAAATTTCCGAGATACTTGGTGAAATTCTGAGGGTGAGCAAAAATGGGGACAAAATAACAATTACTCCAGAAACTGCAACCTGAGATTCAGTGGTAAATAATTCCAAATGTATGTTTTTTAGGATAGAAGAGTAATCTTTAACCTAGTAGGAAAACCAGCTAGTGAGAAAAAAATTTAGAAATCCAGGTAAAATGACAGGGCTGAATGATGATACTGTTTTAAGAAAAGATTTTATGTGGAGGACAGAAAAACAGCAGAAAAGGTAAATAAGCCTACAAGAAAAAGTATGACAGTAAGTGCTAGCATGCAGAAAAGTGTTAGAAATTGGAAAAATACCTAAGAGAGATAAATTTGTCTATGCAATGATTGTCTATAAAAGCAAAGTTCAATACAAAAAAATCAACACTTGTAGGTTTTTAAAATGTTAATTGTATAATTTCTAATAAGCTACAAGGCTTACATCCTTATCACAAAATTCCTCTAAGCAGGAATTAAGAAAAAAGCAGAATGAGATTTTCAGTTTCCAAAAATAGATTGCCAAGAACTGAGGTTTTTTCTCCTTCTGATTGCAAGGGAATCACTCTGCAGTGTTTTACTGAAGAACAAGTAGTACTGAGTAAAAGAATAATTGAAAAGTGATTTTTCACGAATTTTTCTACCTTTCTATTCTTTGTGCTGGATTTTGTTGTGCTGTCTAGAAGAAATATTCACGATGGCACTGACCCCTTCCCTTGTGCAATTTGTCCAGTGTTTGCTTGGCAATGTTCAGAGTAGTGGAGCAGAAAATCCCTTGCTACAGCCAGCATTTGCTGGGGATTACTCTTCTCACTGGTATACGTTGAAGGAGATTCACTGGACGAAGTGATGAAATGGCTGTATGGCTTCAAGACTAGAAATCTTTTTTGAGTGTGATCCAGCCAAACACCCTGGAAAGCTGTGTTCTTTTTTCTCCTTTTTGAAAGGGGTAAAAGTACTGAAAATGCTGAGCACTTCTTTGAAATGTGCATATTTGAGCTTCAGGTTAATGAGAGAGGTGAAGATAGTGCTGCTTCTTTTAATTCCTAGGAAGAGAACTCTTGGGGTTGACTGGATCTCCTAATTTCTGGAAATAATGCCAAGTATTCGCTGTTGTGTCGTACTTGTCCATGCTGACTCCACTGCATTGCACTGTGAAGGGCATTCTTAAGCATTAAGAATGGGGCTTAAGTCTCAGTTAATTGAACTATCAGGATAAGTGTATACAGAAATACATGTGTCTTGCAGAGTGACAAGGGATTTGTGTTCTCTCTTTTGACAGTTGGTCAATTTTCTTAGAACTCAGACTTGGAACTCATCAGGTAGTGACTCCTGGTTTCTGACCAGGTCGTGCTTCTCTTTGGGTATTCAGAGTCACTCAGAACACTTAATTACTTACCAACTTTTGCCCCATAGCCTGTCTCCATTGTCACCTGTATTGTCACCTTCTGCTCATTATGGACAGCTAAGGATGGCTGACAGCAGAGCATGTGCAACTTAGAGCCTGAATGAGCCCTTGGCTGCTCTGTTCTGTTGTCAGATGTGTTGCAGTGGCCTCCTGGCTCCAGTGCTGGCATTTTGGCACCTGGAAACATCAGAGAATTATCTCTTCCAGCCTAAGTAGATGTGTCAGAGAAGCAGAGAGGATAGCATCTCGTGTCCTGCTTCCTGCTTGAACTTCTCCTGTGTTCCCTAGGTATCTCATGCCATTTTTATTTCTCTGTAAAATCCTTCTCAAAAAGTCTCATCTCTTTTTGACTCTTTTCTGGCAGTTGACGAAAAGGGTTTGTGGCAAACACCCAAGAGGACAAGTCTCACTGAATTCAGCACCTGTAACAGGAACTTACTGCCTGTCTGGATAAAAAAGGAAAGGGCAACCCTTTGGTGATGGGGGCAGTCAAGGAAGCTCTCAGTCGTAGGCTTGCTTCTACTGCGTGCACCTCCTGGGACTGTAGGCGAGTAACATTCCTAGTTTTATTTCTATCAGTTGGCTGAGCAGAAGAGGATGTTATTCTGGCAAACTGTGTTATTCCATGTAGTGGGGACGTTGGTGAGATGACCGGGATGAAGGAGAAATACAGATGGTGTCAAACATGCAGATAAGGCAGCAGGAATATGTGCATGGAGAAGAGCGGGCTTGTGATGTTGCTGATTGCATGGAAGAGCAGTCTGTAAAACCATCTCAGGGTAAGTACAGGGTGGTGCTGTGTGAGTGCAGCTGGCCTGTTCCCTCTGTGGGGCTCCCATGTGGGCAGCATGGAAGGTGTCCAGCTGGGATCTGAGCCCTGCTGTGCTAAGCCCTGTCCAAGAGGTACGGAGGCCACTGTCCCCCAAAATGTTCCATGTTCAGAGCAGGCAAGGCAGGAATGGAAGCAGTGGCAGAGAGAACAGAGATGGCTTAAGCATGATGCCTGGAGAGCTGGGAACACAGTCTGCATCTGCTGACTTGTGATCCACTCCTAGCCACTAAACTCCACTGCCCAAAAATAGTGATGGGAGGGCTCTTTGGGCTAATGTCCATGGATTGAGCTGAGTGTTTTTAAAGAATGTTCTAGCAAACTTCATTGAGAGATAGTAGTGGTAATGGCATGTCATTTGCTTCACAGTCCTTATTTCTAATTGCTTGGTCTCTTTCTCTAAATCACTATAGCACAGCTTGGCTCTGCCTCCAGTCCAGCTCTGTACCTGTGCTTGCTAAAAGTTTTTATACTGAATAGCTGCCATAAATGTACAGTATCAGCTTTCCTAATGTGGTTAACTCAGTATTTTTTCATTATTTGATTTTTACAATATCAAAAGGTCTGAGTGCTTTTATGGATAGATGACTAGAGAATATATTTTTGTGAAAAGGATCGCTTTTTTAGTTAGGAAGCGATTCGAAAAATGCCTGAAAAATCCTTAATGATATTTATTTTACTCATATGACCTAAAAATAGCTAAAGCAATTTGAGTAGGAATGAAAAATCGCTTGCATATGGAGTTTCAGCTCTAAGTGGAAGGCAACCTACTCTCAGATCAAACAGTGAGGTAAAAGTCAGGATTTTCTCTTTTCAAATTGCAGTTTTGATACTTTGCAAAAGTACTCTTAGTGGCTTTGAGCACATCATAGTTTCTTCTTTAAGTCAGCTGTGTGAATTACTTGCTACTGATGTCTGCTGTAGAAATATGTTAACATTTCTAAAAGTGCCTAATAAATCACCTCATGCTACTTTGTGGTTGGGATGTGTTTGGATATAACCTGTAGCTTCATTTCATGTAGACCATGCCACCCCACCATGTTAGCTGGGTTCCTTTGGGAATTATTGTTGGAGAACAAGAGGTTAATATATAACCTGTTAAAAGCCTATTTGGGCCTGAGGAAGAAAAGGTTTCTCATTCCTGCTCTGCTCTCTCTGATCACTCTCTGAGTGTTGGAGCACTTTGCAAACTTCCATGAGCTGAGCCTCTCAGCCCCAGCAGCAGCAGGGCAGCTCTGCTGATAGTTAATGAGGAGAAAATTGAGGCTGAGAGGAACTTACACCAGCAGTCTAGACTCAAGTCTAAGTCTGAAGATGCTGGTTTTCTGAGACTTGGGAAAGATGTGTCATGTCCAGGTCTTTAACTTATAGCTCCAGTCTCTTTATAGCCAGATTACCCCTGCTAAGACTGCCAAACATTCCTTTAAATGGAGCTCCATGTAGAGTTGTAACTGCTTGAACCTGGGAGAACTGTCACTGTATTAGACAGTGACTGACATGATAATATGTCCTAGATAACAAAAGACTTTGTGCTATGTTTTCAAAGAGTTATTTAGTATTGAATGGCCTTTTCTGTTTTTTTCTTTCTTTATAAATGGAGATTTGTCTAAGGCCATACTTCTTGATGCAGCTGATGAGAGTGTTACAGTAAAACTGTGTAATGAAAAGCCTGTTCCTGTGAAATCTCCCAAATGACAGTCATTTCGTGTGCATGCAGGGATTCAGGGACCCCAAAAGTGTGGTCCATAGGAGTCTGGTGCATGGGGGCTAAAAGGGCAGCACACACACTGTCTGTCTGCAATGCCAGAAGGACCTTGCCTTAGCTCAGTGTAAGAGCCTGGAGAGCAGCATGAGATTGCAGTAGGAAGGGAGAAGTGCCTTTTTGGTGGCTGAGACATTGTGCACTGGTGTTCAGGCTGGTCTCTGTGCTGGAATCTGGTACAAAGAATGAGGTGCCTTTTCTCTCATCTCTTTCATTGATTTTCATACACCAAAAGGACAAAGTGGATTGCCTTGAACACCTAGTCTGACCTTCTGGTTAATGTGCCCCACAGGGCTTCCCTGAATTAATTCAGGTCTAAGTTAAAGAAAGAAAAAAAGAAACAGAAACTGGCTTCTCCTGACAGTTCACCAGGTTCCTAACCAACTCATCTTTCAAAACTTTTAATATTACTACTTTTCCTGAAGTTACTATTTCTTTTCCAGTTTTTTTCTAGTTCAGTTCTGGATTAGAGAACACCATTTTGTGTGTGGCTTTCCATTCCTACCAAAGACTTTGCACAGGCATCAGACTGTAAGGAAGGACTTGTTGCAGAAGCACTGGAGGGTTGGGTAGGGGCAGGATGGATCTAGTTCACTTCACTGCCATGTAGCTGAGAGGGTGTAAGGGAGCTAAGACACCCTGCACAACAGCCTGGCAGCAAAGGGCTGTGGGGAGGCAGGGTGTGCTTACAGGGAGATGAGCTGGAATTCTTGTCCCTAAGACTGGGAGGTGTGGAAGGAAGCTATCTAAGTAGCTTGTCATCTTAAGATTATTTTGATAAGCTTTGAAGCTAGTCAGCAGATGAGATGGCTTAGGAAAAAGATACTCCACAGTGCAGGACCTGCTGGGATTCTGACCAGAAAACCTAAAGCTCATGGGCCTCAGAACCATGAACCCAGAACCTGTGGCTTCTGCACTGTAGGAGGAATGAGCCAACAGCAGCTGGGCTTTTTGCAAAGTCAGGTGTCTGTTTCCCGTTTCTGCTCTTCTCCATCTTCTCAGGCAACATGACTCAGCAGCCCTTCGGGGCAGGGCTGCACTTGAGCCTGAAGCATGAGGTCAAGGTGCCTGGTTTGCTTGGGTTCTGAAAGCCTCTTGGTGTGAAGCAGCAATGATCAGACTGCTCGAAGGTCTGTAGTCTGGTAACTTTGTGAGATAACTGTCTAGGGTAAGTGTCTCAACATCTGATTGCTTGCAGGATGAACATACTTTAGTTGCCCTGTGGGGGACAGTTTTTTCCACTGATGTTTGCTTTCCAGCAGGGAAGAACAATGCAAGCCAAAGTTCTCATAGATGGAAGGGTTCTGGGAGCTCCTGTTGTGCCGTATCAGTCATAACTAACTTTTCTCCTCCTATAATTCAACATATCCTGAAAACACAGCCTTTTTCTGCGCCCTATTGGCCTGCCAAAATTCTCCAGTCATCACCCCAGTGCCAAGCCACTCACTCAGCCTGTCCATGTACCTGATTCACCATTTCCACCAACAGTAATCTGAGTCCTCATTCCTCTATCCTCTATCTGCCATGGTCACTGAGCCACCTGCCTGTCAGGTCTGTACTTCTGAGATGCCAAAGAAAAGTCCAACATTAACTATTGGTATTTTGTAAAAATATTTTAACTGTGAAAGTGTTGCATAAAATGCTGGCTTCTAAGGAAAACCTGATTTCCTGTACAAAATTTAACTGTTTTTCCTGACTCCATTGCCAAAATAATAATTTTTTGCAAATCCCTAAAGCAATCAAAGGTCATACAAAAAAGGCCACAGAATAGTTATGTTAGAACATGTGTATTATTTTCTTTCTGTCAAAGTCTATACAAAGAAAAAGAAGACTTTAAGAAGCCCAAGGAGACTCATGGCTCCCCAGCTTCACTGCAGCAGATAACAGAGCACTTGCAAATGGTGCTGACAGCTAGAGGCAGATTGCTGGGGATGAGCAGGGTTGTGACGGGAGCACATCTGACCTCTTAACTGGCTGTGCTCTCCAGTCTCCAGCCCTGCTAATTACCATGTAGCACAACTAAATAAATAATGCATGCTGCATTCCTCTGAACTTATAAATAGGCGAGTGTTACACAGTCGTATGGACCTTCCCATTAATGGTGCTCTGTGGTGCCCTCTTTGCTTGACTAGACAATTTGAGAGGTCATCTGTCCTGCTGCTTGGTGCGAGACTCAGAGAGAGGTGATGCTTTTAATTTCTGCATTTCCTAGATGCTTGCTAGTAATGCTGTGTCTTGCATCCCTAATCCATAATACGGCTGGGAGCTGTTGATTTACATGAATCACTCACATTCTGGCTTTGGCCACTATCAGTTCACATTGTAAAAGGTTTGCAATTGCTTTATCCAGTGATGAACAGCAATAAAGAGACATTTTCAGTGGCTCTGTATAGGATTTAGTGACAAGATTGGTTCAGAAGTAATGTATACAAAGGCATTTTCAAATCCATCAGAGAAAGCATTTGGGAAAAATTGGTTGTTTTCAGAGATAACCTCATGGTATAATTCCAAGATGATCCATATAGCTGATTGGAAATTTTAATAAAAATATTTTTCATTAGAAGAATCTGACTTGCAATGATCAAAACCACGTGCAGCACTCTGCCAGTTCCAGCAAAACTGAAGGTAATGAGAAAGGCCTCTCCTGTCTAGAGCAGAATTACCCAAGGGAATACTCCAGAGTCGCTTATTGTGTGAGATGCTGAATATTTCCTTGGAATCAGAAAGCCTAGATACCTAAATCTTAGAAATTGTCCCCTGCCCAGGAGGATGTCCTGGTGGTCACCATGATGGCTGTCCCAGGATGCCTCTCCCATTGATGGAAAACTCCAGAAAGGTTTTGGTTGCATTGTGATGAGGAGTGGGCATCTTTTAGGTTTAGTAGAAAAGCCATCCCCTCTCCAGGGTTACAGCACACACAAGACCATCCTACAGTGCTGGAATCCAGCATAAACCAGCTTCTTTCCTGTTTTGCCTGCAAAACCCTGGCTCATGGCAGTGCACAGCAGCCTCTGAGGTGTCATTTGTTGAGTCATGGGCGTGCTGAGCCTGATGTTGTGTCCTGGACTCTCCTCTGCCCCAGCTGAGCCACCTCCAGCTGCGCTCCCTCCCTTCCTTTGCGGGCAGGGAGCAATCCTGCCTGTCACTCGCGATGAGTTGGGAAAGGAGGAATTTTCTTGCATGCACTTGCCTGCTGTGCGGGTCCACAGAACCAGGTCTTAAAGCTATTGTTGTGTTTGCCCCTTATGGAGGAAATAAATAGGCCAAATAAATAAATTAAAAAGGCCAAAGGCTTTTTGTCAATAGCCATTCTTTAATTGTGTATGGCTCTTTTCCCCTCCTGCCTCGTACCTTACAGGAAGCCCTTTGCTATCAGTTCTCATTAATAAATGAATGAGGCCTTATTTGCCTCCTATAATGCCTTCCTATAAACTTTCCCAGAAAATAATATCTGTCCTTCCTGGCCTCGCTAAGAACTCGGAGTATTTCTTGTGGTGTTACTGCGGTGTGTTACACTTTCTTTTTCTGTATGAGGTTAGTAAGGAAAGCTTGCCGTAACCAGTATTTTTTCTGTCCAACATCTCTTTACTGTTGCCTTCTGAAGAAAAAAAGAATTGTAAAATTGGTACTTACCTCATGAAAATTAATTTCCTTGATCACAGAGAGAGTAACGTTACCTGTTAATATATAATTAAGAGCTACAGCCTTTAGCCATTCTTGAAGCTTTTCCATATCATAATATAGATGGCAATGTAGCCAGATTAACTGTGAAGAGGAATGTCTTATATTTCATCCTTTTTGTGGCTGTGGATGTGTGATAAGGTCACATCCATATTAGTATGTTTGGCCTGTGCTGTTCAGTAATTAATTCAGTGATTATTAACATAACTTGTTTAGATATTATTTTTGGTTTCAGTCAGTGCTTTCCTATTTACATTAATATCTGCAATATTTCAGATAAAAGTGCTGTAATGAGTTTTCTGACATAATAGATGCACTAGGGGCAGCTCTAAGGAGCTCCAAAGTGAGAGTTACCTACTGGTGCATGAGTGACTATGTTTGGTTTTAGGAGTTTTCCTGTCTTGTTGTTATTACTGCATATTCTTAATAAATAGACCAGATGGAAGGGTTTAAAAAACGTACATGAGCCTAACAATCCTTAGCAGTTCAGATAATTTTATTTGGCTGGATACTGATATTCAGTATTTAACTGAATTAAATTTAGTTACTTTAACTGGAAATTTAACTGGAATACTCTCCCATTTACCAGGTCATCTGAAAATGCAATGAATTTGGTGTTCTTGTGAATGCTAGCATGATTATGTGGCCCACACATGAGGCAAACTTTGTTGCCACTGAACTACCAACTATAGCACAACGTCTTCTGTCCTATGAAGGCAAGTTCTTTATGGAGTTCATAAATTCAGGTGACCAGTGGCCAACCTGTTGGGTTGCACCCTGCAGACCTGTCGAGGTAGGACACGAGGCAGTGTTATAAAACCCAACCTGCATGAATCATTTCTCATGTTTCAGTAATGCCAGCAGTGTGCTACCTACTGTAGGAACAGTACCTACCCCAAATAATTTACTTTTCAAAATCAGTAGACAACAGATAAGGCGGAGGGATAGAATGTATTTCCAAGGATGTCTCTTCTAAAAATTTTTCAGTGGTTTCATTAATTCATCATCATTGCTTGACTATGTTTCTTACATAGGTCAGTAGAGAAAGGAGTCTAATCTGGGGCTCAAAGATGAGTCTGTACCTTTACAGAGTACCCTTAATCTGCTATACAGCCAAAGGATAGTGCCTTAATCACGAACATTATGTGTAGGATTATTTTTAACTTTCTGTAAAAACTTAGGACAGCAGACCTTAAGCCATTAACATTGACTTAACAAGGGCTAGGCATAATCATGTTCCAGAAGTGAATCACAAAATTTTGCTTTTTCAGGTTTCTTTGCTGTGGCAGATCCAGACCCAAACAATCTGTTCATGGGTCTCCATGTGTAGGATGGGATTTGCTTTGCAAGTTAGGCAAGTTTATAAAATCTTTCCTCAGGGATGCCTGGGCAAACCAGTGATTTCCTCTTTGTCTCTCTCTTATTCAACATTTATCTTGGGAAATAGTGGCAGCACCGAAAAGTGATGAGAACCAACTTCATTAGTAAGTAGAGGACAATAAATCCAGATCTTCTGGTGAACACAACAGTGGTGAATCATTAGTTTGTGAGGGAAGTAGCACGTTGAAGAGAAGACTTCACCGACTGCAAAACTGCTAGCACCTAACTGAAGTCAGGTTTCCAGTGTCCTGCATTCACTCTTGGCCATAATCTATTGCAAAACTTTTGCTGTTGGGTTAGAATCTTTTGCCAGTTTTGGATCTGGCTGTTTGTTGTTAGCCTGCTCTGCATCTGCTGCAGTGGGTTGTTGAGCACACAGGTGATGGATGCTTGTCACTGCTCTCCTTAGGAGCTGCTGCTGCCTGTTGATAAGGAGTGTTCCCTCCTTCTCTCCTGCGCTTTTCTGTCTTCTGCAGATTTTGGTTTCATTTGCTCGTTGTCTAAGCAAAATCTAAATCTGTGAGACACAAGTCTGAACAGGGACTTTTGAATGTCACATATGTGACCATAAAAAGCCCAAACGTGCCTATTTATTAATGTGCACTTTTTTGTAGTAAATGCTGCAACTTTGTACTTTCCTGCCTATAGCTGTTCTTTTCTCCTTTCAATTATTTGTATCTTTTTATATCAAAACAAGTTGAATCTATTTCTGTTGCAAGATGATGTAGGGTAATGATAGGCATTTATGGTATTCTTTGTTGAGTTGCAGAAAGTGTTTTAAAAGCCTTATAGCTTTATTTTTCCCTTGGAATGTCATGTTACTTACAAGCTAACATCTTCATCAAGGCTCACTTATGATAGGACAATGTAACTTCCTGTGCTCATTGACCGTCCTTGGAGCTTATTTCCCTCCCCGCTTTTTTCTGGTGACTCTCTTTGAAGTAGGTAAGGTCACTGAAACCATGGTGAGACGTGAGAAGACCCAGAAAAATTAGATGGCTGAAATAACAGTGATTGCTTTTAACGTGATTTCTCTTTTTCTCTGTTTGCAGGCAGATGGGAGAAAAAGGTCTGTACTGCAGCCATTTACATGATTGCCTACTTTGTCCCTTGACCTGAGAACCTGGGTAGTGGTGGGTAGCATAAGTGATAGTCAGGCAATGAGAGGCCAAATGAACAAGAGTTTTCTTTGTTTAATGCGTCCCTACCGCTTTTACTGAATACAGCTAATTTCTGTCACTTCCATACAGAGGCATTTTGAAGTTGAATAGTGATTAAAGGGGAAATTTAAGCTATCTGGCTTTCTTTACGTGAAAGGTCTGCACTAACAGTTGATATTGTTAACAGTTCAAATGCAACGGATGAGTTTTCTGTGTATCATGTCAGTCTTTGTGGCAAATAAACATTTCTGCAAATACTAAAGAGCTCAAAAGATTTATTACTCATCTGAATTCATCTTTTTTACCGATAAATGGTGGTGGGTGGGAGTCTTAGAATTGAAAGCAAAAGTATTTAGCAAGACAAATTTGGGATGACAGCAATGTTCTGAATTAAAAAAAAAAAAAAAGAAAGATACTGGAACAGAAAAAGTCAGTGAGGAAAACTTGGACAAACTTTTTGGGAATAAAGAAACTGGAAGAGAACTGGACAGGAAAATCTCTATTTCCCAGAAATCTAGGACAGCTTATGAAGCTGCTGGTGCAAACAAGCGTGCTTGATTTCATGCCTAATGCATGCACAGAGGAGGGAATGACGGCAGCAGCCGTAGCATGGCCCAGCTGCTGCTGAAAGAGGCTGCTGACTACAGAGATGGAGCCAGTGAAACGTGAAGCCTGCTGCTCAGGAGGAAGCCCACCTGAGAACAGCCCCGGGACCCTAGGGGCCATGGAGGGAGAAATGCACTGATAAACATGCTTTGGGTGTGTCCCAGATTAATTTCAATGCACACCAGGTTGGTGTACAGGAGTACAGGAGATAAGCTTATCAGCTACAAACCAGTAATTCAATGGTAGTTATCCTTCCCAGAAAAGTTTATGATAAGGATTTGTTTTTCTAGCAAAGCCCACAACTAAGAAGCTAAAACGCAGGTTGTGGCATTTTTAACCACAGAGCTAGTGATTTGTTGACTGCCTTAAAATATCTAATAAAGGAAGCCACAGTTTAATTACTTGCTGCTTTTGAGGTATGTGATGTGATCTAATATTAGAAAGCAAAAGACTATTCTAATATTTCACTACAACCTTTAAAATTGCCACCATAATTTCTCCTGCTAGGGCCAAGTAACTTTCTGCTGCTGGGGTGAGATAACTTAATTACATACAATTCGTGACTTTTGTATTTTATATAAAAGTAATTTTATATAAAAGCTACATACACAGACATGCTTGAATTTTAAAAAATATTAGAATAATCTGGAAGCCAACAAAAAGAATTGATGAGTCTTTTAGATAATGGGCTCCTGTTATTTTAAATCTGAACACAATTCTAAAAGTATTCTGAAAATGTGGACCAAGTACATAACCTTTTCAGAGATCAGGTAAAGGTAAATGTCTTTGGTGTTATATCTGGGTACTGTGCAACAATTTTGGGCTAATTTTTAGGAATCTTGAGGATTTTTCTTAGGTACAATTTTCGGAAAAGCTCATAAGAATCCTTCAGAATTTACCATCTCTGGATGCAAAAGCCCTCTGATGTTTGAATAAAATGTTTGAAAGCAAAAATTATGCCTCTCCCTCTTAAAGGCCAAGTTGTTTTGCTCATCACATTCATTCATTAAGACATTGTGCAGTTTGCCACATTGCTAATTCCATTTATACAGTTGTCAAACACAATTTATTTCTAAAGATTTCGAATTACCTTGCAAACTGAATGTTCTTTTGCTGACACAGCAGATCAGAAACCTGGAATAGTTGAATCCATATACAGTGAGGGAAGTGAGGATAACCAGGTTCAAACATCCACCAGACACATCCATGGTGAAGAGGCAGCTCCAAGGTCGGGCAGGGAAGCCCATCCATGAGGGTCAGCATGGCACATGGCCAGGTGCTCCCATCCCTAGACTATACCCCAGTAAAGACCAAGAGATCTAAGCCCAAACACAGGGGGTCTGGGTCAAGCCTTCACACATCCTTTTCCCACAGCTGAGCTGTTCTCCCAGCAGTCATACCCAGGATCCCATCACTGCACAGTGCCGGAGCAGACCTCAAACAGAGCAGCTGGAGCCCTGGGAGGAGGACAGGGGATGCTGATGGTGTAGTCTGTGCATCCGTGTTCCTAAATCAGTCAAACACAGCTGCGGCTTGCGAGCTGGGCTTCTCAGGGAGCTCTCTTGCCAGGTAACACAAGTCCTGGGGGCCTCCAGGGTTGCAGTGGGGCTCTGGGGTTAGGTTACCTTGCTTTCCTCTCCCCAAACCTGCACCAGTGTCTGCCCTTCGTTCCCACCAAAACAGAACTGCTGCTCTCCACCTGCCTGGCCCTTGGAGGCTGTCCATCCCCATGGGAGGCCTCAGCCAGCTGCATCACCTGGATTGCTAGTTAAAATTAATGGCAATTAATAGTTGTGACTGCTGCTGTTTTCCATTGAGCAGACTTGTGTAACTCTCAAAGTCTTGGTGATTTTTGGGAAACTAATAATTTCCAAAGTGTGTCGGTTGTTCCTCACACGAAACCACCAATCAGGGAGCTTTTATTTGCCATCCTCTCTGGAGCACATTTGCAGAAATTCATCTGAGCTGATGCATATCTGCCTATCTCAAGGCACACACTGGTAAGGAAGATAAAACTGCTCAGTTTGTGGCTACATATTTCACAATGGATTTGATCATGATTGTGAATATGGTTTCCATCCTTTCAGTGAAAAGCTTTAGCTGTCTGAGTAGGCAGAAACTAGAAATGCTAACCCAGAAATAATATCCTTGGAAAATAACCTTGACTGTCTTAGCTGAAAATGTACCTTCAGGGAGCTGATGAATTCAGTTGATGAGGAGTTCTTTAAAGAGCAGATATGCAGAACAGGGAGTTTGTTCACTTTGTTCAAGCACTACAGTGGTAAAACGTGAGGTTTCTTAAAAAATGAACAGACCAACTCAGGGTTCAATAAAGGGCCAAGTGAATAACCATGTGTGATTCCTTCCCACTGCTTTTCTGAGATGCTTTTCTTTATTAATGTGAATGGAATCCAGGAACAAGGCCTGCTGATTAGCAGTGAACACAGCTATGCCAGGGAAGGACTGAATCCTGGCCTTTTTGGCAAGTTAAAACTTTTTGAGTTTTTCCCAAACAGGTTTTCATATTTTATTTAAGAATTCAAATTTTAAATATAAGTAAAACTAAATTTCTTTGACTTCTGTGAAGTCTTGGGTTAACAAGGGCAAGATGTAGTCAGATTTGGACATTGTAAAGATAAGAAAAATTCCATGTATTGAGGCACTTTTTCTGAATGAAGACAGAAAGGATGCAGAGGAAATTACTTTAAAAAATGTGCTAGCCCTGCAGAGCTGGGTGTGCAGGCAAAATCAGCATGGAGTAGGTAGTTTTCTTCCATCTGTTTTGGGATGTATCACTGCTTCTCCGTCTGAATTCTCACTTTCTTCTTCCCTTATCACACACAATGCTGTCCAGAGCAGAGCTGAGCAAAGCTGCTCTGCCCAGGTTGGCCAGGTGCCCGTGTGCACCCTTGCAGATAAGCTTATCTGGGGTACAGCTAGCCAATCTCTTCCCTCTGTCTCAAAGCCAAAACAGGGGCTAATTTTGCCACTTTCTGCAAAGTTTAATCCAGCTATCATAATTAAGGCTGTTTCTTTAAATTTTTTTGCTAAACAGAAAGCAGATAAATAGTTCAAAACTTGAGAGGTGGAATTTTTATGTCTGTCACATGATTTATTGTAGTGAACCCAAACAGCCCAAATCACTGAAACTTCTGCAGGTACTTTCACTCCCTGCTTATTTATCTTCCAGCCTCCAAAGAAGTACAAGATTTCTTTCCTGGGTTTGCATGCAGTCCCAGGGATTGTCATGGTTGTCACACAGAGCATGGTACTTCACCATGAAAGTGGAACCTAGCTTGTACAGCTGGCAGTGATCATTGAGACAAAGTGTTGGTTTCAGCTTGGGTTCTTTATGCTTTTCAAAACCCTCTTGAACTCATCATGTTCATGTCCATTGTTTAGTTTATTTTAGCAGAGGCCATCCTGCCATAGAAATCCCAACATTTTCAGTGATTTAAAAATTTTGAAATGTATTCATAGTATTGGGGTTGCACTTGATTTTTTCTGGTTTTTATGCAGCCCTGAAATGGAAACCCATGTACACAGGAAGAATCTATCTGCTTTGGCATCCGTTCTTCCAGTCCCACTTTATTGCCTGTGGATAAATCAACATTTCCCTTTCTGCAGAGTACAAGATAAGAGAAGACAGTAAATTTTTTCCTGAGTATGCTTGCTCCTTTGAGAAATCAGATTTTTGTTTTCTATTTAGAGCAGTGTTTGCAATCTATCACTTCAGCGAGTCTGTCTTGGCAAGGCACCAGCGTTGCTTCCTCGTGCAGGGCTGCACAATCACAATGCTGCAGTTTTTCCAATTCAGCAGGTTCGCGGAATCTGTTTGAGGTGTTGTCAGGATGGATGCTCAGTCATGATCAGAGCAGCCTTATCTACAGGCCAAGCTGCAAACAGTCTATGACTGTCACCACTGTCAGGGTTTTATTGCTGGTTGTGCAATGATCTTCCCCCATGGAATTACTCTTTTGCTGTAGATGGTTGCCATCCACTTCAACTCGGCGTGCTCTTATGTCAATAGTTCTCCAAATTGTTGCTATTTCCCAAACTTTTACTGGTTTATTCCATCCAGTATGAGAACAGGAAACATGAGTAAGCCAATACTGGGACAATGACAGGAGCCTTTGTAACTTTGAAAGTGGCAAATCTGTCTGCTAGACAGTTTCCCTACAACGGTAATTTATTTATTTTTAAAATACTCTATAGTAGGGATATAGTCCTACAAAACTCTACATACCTGTGAACGCTTGGAGACTTGGGCAGTTCAGTGAACAGCTTCCTTTCATTATGCTGATGAAGTTTTGTTTTGCTGATAACATATCTCCAGTAAACTTCAGGCCTTTGGAACAACTATCAGTCCTTTGGCCGTAGGGTCAGATTAACAGTTGTCAGTTTATTTGAGACCTATTTTAAATATCCCAGTTCTTGCAGAATTTTTAGCTGGCCTTAGGATATCCTTTGCAGATAACCTGGGAGCTGAGAGAGCTGAACTGTTTTGTGCTGTCTCTCTGGGACTGTCAGATGTGACAGGTACACTGCCCAAGCCAGAAAGGTCATTGTACATTGCTGCAATCTGTGTTCGGCTGTGAAAACACCGTTTCCTCTATACTTTCTGTCCACTTCACCTTTCCAAGGCTATTTTTATATTTCACTTGGTCTAACCTGTTGCAGAGTTAGGTTATCATCTATTTGTAATAATGGATAAAAATTATTTAAAATTACTTGAATTTTCATAGACTCATAGAATAACCTAGGTTGGAAAAGACCTCAAAAGATTGTCTGTCCTACCTTTGATAGGGTATATTTTCTTCAATTCTGATCTGATTTTACCTTATTTTTCCGTACCAAAACTCTAGATGAGCCCAGACAGTGGTTAAATTCAGTTACACATTTTTTCACTGACCAATGATGCTTTTCCCCCTTGGGTATTGCTTCATGGCAAGGTGGCAAGAGAATGGGTTGGTGTCCTCCAGTGTCATTCCCTTGCTGCCCCTCCACAGGCAAACTGAATGGCATTGAGAGAATGATTCCTGGTTATTAACCAGGAGCACCTTCTGTGCTAGAAGAGGTATCATAGGTTATGTCTTAAATGACACAGAAAAAGAGCTCTTTGCTCTTGGTGCGTATCCTGGCTGCATCTTAAAAACCCACACTGGGGTAGGACTCAGGTGCCATGCTTCCCAAGGGAAGGAAATACTGTCCCCTTATCTTGAAAGCAGATGGACTGGGACTTTTCCCTGCATATGTACACTTTATGGTCAATGAACAGCTGATTCTTTTGCTACAGTGGGCAAGTCCTTCTATGATTCTAGCGAACCGTTACCCATTTCAGTCTTTCATACCTGTAAATTCTCAATGGTGCAGGGCAAATTTTCTCCATCCTTTAGCCATTTTAGTTCGCCCTGGACAGTTCTGGTTTAGACCACTTTTCCCTGTACTAGAACTGTCTGTCGGACACTTCATAACTGATGGGAAAGGCAGGGTCCCAAGCTGCATCAGTCAGTCTCTTCCTAAAGCATAAATCCTTCGAGTGGGTCAAATGGACATCCAGTGGCTCTCTGCCATTCTTCCCTCTTGCATGTCCTTTGATTTCTTCCCAGAGTTGACGTTCATGGTGTGTTTTCTAATATCCTCGTTCTAGCTCATATCTGTTCTCAAATTCCAGATTGATTAAAGTCTTTATCCATATACAGGAGGAACTCAGTCTGCAGTAGCTACAGAGATGTCCTTGCTTTTCTTACTGCTCTGGTTGGGAGTTTTCATCAGAGCTCAGCCCTTGTTTGTACTGTCCCTTGTGGCCATACTCTGGGATTGTTTCTGTGGGATGTCCTCCTGTTTCTTCACCTGTAAAGCTGCACTTAAACATGCATGGCCATGCCCTCCCACCTCCACACACACACACATATATATCCCTGCACCCCAAAATACTCAACATTGTTGTTTCTTCCAGAACATTTGAATACTTGCTATGCACTGTACCTAGATTTTAGCTAGAAATGCATGTTTCTCTGTCATTTGTAATGCTGTCAATGGTGGTAGCTAACCCTACTGATTTCAGTGAAGTTTAACCTGATTTGAAAATACCCTTTTGTTTAAGTTGAGAGGGTCAAGCCATGTCCTAAAAACTCGGACCACCAACTGTGGCTATTGGGACAGCTGCATTTGAACCTCAAGTGTGAGCTGACAGGTGGTCATCCTCTCCCCAGCCAAAGGAAAGAAGTATTTTCCATTGAGAGCTGCAGTGATGTGGTAGAATACCAAGGAGGTAGGTGAAGGGGAGAGGTAAAAGTGTCTGAAGATGCTGTAGTAGGCTCTGTAGATAATTTTTTCTGGAAGCACAATTAAGCAGTGTTATCTATTGATTCAAATATGATGAATATAAAGAAGTAGGTGGATAGATTTCTTTTAAAATGCAGAGGAAAAGTCAACTGTACATCAGGATATAAATGAGAAGGTTTGACTATAAATGAGATGGCACAGTAGATGACAAGATGTACGAAGAGGAAGCTTTTTGGCAATGAAGGTAACTTGTTTTGTTCTCTCAGTCTGGAAACTTGAGACTGAAAGAACAAAAATGTAAATGAGTGCTTGGAGTTTAGTGATGTGTACAAACCTCAGGCTGGAGTCTTGCTTAGCCTGGAAATTTCAGCCAAACTGAAATTAAAAAAAATTGGAATAATACAAAGCTGAAATAAGAGATAATCAGGTTCTGTATGAAAAATATGAGTTCATCATGACAATCTGGGCTCATTGTGACAGGTGAAGAGTTCACACCAGACAAGGATACTTCAGGTGGCAATGGAAGGAGTTGGGAAAAGGCCATTTTAGCCAAAGAGGAGGCATTGTACCCAAACATTGTCATACATTTTCTGGCTTACACTAATGACTCTAAACATTCCTGTAATGAGTCAGTAAGTGACTGCCACGGCCAAGTTCATTAATACAGAGATCTGGAACGCCTGTTTGCACAGGCAAATTAACACACACACATTTTCCCTGTTGGTCCTACTGAGATCCATAGAAGTGTTTGTCTGAATCAGAGTCTAGGAAAAGCAGTTTATTTTTTCCTCTCAAGTGGAATTTGCATTACAGGATATTCTATTTAAAGAACCCAAACAACTATTATTTGCAATTCTCTGCCATCTTTTTTTTTTTTCAGACATAGTTCATGTGTAAAGACTGGTGGTGGAGGGAAGATTGTATCAGGCATGATATGGCAATAATGCTGCAAAATTCTGCTACACAAACCATCAGAATTCTGTTATTTCAAAGATTGTGCTGAATATTTTCTGCTTTTCAAAGGGGGGATTGTAATTCATAGATTTTATAGATTTTTTTGGTTATTAAAGAAATTATGGAGAGAAACAAAAACAAGTATGTAAGGTCCTGATTTGTGTGTTTATGTTGGAAGTGTGGCAGGATGATTGGAGGTAAGAGTTACCCTCTCCAGCATCAGAATATTCATTTTTCCTTTGTTCCTGAAAAGGTTCTGTTGAGGAAATGAGAACAGAGGAGGCACTCATGAAATCTCTTTACCTTTTTCTTAATCCTTTCCTCTTCAGTGAGGTTTCTTTTCAGTTAAAGGAGAAATAACCACTGTACTCTTCTGTATAGAAAGTGCAGCCTGGAAATTTGCTTTTTGGGTAGGCTTACAGGCTACTACGGTGTGAGCTATGGAGACTTTAATGCACATGCATGAGATCGTCTTCATATTTCCATGAGCATCAAGGGTTATTGCTCCACAAAGAAATTGTTGACTGTAGGTTGCTCTGGTAAATGTTTGCCCTGAGGTCAATAAATCTTGATATTCATCTCAGCAGAAGTCAATATCTACTTATTAGCATTATTTTTTAAGTTGAGATTATTGATAAGAGTACAAAATAACCAGGTGCAGGTGACAGGCTGCTGATAAACATCTTGAAGAAGTCAAATGAGAACAGTTATGTGATAGAGAGGTAAACTACTAATATCTAGAAGACATAGTCTAGTTTTTGAAATATATCAGCTACATCTGAAATGTTGTGAAACACAGAACACCAGAGCTTGCAGTTCAGGCATCCAGGAAAAGAAAGAATTACTTAGTTACTGTGTGTTTACCAAATAAAAGATCTACATGGAAGATATTTTTAAATTCAGCCAAATAGTAATATTTTGGATGCTTCATAAATTCAGTGGTATTTATTATTGTGCAAGCTTCTTAAAAAGTAACAGCTTGAGTAGCAAAGAGACATAACATCATCAAGTATCTTGAATATGTGCTATTCTCCCCTCATAATGTGGCAAATACCTTATCAACACATAGTCAAGAATATATTGTGCTTACAACCAAGAGAAAAAAAAAGCCTAGAGAATTAAAAATGTCACCTAATGCATTCTATTGGCATGTCTAGGGGACCTTTTATTGTTGAAGTTTTCTGAGAATCAAGATAAAATTTCTAGTGAAAGCAAGGAGAAATCAAATAGCAGAAATAAAGAAAATAACCCTACATTTTGCTTTCATCAACAGAATCAATAAAATGCCTAGTTGGAGGAATTTATACTCTCTCTCCTCACTTTCCCTCAAAAAAATTACAGAAAATAAGGTAAATTTAATTTTGATTATTCTTATTATTGTGCCTAATGCTACAGCACAATAGAAACCAGAAATATTTACAAAGCATCCAGATCCGTACTGGACAAAAGGCTCCATGTTTGAATTGGTAATAGTCATATTCCAGGATAGCTTTCATGTTTCTAGAGCACAGATGTCTCTAAGGGTTGTAATAATTTTATTTCATGGTATTATCTCCATTTTTTATTTTCTTGCAAGTCACAAAGGAAGAAAAATAAAGGAAATACTGGATTTTTAATAGTGCTATGATTCTGAAGATAGACATTCTCAAGACAAGGATCCAAAGTAGTAGTTGAAGAAAACTACTTAATGATATCTTTGATAATGTAGGAAGGAGGAAATATCAGATGGAAATAATGACTTGCCTTTAAAAAGGCAAATAAAGATAGAAGATTCTTCACAAGAATACAGTAATCAAAAGGAGTTCAAGGCACGTAATTGTAAAGGGAAAACTTGCTATATACTCACTGAAAAGTGAAACAAATGAAAACTGTCTGAACCACATTTTGTGAAGAGACTATCAGAGCTAAACAAATTCCAGCTTGCCTTCTTGAAGGAGAAATTGTGAGGAAGAAATTTGTTGAATAATAACTGAAAGGATGTGATAAGACAGTCTAGATCTATTTAAATCTGCTTTTTGGGGTTTCTCACAATTGTTTATGTATTATGAAACAGAAAATGTATTGACAGAGGCTGAAGGGGTTGTAAACCCTTTAAATTAAGTTTAGAATCTGACAAAAGCCCGGGACTACTTCTGTATAGTAGTAGTCTGTAAAATTACAGACCTGTATGCACCAGGTCTTAGTTAACATTCGACAAAGATGCTCACCTAGAAGGATGCACTGACTCAGTATCAGATGACTCACAGGAGAACAATGCCACAGACGAGAACGAATGTTTTTTTACCACCATCTCAAAAATAATAATAAAAAAATAAACTATGCTGTATGTTGGAGAGAACGGCCATGGGCCTTATGATCACAGCGAGGCCTTAAGACATCTCCAAGGTAGACATCTACATCTGAAGCTTCTTTTATAGTTAAATAAGAGAAAAAAGTTGCTTTTTTCTATTTTCGGATGAGATAAATATCCACTCCAAAACCTCAGAAGTGTCTGGTTTTTTTCATTGCCTCTTTTTGTTATACTTCTAAACAAAGTCTGAACAGCAATTCAGATATACCTGTTCACCACACTGGAGCCTACATTTGAGCAGGTGAACGCCCCTCCGAATGCCTTAGACTGCAAACATACGTATTTCTTAGAGCCACTTTTCAGAAAATATGTAATACATACTGACCTGTAACCTTATAACCAGATGAGAAAAACAGATGAGCCTTCACTTTATTGTATTGATTCAGTGAGGGCCCTTGAATTAGTTGAGAGGCTGACTTTAAACTTTAAATATTCCTGTCTGTAACCCCTGGTGTATCAGTAGATAAATGTTTTATACTCAATCTGAGATATAATTTTCTTTCGAAGGGCTGCTTTAAAGGGAAAGAGAGTAAAGGTGATATTTTAAAAACTTTTATTTGCCTAGTTAATAGAACAGTTGGTGGGGGGAAAAAAGATATCTTGTGTATGTGCTCGATGTTCTGAAAATGAAGTGTCAGACAAAATGACCTTACACTGAGATGACATTTTACTTCATTTTACATAAATTGTATCTCCTGTATCATCTCCTTTCTGTGACAGTTTGTTTTATCCAATTACTGAACTACAAAATAGGTACTTTTTAGAAATGTCATTGCTTATACTGATGAAGGAGAAAGCCAAAGTTCAAAAGTTTCATCTCATACTACATAAGCCACTACAAAACTTTTTTTTGAAGTATATATATACATCGTTTAACAGACTACTTACTGAGTATTCCTCCTTTTCTGAAGTGATCACAGGAGGGAAACCTGCTGTCTAGAATGAAATACATATATATTGGCTAGGCAGATATCATACTCTATGTATGAATTTTCCACCTCATGTCATTTGCTTTCCCATGTGGGTTTGACACCTCTAAGATTTTTACCGGGAAAGTAGAAAAGGAGGTTGTGAGAAGGAGACTGCAAATCCAATTTAGGACGAGTATGTTCTATTTTAAGAGTTGTGGTTTCTCAAATAAAGAAGAATGTTTGTCTGTTTCTGAGAAAATCATTGCCCTTTGGAAAGGATTTAAACAGCATCCAGTTAAGGCAGATAATCATTTAAGGAGAAATAAAATACATCCCCAGGGCTAGGAGAGAGTAGGCAGCTATTGGGATAGTGGTGGGAAAGCTTCTCCAGCCTTCCCACTGCAGCACCTCAGTTTATATAAAGCATCTTTTTGAGACCATGAGTTTACTCTCTAATTGACTCATAGGCGTTGTGTTGCACAGTGACCAGATAGATCACAGGATGGTAGGAGTGATTTACGTGCCATAGCCTTTGTTTGAAGTAAATGGCTACAAAAATTATGGCATCTGTAGTTGTCTCCCATTAAAGGAGATAATACTGTTGTTGTCGAGCTCATTATATTTGCTGTGTTGCTTTAATATAGGCATATGCTGCAACAATCTGTTTAGACATTGCTTTTGGGTAGGTAGGAGCCCAAGAAAAGCTTCTCCTTTGTTTAAGACAGTGGATGTACCTCTGAGGTCCGAGGTAGTCAGGCACAGTGGCCATCAGAGGAGCTGTGGTGCCCTCAGCTAAAGGGTAAATCAAGACACCTAAGGAGGTGTGAGGCTTTCAATTCTTCTCTGCACTTGCAGCTTTCCTGTGGATGATTTTGGTGGGAATCCAGATTAAATAGGGTTTATTTGTAAGTGGGCTTGAAATTGCATCCTGAAAAATTAAGAGGATCAGCCTCATGAATCTTATTCACTGAGTTTGCTTCTGGTGGAGTGTTCCTGCATTGGCATCTGTGCAGGCTGTGGAACAAATGAACCAAACTGCAGGCTGCACTGGGCTGCCTGCTCACACTGCTCACATTGCTTCACAGTGGTTCACACATCTGGGTTTATTCCCAGTTCACCCCTTCCAGGTTTTTGACTCCTTTGTGCTCCTTACAGCCATTGTAGCTGATGAAGCTCTGCTAAGAACATCAGCTTGGTTGCTAGTGTTCAGCCATGAAGTATGGTATGAGCACCTTTAGTAGTTTCTTCTGCCTACAAGATTGGCCGCAGCCACAAAAAGCAAATAAATTCTCAGACAAATTCTTTCTATGTTTGTGCAGCTTATTCTCTTCTAATTGGCATGGTACAATGCTTAACCCTGTACTTGGCTTAGTAAAACCTGCTCTGTTTATCTTTTGATCATATCTCTCTGATGCTTCTGGAGAAGGAAACACAAACCCTTGCTTTTGCTCTTTAAAGACTGCATTTATAATGGGCTGAGCTACATCAATCCCTGTAGGAATCCCTACACCAATTCTCTCTGTAGGAACAGAGGGTGCTGGGCTTCTCCCTGGCTTGCATCCTGGGGGAAGAGTTGAGCTCACCAGCCCTTGCTCACCCACCAGCCTTGAGCAGGTGGAACAAGTCTCTGTGGACTTTGATGAGCAGGTGGAACAAGTCTCTGTGGACTTCGGAGGCAGCACTGCAAACAGGAAATTTAGGTGAGATTAATTACCCTTTTTATACTGAGTACTTGAAAGCATCCTAATCTGTACAGCTAAATGCAGGACTGCTGGTGAATATACTCTACTCTTGCTGGATATTTAATATATCATTATGTTTAATGACTGCCATTATTTGTGTTCAAATGGTGCTGAGATGCTCAAATTTGTCATCTGTGCCTATCTTAGTTTTTTTTCCTATCTGTAGGATGCTTGTCTTTGCAAGCCTGAACTTCTTATTTATACCTTGGGATAATTATCATTAGTGTTCATAGGGGAATACAGCAGAATAAAGGATTCAACAGAAACTGTTACTTTTAATTAAAATAACAAGTTAACTAATATTTTTCCTGTAGTTTTGCTTGCATTAATAATGTTGGTGGGCAAGGTTATTGGAATATAATAGCAATTTACGTGCTGAAATGGCTAATCGAACATAAATGAGTCAGATTCAGTTAACGCTAGTAAAATAATTAGCATTTTTTGAGGGGAAAAAAGGACAAAAATCAATATGGAAGAAAAATATTTACATCATCCAGAAAGGTTTGAAAAATTAAAGGGAAAAAAAATCTTTAGAAAAATGCACTTTCAAGTGTCTTTGAGAAATAGATCAGAAACAAAGTAAACAGGCATTGAACGTTCAGAAATTCAATGCTGTGAAAGTGAAAATCTTTAGGAATAATTAAGGTGGATAAAATCTTGCATTGCTAACAGTAGAAACAAAACTTTAATCACAGAAGGAGTTAGGCTTGATAAGACAAAGATACCAGTGAAGGTGTCACAAAAAAATCATTACCAGGCTGTGATCTTACTGTCACTCCAAAGATCAAAGTCTTAATTTTTTTGGCTGGGAAATTTGTTTGCATGGGGACTGCACAATTCTGCTGGATGATTATAGAGTGTTCTTATTCATGCAAAGTAAGGAACATCTAGAAGTCTGCATGTAAAATGAAACTTGGTGGCATTAATAAAAATATATTAGAGATACTTTAATAGAAATTTATCTTCATCCTCACAATGACCATTTTGCCAAATTTTGGTATGCTAAAGTCAGAGATGGTCTTAAAAAGCTTAGTTGAAAATTGTGTGGGTTTGGTGTTCTTCTATGATAATATATTGGTCAAAATGTATTTCATAGCAAATGTAATGCATACAGCTCAGGGAGTATGTTCCAAAGAAAATCTATTCAATCGAGAAGCATCAATGCATTCAAGCAAGACCTTGAATGAGTTATTAAACAGTAAATAGTCTGGGAATGAAGGTAGAGAAATATATATGAAAGGGAAGGCAGTGAATGTGATGAGCCTTCTGCAGAAGCTGGTTTTTTCCCTTTGGCCTGTAACTTAGGTATGAATTTATTCTGCATATTATTTATATCTCTGCTCACCACCTTTTTATCTCATGCTTTTGGGCTTGGAGTGACTTTAATGGGAGCCAGGAACAAGACTTAGCATAAAATAAAGACGTCATCCTGAGAGAAAAGTTGGGGTTTGGCCCCTGTGAAGATCAAGTCTTGAAATATTAAAGGTCATAACAGCTGCTGATTGCCTGCTGGAATTTCCCCTAAATTGTTGCCTTAAAATACTCCGAGTTTAAATGGAAAGTGTCATTTTCCCACAATTAAGCTATTTCTCTTTAGCCATTAATTGGAGAAAGAATACTGTGAGCCATCTGTTATTCTGCTCAATTTCTAAAGGTTACGTAGAAAATTTTAGTGATTTTTATTTTTCCAGTTCACTGATTTTTTTAGTGATACAGTGTTTTCAGGTAATTATTTCAGCTGCTAAAGTAAAGTAATTATTAAAGCTGCTAAAGTAAAGGTTTGCTATAAATGTACACATGCGCAAATGCATAGGACAGGAGAAAGAATATTGGTGAAAAGCATTTCTTCCCTAGATTATCAATGTAAATCCCTGCCAAGCCTTGTAATAACTTAAAGCTTTAAGATGGGCATTTATCAGCCTATCCAGCCTTGTTGAGGAGTCTTTTTTCAAATATCCTAGGAGCAGGGGTTGAACTGAGGTCTCTTGTCTACAGCATCCTTTTTATATTAGCTTTCTCTCTCTGTGAATCTTGCAGCATTTGTTCTTGGTGGCCCATTTTTTCTTTGCGGGCTTTTGGACACTGGGGTTCACAATCATTGGTCTACAACTGACATCTTCAATCTTTGGGACTGAGTAAAAAAGAAGAATATTAGTTGAAAATGCTTTTTAACTGGAAAAAGAGACTTTACCTGGAGGAGGAGGACAGGAAAAGAGAGAACTTCTTTTTCCAAGGGGCATTTGCATTGCTGCTGCATTTTTGCCTGGTAAGTAGTCATATTTGTAGAACGGCAGTTTTCAGGTTCCAGGAACACATTATAATCAGCTAATCTAAACCTCCAAATAGCACAGGCCACATTTTTCTCAAATGAGTTTAGGTTGAAATAGGACATGTCTTTTAGAGGAAAATTCTGTGAAGTGTTTAGTGTCTAGTGATGTGACATTTGTCAAAGAACTGGAAAGATGTTCCAGTGGTAAATCATCCTTCCTATGGAAAGTATGCACCATATGTCTGAACGGATGCTCCTGATTCAGTTTCCAGTTCTTGGGTCTGTTTGCCAGACTGAAGAACCCTCTAAATCCAGTTTGTGTTTGACACTGTGTCTTGGACTGTGAGCAGAGACTTTTTGTTCTTAAATCTCTTGAACACCTTGAACCTTTCCTCATGAACCATGTTTTCCAACTCTTTCGTGATTCTTTCATCTTTTTTTCTGAACTCTCTGACTACTCAATATCTGTCTTGAACTGTGGGCATCAAAGCTGGACACAGTATTTCACATCCTATTCAGTATTTTCACATTCAGGGATTGCATTCACTCTTTTAGCAGAAGGTCTTACCCAAATGCGTGTTCAGCTGAAAACCCCTTGATTTCCCCCAGTCCATTTCAGATTTGTTAGGGTGGTCTCTGTCTGCTGGAGTTTGTGTTGGTTGGTTGTGCTGGTTCCCAAAGCAATCCAATCCCCTCTATACTTCAGGCTCTGTCTCCTCATTATTCAGCCACTCCTCTAATCTTTATCCCATCTGCCAATTTTATTAGGAATGATTTTGTGTTTTCTTGCATATCAGTGATAAAACATAAGGAAGAGTAGGGCTGAGAACTAAGAGCTTTAGGATCCCACTGGAAACACATGTTCAAGAATAATTCCCTAAAGAATGAACAATAACTCATACTTTAATCCTTTTAATGTATGTCATGTTGATTTTTATATTGTTCTGGTTAATCAAGACATCATATAGTAAGCACCATTTAAAGTAGCTTTTAGAAGTCTATTATGCCATCATTGTTACTTTTAGCAACTTGAAACCCCATAAAAAATCAAATTAGTTTGACAAAATCTGCTTGCTATGATCCTGTGTTGATTGGCAGTAATTATATTAGCCAGCTTTATTTCCTTATTAATCAAGTCCCTCTCAGCCATTTCATTATTTTCTCTGCGATCAGTCAGGCTCACAAGCTTTAATTACCTGAGCTGCCTTTGTTACCTGCTGAAAATACTGGTACAACAGGAGTTTTTTTCTGGTTGTCTGAAAGTTTATGTCCTCACAGATGAAGAATAGTGCCAATGGCACAAGGACCTCTTGAAATTCTTGATGGCATGTGGAGAAGTTTATTTAAAATGATGAAAAAATTAAGAAGGAGAATATGTAGCATTTTTGCTGACAGAACATTAACAATCAGGGCACATTGCAGGCAGGTAGAAAGATAGTATGTGGCTTATGTGGAAAACAATTTTCTGGTTCCAGAGGATTTTAACATTACCTCATCCATTTGGAAATATGAGAAAATTGATAAGTGGGAAAATGTTACATGAAAGTAGCATTCATAAGTTACTACTTTCTGAGCATTTTTACACTCATCTCTGGGCCTGTCAATCAATATTTTTTTCTCAGTCAGTCATCAAAAATATAAACATATTAGAAAATTGCTGAAGTTTTCTGCCAGAGAATCTTTACTAGAAGTCCTTGCTTATATATATTCAATTTTTCAAATATCAATGTCTCGCTCCAAATTAGAAGCTCTTCTTGTTCTCCAACATAAGTAAAAAATGCAGCTGCATTATATTATGTTATATTTATTCATTATTCAGAGATGCAGATTTACAAACCCAGTATCCTCAAAGAGAGATTCCATTTTCTTCTCTTCTCCCTCTCCTGGCCACAGTGCCTTCATCAGCTGGTGGGTGTTAGCAGGGCTCTCTAACAGGGGCATACACAAGGGTCCTATAGTTTCTGAAGCTCAGCATCCCACAGGCTGGCCTGTGTTCATGCTGGCTTTCTCTGGCAGGGGCACCGGCTGTGTGCAGGTCCCACACCAGCACAGGGTGGCAGCGCTTTGTCTGAGCAGATGCACAGCTGGGAACTCACTGCTTTAGTGGAGACTGCAAACGCAGAGGGAAGCTAGACAGTCAGGGGCAGGACCTTGGGGAATGTGTGCTGATCTTCTTGCAGACTCACAGGAATGAGGGTAAAAACATGAGAAAGCTTTGCTGTTCTTTCCCCCAAACTGCGTAGCCATGTACTGAGAGGTGCCCCTGCCCAGGCTGTCCTCACCTGACCACCCACTGCCCCAACCAGGGGCAGGACTGCAGCCGCCTTAAATCTGCAGACACAGCACAAAGGTGAGGCTGGAGCTAGCCCAAGTAGGAGATCGAGGGGTTTTTTCAGACTCTGGTGTAATGTTTCCACCTGTGAGTTGGTGCCTGAATATGCCCAGTGGGAGAGTGAACCCTGGTGTGCTGCTGGGGAGGAGATGCAGATAGAGGCATTTATCTTGGTCTTGATTAGTTTCCAAAGGAAACTGAATATCAATAAAATAGTTACCGAAGTCCATTTTAAATGCCCATGGGGACACCACTATTGCTGCTGTGTCTGGAAGCTCCACTGCTGCCAGAGAACACCTGCACAGAGGGACTGGGCAACCCAGTGCTTCTCTAGGGGTACCAAGCAGTCAGGAAACAGGTGGTGGAAAGAAAATTTGCTTTCTAGACTGTTCCACCTTTTACAATACCTGCTGCTGCAGTTAATGAAGTGTTTTCTAATGCCTGAACTCTCATGCAGTTTTAGGATATTTGAGCTGGAGGAAGGTGCTGCTGAGGAGGTGGCTGCTCTCATGTTGCATGTTTGCTTGTTTTTTTCCTTAGTTGATAGCAGTTTTTTTCTTGTGCAACAGCCTCCTAAGCCACTTTGTACGTGGGGATTCCTCATGCCACCCTCATCCACAAAGGTCTGCAGATCTCCCAGCAGAAAAAAAATTACTCAGCCAAAGCATGGGAGCACACTAGTGTTAATTAATAGATCGATTAAAATCTATGCAATAATTGTATCTTGATGCTCTGGCACTCACAGATGTGAAAATACTCATTATTTGATCCATACCAGCAATGAAGATATAGAGCTTTAAAAAAACAAAAAAGGAGTGATATTTTTTACTCTCAGGTTTCTAACACCTTAGTTTTATAGTATCCTTACTGAAAAGACTTCGTTCTAAAACTTCAGTCCTTGGTCTTGACCTCACAGTTGATGTAAGCAGACTGCTGTGCTCTCCTTGAACATCAGCCTGCCTGTGTTAGCTGGTGTGTGAGCAAACAGTTGGTAAAAGTTAGAGGGAAAAAATGCCCGCAAATCAAAATCACATATTGAAAGTCTTGTCTTTGCATCAGGATGTGGTGTTCTCTTTGTGGTAGGGGATCTTATTGCTGCTTCCTGACCTGTATCACTACCATTCGCTTGCAGCAACTGTGGCTTAACGATGACATTGAAGAATCCTTCTTGCTTAAGAAAGAGGTTTTATCATGACGAGGCTGATTTACAGTGCAAGATCATTGTGCTTTTCCTTGCACTAAACTTTCACATGTGTCTATTTTTAGATACTTTAATTTTAAATTGTTCATTCCTATCTGAAACCAAGTTTTAATTCCTAATTATTTCTTAGGTTTTTTCATATCACGCCCATTATTTTTTATCTTATAAATAAAATGTGCTTAGGGACAGACGTTTGCACAGATGGTATATCTTAATGGGCTTTGTACCAGCCTGGTATTAGATACTGCCCATAATAGTTAACTTTCAGTTTTGAAATTCAGAGGTAGTAGCATTTTACTATGGCTGGTCAGATACAGTGACATGGGAATCCTGTAAAGTTTGTTATTATACTCACTGCCCTTTAAATTAGATTTAGGTTATGTTATTTGGGGGTTTATGACATTTCTTTGAGCACAGCACAAAATGTGCAAATTTTGCATTCATTAAGTAAAATATGCTGAGAACTCTCAGGTTCAGTATAGCTGTATCTGAACACAGCATTTTTCCTTGCATTTCAAGTGAAGTCGGTATTCATGCAAAATACTGTTACAGTGCCAATCCAACAGCTTTAGAAATCCACTTTTGGTTTGGATTTCTAGCACCATTCCCTGTATCCCCCATTCTCTGGCTCTCAGGCTGGAACAGCTGGAGGAGTCAGTCTTGCACATCTAGAGTTTGCTGAGGGCTAAAGGAAGAGGGGAAAGATGCTGCTGTGTTTGTATCCTAATTCTCCACTGGTGTCAAGCAAGTATTTCTTCCACTCCATAAATATTCAAAAGCAGAGGGAAACTTTTTGCCTTTGAAATTATTTGTCAAGCTATCAAAATTTACAGAAAGTATGAAAGACTTTTTTACAGAAAGTCTTCTGCATAATTCACCCATATAATTTCTTATCAGATCTGCCCTACCAGATCTTTCTGCTGACTCAGTCTAGTGTGATCATGTACTCCTACCAAATGTTCACAAAACCTACATTTTCAGTTTGTTGCAGGGAAATGTAGAGAGTATATTACATTTTATAGAGCGATAGATCGATCTTGTAAGAAAAGGAAATCAATTTCTGACTGATTTGTCTTCATTGCCTATGAAAATGGTTCATTTGACTTGATCAAATTCTCTCTGGAACCAAATCCAGTCCATTGTACTGACTTGTTACTGCAAGCGGCTCTGATGAGGTTACCTGTGTAAATGATAGGACATGAAGGACTTGGCCATAGATACCTGGAAGACCCACAATAATTTAATAGCTCTGGGTAGTTTCCCTCTTCCTCTTCTCTTTTATCTCCTACAAACACCTGTGTGCTCATGTTTTGTGCTGATGGGTGTATAAGATATCCCTTCTTTGGCAGCATTTGCTATGTTTGGGCCGTGGGTGGCTCATGAAGAGCAGAATTCCACAGGCAGCAAGTGGGATCTGACAGCAACCTCCAGGTCCACAAGACCAGGCAGTGATTCCTTGCATTCATTTATATAAGTGCCTGCTCCCACAAATGAAGTCAGAGCAGCGACTCTGGGGTCCTCACATTCACTGGTGTAGAAACTGGGCTTGTAGCATTCTCCAAGTACTTCTTGTTCAGGAGCCCACACATCTTTACCAAGATATCTAACAAAATTAATACATTGTGAGGTTAAATGATAAATAAATCATAAATTTTGTATTCTTAGCACCTTCTGTGGGAACCAGTAAAATACCTTCTTGCAAGCCAGATCTTGAAAAGCTGTCTTTGATTTTATTAGGAGAGATTGTAGCTTTTAGAGCCCCCAGATGGGCATCTTTCTATGATGTTTTATCTGGTTTTGGTGACTCAACAATCAAAAGGCATGGAAAAATTTGTTAAGAAGCTCTCTTCACTTTGTGCTTGCCATTACAAGTCAGAGGCCGCACGTGTTCTCCATGGCCACCCTGGAGGAAGTTGTGTGTTGGAGGAGAAAGGGATGAAGAGTTACAGCTTTGTAACCAGAGTCCTCAGACATCTTTGGGCTGGTGGCACTGCACACCAGCTTCACTTCCTGACAGACCCACAAACAAGGAGCAGTGCACCTCAGTGTCACATTTTGTGTTGATGAGAGCATGGCACAGCGGACTGATTCCTCTCCTCCTGTGTGAGCCAGCACAGGCAGGACACGAAAACAACCACAAAACCATGGATGAAATGCAGAGAATAAATTTTTTTTTGTTACCTCATGAACCAGGGGATCCCTGAAACAGCACCTGGGCAGAGGCACACAGGTGGGGACACAGGCATCTTCCATGCTAGAGGGTCACCAAACCTGCTGTTTTCACCTGTATTTCAGGGATTTGCACAGGTGTGTTTTACCACTGGGCTTTGATCTTTCCTACAACAGGACAGGAATCTTGAGCATGTTCGATACGTGCCTCCAAATCTATCAGAGGCCTGTGTTTAGAACTAAACACAGATGTTCTGCTTGTCCAACATACAAGGCTAAACAACAATTAATATGATACATGTGTTTTTCAACACCCCAGCTGCAAGTAACTTGACCGTGTTTGCAATTCTCCTTGCCAATCTATTTTACCTCACTTTGCTATCGGTATCAGCTGTAGTTTCACCAAAGTTATGTGGAAAAATAATGAAGGAATGAATTCTGCTTTGTTAACATTGTTCTGTGAGGGAGGGGCATAGATGTTGCAGGTCTGGAAAACATTGCACAGGCAAATAGCATTTTTTTAACCTCTGGTTCACCTTCCTCCTTCTTAGCATTTAAGTCTTGCTGCCAATAGATGTAATTGAATAGAAACCTGTGATGAAAATTAAACATTCAAAACACATGCTGGTCACAGCAAAATAACCATTATCGTTAATGGGAGTTGCGTGAGCATATTGAGTGAGCGATTCACCACTTTGTTTTTAATTCCATGTCATTTAGAATTACTGAATGAATAGGAGTGTGTGTATCTGGGCTTGTTTTCTTTCCTCTAATGTACAGAAGATCAAATTCTAATTAAGGGGAAATAATTATCAGTCCATCCTCTCATAGTTCTCTTTCCTGTGTTCCGCTGAAATGGTTCTGAGTATGTATAGGTGGAGTCAAAGATTTGTAGTGGTTTGTGGCCAAATTCTGACTTTTAATCTTGCAGCAGCACTGGCAAACTCATAGAACAGTAAATATAATGGCTCCATAATTAGCCTGGTTTGTAAACAAGTACTACTATTTAGTTGATAGTGCAAAATGCTCTTCCGCAGCGTTCATCAAATAAACACTTATTTGAGCATATAATTTGAAAAATGTGGGTTACTTAGTGGACTGAGATTTCTTGTCAGACCAAAGTAGGATGCTAATTTGCTGTTGTCTGACTAGCTTGTGCCTTCAGATGACTTCTGGCAGTGAGGGGAAAACGAGGTGCTTGAGGGGCATCATGTCATTGGAGGGTGCACCTGCAAGTACCATATCCTCATTAGGACACCCTGTTTGCACAGTGCAGTAATCCTGTCTGTCCTGGGGCTCATCAGGCCTGCCTGACTGTGCTACACTCCTTCCATCTCCAGTCCTCTTGCTTCTTGCTGGCAAATGCCAATCTCAGCCTGAAGCAAAGCGAAAACGCGTGGTGCCTCTCCCTCCTTCAGGCACTTACCTGCCTGTCAGGGAGCATGGACACAACCACAGAATCTCATTCTGTCCATGTTTACATCCTGTGACAGCACTGCCATCAGCTGCCTGCACCAGGGTGAGTGCTGGAAGTAACAGTGATTTACAGCAACTGCTCTGTCTCGCAGCTTTAGGAAGATCGTGCCATAGCAGGAGCTACAACACATGAAGCATCTCTTGTCTTGTAGTCAAAAACAAAATTGCTCTGAAAAATTGCTTTAAAATACTGGATCCCCACTGACAATTGTATATGCCAGTTTTAATGAATATTTGTGAGTGAGCTGCAAAGGATTTGGAAGGAGATCTGTGCAACATGAGCCCTGTTAAAGCCACATCAGCAGGGGTTTGTGTGTCCCCAAATAGAGTCAGGATGACCAGAATGACTTTTTCCAGCCTATAGTGTGGCAGTGGCATTTCTTTTACAAGAGGAAAGTTATTTATTGTTTTAAGAGAACAAGGGTCAGACTACCTGGAAGAAGGGAGGTGTCAGACCTACGGGATTTCTCTGAGAAACTTCTAAGAAAAGCAGAGGTGGAGAAAGCTCACATTGCCTTAAATGTTGTAGATAGCAGTTCATAGGAGAAAAGATTGAGCTTGGTTCTCAAGCTGCAGTGAGAGTTTGCGAGGTACAGGATTATGAAAGGAAATTTGCTTTTCTACTTTGTGAAATGAGCATATTTAAAATGGAAAGAAAAACTTGAAATGCCACAGACCATGAAATGAAAATTTCACGTGCTATTTCAGGACAGAATTATGCATTGGATATTGTGCAGTCTGGCGATCATGCTGCAGTCCTAAGTCCCACAGCACGACACCTGCTCTGGCCACAAGCATTTTTGGCCTTCTTCAGCAAGCAGGGATGTTTTGACTTGTGCCAGTGATTTAGTGGCCAAGCCAAAGAAGCCTTACAAGTGTATCACCATGATAGCAAGGGAGCATTACAATGCTTTTGATATTTCATTATTTAGGAAACCCTGAGAAGACTGGAAATGCAGCAATGGGGGGCCCAAAAAAAAGCAGGGTCTGGAGTCAGCAGGTTAGCATGGAGCTGTGCAGTGTGTTGGCGCACATGGAAAGGTGAGCAGCGTGGGGCCTGGCAGGGTTTCAGTCCTCATACCTGCTGACAGTTGTCTGTAGCTGTGTGTACAGCATGTTTTTATGTCAGTTAGGCCAGGCAAAGAGCATCTTACACTCATGTACTTCAGTGCCTTTAACTCATCTACTGCTGGCATGAAAGCAATTAAACAAGATCTTAATAAAAAAAAGACCATTGTCTGAGGGTTGTTGTCTTCAAGTGGAACATTCAGTCTCAGCTGTCTTGGACATTCAAGTTAAACGGGCGGTCCAAAAAAATTAGGAAGAGGTGGGAGCAAAATCTCCAAGGGAGCACTTTGAAGGCAAGAGCATTTCCTCCCAGTGAGAGTCATGCAAAAGCCAACCCTTAATGCCACAGAGCAGGGTACACATTTGCCAATGCACTAAAAGTTATTGCTAAAAGATTTTTTTGTGGTTTCATTTCCATAATATCCAAGTGCCTCACAATCCTTAATTCATCTTCATCCCCAGTTAGTGAAGAGCAGAGCAGAGCAGAGCAGGTTCTGTGCAGGTGTCATCAGCAAGATGTAGAGGACTAGAAAACAGCCATAGAGCAAAGGTAGGTTGATGTAGTGTTTAAGCACACCGTGTTCTTCAGCCTAAGAGACCTCTCTAAGGTCAGATGGGATGATCAGGCCACAGCAGGGAGCTGAATCCAGGTTCATGGAGTCCTCGATCAACTCCTGGATTATCATGGTGTCAAACAGACAAGTTTAGAAATGCAGTGGATGTCTCTTTGATCCTTATCCCAGTTTGATACAATGAGTTTAGAAAAGATGGGATTTGGGTGCAACCTTTGATTTCATAATGCTGTGATCAGCATATTTAGTACTTCCGATCCGTGCTGGTAACACAAGAATGGTATTTCAGAGATGCAAAACAGCAGGCAAAGTTTCTTATTTTCAAGCCATGTTTTATTCTTAATCAAAGCAAGAACAAATAGACCATCAAAATTCCTGCTCTGCATCATCTGAGCAGAGAAACTGGAGTGAATGATGTGCCGATGATGAATAGGCCTATTACCTTGTAAATTGTACTGTATAGTACCACTTGTAGGAACACAAGATGTTGCTGCATTTCTTTTATTTGATGATTTAACGCATATTACACTATTTTAGTTCTCATTCTAGAGGCAATATGGACAGGAAGACATATATCTGATATTTATTGAAGTTAAAGTTGAAAAGTTGGTTTCATATAACCATCTCCAAAAGAACCATGCTGTCTATTAGTAATAATAATCTAGAAGGTACACTTTTCTGGTGCCAAGTTAGGAAAACTTCAGTCAAAGATACTTGTCTCTGTGGGATCGTCCCTAGTTGCCAACAGTGAAGGATTTTCAGGGCTGTGAGGCTAGGATAAAAGTTGATGATCTAAGCTAAAGTTTTGCCAATCCTAAAATTTGGATACCCTCTGTTATGGGATGCAATTGTTGCAGATAATTCCAGAAAGGAGTGTTAAATAATTCTTTCTAGAGATAAGTTAGTGATATTTTGGTCTACTTTCGTCAGGTGGGTGTGAGGTAGAATGAGCTAATTCACTGCGTTTGGTGTAGGGAAGAAATTAGTACACTGGACAAAATGACTAAATTCAACTAATTTCTTTCATTAGAAAGATGGGGTTTCTGCTCCTTCAGGAAAAAACCTGCAAAACAACTTCTTTGTACGGAACCATAATCATGGAATGAAGTCACATCTACAAGAGGTCACAGAGGAAAAGTCCCACTGGACATCAAGGCTCTCTGCTCAAGCTCACAGTGGTGCTCAGGTACCAAAAGATTCTCCGAAGGGGCCTCCCCATGGTGGTTGGCAGCTTTCTCATGCAACTTCCTTCTCAGCTGTATCACCTTCTGTCTGAGAAGGAGTTGGCTTAGTGTCCTCACTGCTCAGTTCGCATGTTGATTAGAAGTGCTCTTCTAATATATATATTTGGTATAAATCTGTTAGCAATACAGCCAAAGCTGTTTGTTCTCTTAGTGTCCTCAGCTTTACCTGCTCTTTTTCTGCCCTGAATAAAGACACAAATTCTTACCTCCTACTGTATCTATACTGAATAATCATCAAATCTCTGCTGCCCATTGCTACCCAAACTACTTTTTTAGTCTCTTCTTTTAAGTCAAACACTTAATCCTCCAAAGCATCATAAATGCCCCATCTCTGTTCTTGCTCCACTCTCAGACCATCTTTCTTAAACGTTGTAAGCAGTGCTGCATTTTCCTATACAAGCCTGCAGGGGAGGTCTCACCATTTCCTGTGCAATACTGTTAATGCTTCCCCATCTCTGTGGAAATACTTCCTACACATTCTAGGATCTTTTTGTAGTTTCTGCCTCTTGGTGGTTTGCCATGATTCTGTTATCAGCCAGTGCTTCTGGATATCTAGAAGCATCTGTCTAGACAGCGAGGTGTCTGTCCCTTAGCAGTTCCAGATGATGAACTCCCTGCTTATGCCAGAAATGCTCATTATCAGTCCCTGGCTGTATGGGCTTGCACTTTGCACGATTGATTTCCATCCATTTCTATTAATTCAGACCTCAAGGTCACCTGTTTATTACTATGTGCAATCCCAGTTCTCTTCTGAATTGACAAAACTCCTCCTAACTAGGTATCATCAGCAAAGTATTACCACCCTCTTGCTTTTGGTTACAGTCTTTAATCAAATTGATCCCCAGAATGAATCTTTGAGGAAGTCTTCTGGTAACCCAGAGGGTTGCTTTCAGGTTTCACTGGAAAGGCACCACTTGCATCTGCTGGAATTTATCTGCATCTTTTCAGATATTGCTGTCTGGTTTGTGGTAGCAAACCTCCTTCCTTCTTCTGGTTTCCCTTGCAGACAGTGTGTCCTTTACATAAATACTTAAGCTCTGTGGTAACTTTTAATTTCACTGTAAATATGAAGATTGACTTAAAGTCAACACATTTTGCCATAAATAGAGTGTATTTCATGACAAGTACATAATTAACTTTTTCCTAATTAATTGTTGGCTGCTTGCCAAATTAGTTCAGTCACAATATGTATTATCTAGAATGATTCCAAGCAAATTATTAGCGTGGCAACCAATTGAAAACACTCAAATATTAAAACTTCAGCAGCCCACAGTTTCCATTCGGAGGCAGGTCAGAGTAAAGCTGCAGTAATTTAAAACAGAGAGCTTTTTCGTACTTGTTTTAGTACCATTTTTTACCCGGGACTGATGCTACAGTCTAAGTCTGTAACTGGGTAAAGCTCAATCCTGGAGTAACTGGCTTCAGTGACACTGACTTAAGGGTGAGTTCAGCATTATGCTTAGGTACATAGCTACTTCCAGCATGGCATAGTGAGCCATGTGTGTTTGTGCAATAATGAATGACATTAGCAGGTGCAAATTGTTGTCTTCTGGTTAATAAAAAAACCAAATTAAATTGGTACATCTTGATTTCATTTTTTGAAAATAATAGTTTGATTAGGCTTGGAACAAGACCCTTTCAGTCTGGTGCTGGGAAATACAGGGCTTTCCTTTCCCTGTTTCACTCCCATACTTCAAACTCTGACCCTGGCATTCCTGGCTCATACTCCTGTAGGGCATGGACGAGGCATCTGACTGCATGCTTTTAGTGAGTGGTGTCTTTCAGCTCCTGGAGAGAGTGCTGTGTTTTCCAGGCGATCCCACTGACAGCAAGGCTGGCACATGGAGTGATGCAGCATCCCTCTCCAGCAAGGCTCAGTGCTGCCTCACGCACTGCTCAGGCAGGGTGGTGTGACCTTGGCTTTTTTCTCTGTCACCCCCTGGACACAGGGGCTGCTGTGCAGTACCAGCAAAGGATTTCACCTGTAAACAAAATCTTTTAATGCTTAAACCTTTCAGTGAGACTTGCCACAATCACTGTCCTTTAGTTTTCCCATTATCTTGGAGCATTTAGAAAAAATAATGATGAAAGAGGATTAATGTAGGGGAGGCATTGTTGGTTCTGATGGGGCAGTTACAGTTACTGGGTTTTTTCCTTTTGCACATGTCAAACTAGAGGACAACGTGGAAGAAATGCTACATACCAGCTGTGGATTTGTATTTCCATGTAATCATGCAACCCTTTAGGTTGGAAAAGACCTTTAAGATCATCGAATCCAACTGTTAAACCAGCACTTCCAAGTCCACCACTAAACTACATCCGTAAGTGCCACATCTATGTATCTTTTAAATACCTCTAGGGGTAGTGACTCCATGACTTTTCCTGGGCAGCCTGTGCCAGTGCCTGACAAAGCTTTCAATGGAGAAATTCTACCTAATATCCAATCTAAACTTCCGCTGGCGCAACTTGAGGACATTTCCTCTTGTCCTGTCACTTTTATCTGAGACAAGAGACTGACCCCCACCTGGCCGCAACCTCCTTTCACACAGTGATAAGGTGCCCCCTGAGCCTCCTTTTCTCCAGGCTGAACACCCACACCTCTCTCAGCCACTACTCATCAGACTTGTGCTCCAAACCGTTCCCCATATTCTTTGCCCTTTCCTGGACACATTGGGTCACCTCCATGTCCTTCTTGTAGTGAGGGCCTGGAACTGAACACAGTGCTCAAGGTGTGGCCTCACCAGTGCTGAATCCAGGGGTCACTGTCCTAGTCCTGCTGGCCACACTGTTTCTGGTACAAGCCAGGATGCCTGGGGAGAGGTGTGCTGAGTTCAGTGCCACTTGCAAACTCACACCTTTAATTGCCATTAGTGGTGAAATCTGAGCAAAGTTTGGCACCAAGGGGTGTCTAGAGGAATCAGAAATTGTTTAGAAACAGAATCCTGAGCTACTGTGAGCTCGTTGCTGACATGGGGGCTGCGCTCCTGCAATGCAGGAGATGTCACTGCAGGAATCAACTGTCTCTGGAGGAGAGGACCTGGCATGCACTGGATCTTGAGTTTTCCCTTGACCAGGAGATGTTTTCATGTGACGTATTGTCTAATTTTGTTTTTTAGCTGTAATGCCACATAGGCATTTTTTTGGTTGAGTTACTCTAAATCTAAATAAACAGACTAAACCACTGAGACCATTATTTGGCTGCAGTAATCTCTGCATACAGCAGCTGCCTGTCAGAGTTGCAGTGTAGAACCTCAGAGTGAACCCTTTGATGTCCACTGGCATGCACGAGACCTGTGCCTACACCTGAGGTGACTGCCCATTGTGTGAGCCTGCGCTGATGGAGGATGGTGCTCGCCTCACCTTGCACACCTGGGCACAGTGGCTGTGCACCTCTGGGAAGGCAGTTAAGGTTGACAGAAGTAGATGAGTTCATGCTTTCTACTGAAGATGTCTTTCTGCAAAGCAGAGATTGGATGAACTGCATCCTCAAAGTGTATTTCTCTCTCCTGGCTGCGTGAATCCCTAGAGTGATTTACATGGTTTAGTGATGGACATGGTAGTGCTGGGTTAACAGTTGGAGCTGATCATCTTAAAGGTTTTTTCCAACCCAGATGATTCTATGATGCTATATTTTAGAATCTTAGAATTGGGTTAGGTGAAAATACCCATTTTGGGGTTATGATAGAAATATCACATATGGCTTATATCTGTCTTTTCAAGTATAATTTACAAACTTTTCAGGACAATGCCCATCGCTTAGAGGCCCATGTATAGCACCTTGCATAGTGGGTCCCTGAGCTTATCTGAGGTCTTAAATGGTCACTGTACTGTATGTATCTCCACCTATTTTATCACTACTCCATGAAGGCTGTTATTTTCATTATGTGATCAGTGGAAGAAGTGATACATTATACATTTGCATTCTGTTAATGAACACGTCAGTCTTTAATTATAAAGAAGTTAGTTTTAAAATTTTTAGAGAATGTTTTTTAAGCTAATGTACTGCAGTGGTCCCTTTTTAGTTAGCCACTGTAGTATACATTAAATGTCAAAGTGCTTTAGACTATACAACAGAGTATGTCAGCATTATGCAGCAGCTGAATGCTAGATGCATTTTAGATGCCCAGCAAAGGAAGAGAGATGCTACATTGTTGGGAATTCTTCCTGACTTTCAATCAAATACCTGATCTGCAATGCCAAACACAAACTGCATTTCATTTAAAAATGCTGCTAGGTAGTCCTTGATTGAACACTCTGAACCTGATCAGAATCTAATTTGCGTTTGCGTTACAAAAGACACTTACATTAGCACCTCTAGGAGATCAATAACAGGTTTTAATGCATACTAATAAAAAAGGTCCTAATTCCAAATACAGCTTTAAGTTTCACAAGAGCAACACAGTTCTTGCTAATCAAATCTTTGTTGAACAAGAAGCAGTGAAATGGAGTACTGTTTTCAAACAAATGTCTCAGAATTACACTAACAAATGCCACAAAAGGAAACCACACTAATCTATTTTTCACTGTTGTGAGTTCAATTAAATGGCACATTTTAAGGGAAAATGCTTGTTCATGGGGGAATCCTGACTTCTTCCTGATGGTTAGTGTGCCTGCTCTCAGTGTGTGCTGCAGTAAAAAGTTTCCCTTTATGACAATAAAAACCATCATCGTCAGTAGACTTAAGAAAATATGAAAGAAATTATGTCCATACATGATTGCTCATACTAGCAAGTAGAGTATTGACTGGCAGAATGATTTTGCTCAAAGGATTTGCTGTGATTTTACAAACTCCGTATTTGGCTAATTGATAATGAAGACAACCCTTCGTGTCTCTTCTATTGTACCCCAGCCAATGCTTCACTGGCAGGCTGGAGCCCTAGGAGTCTGCTGCAATAATAACTGTATGTCAATTTACTAATAATATTTTAATTCAAAATTCTATATAGACAGGATGCAATTTGATTTTCTAGGATTTATTCTTATTTTCTCCATTACCGTGTTAATTACAGTACTGGATTTGGTGAGCGAAAACTCAGTGTGTCTCCCAGATCTCAATAGCTGATGCAAAACTCAAGAAATTGATCTTGGCGGTTTGTGCAGCACTGCAGGTGATGCACTGCGTGGGAGGTAGATGAAGATTTTATTGATCCAGTAATGTCATTCCCCATACTTCTGTCCTCCCACTAAACTGACCATTCCATCTCAGCTGCAATAATTTACGTGTTGCAGAGCCACACTTCTCTCTCTGGTGTAACACCAGCCTCTCAAACAAAGACACTCATGACCTCCCTTCGCTTTACTGAACCACATCTGTTCCTTGGGATTTGTATTCTGATTCTATTGTGGCTGGTTGAGGTTTTGGGGGTTTTTTCTGTGCGTACGTTTGTACTCACTCAAAGTATTGAGATCATTTTTGCTGGGCCTGCAGGAAGAATGACACCTGTATAGTTTGTCATAAAAGACACCAGACATATAAGTCTGTATTTGTTCACCAAAGCAAACAAAATGTCCTGAATGCCTGGAGATGTATTCATAATATGACAAGGAGGAGGCAGTCTGTGTGAATATAAATCAAAATTTATATACTGGAGTCCCTGCTTCTGTAGTTTAGGCTTTTTAATTTCACAGAAAAAGCTACAGTAATTTGCAATTAACAAGGCAACATTATTTCTGTAATTATGTAATTAAACCTCATGGCACAGTTGTGTTTCCACAGACAGGGGCTATGGTGAGTAGAGAGCTTGTGTTTGAACTGGGGAGTGACAGTCTGGAGTTGCTGGGACACGACCTCCAGAGCTTCCATTTCATCTCATGGAGGTTGCTGCTGTGAAAGAGGAGATGGAATATGGGATGACTTGGGTTTAAAATGCTCAAAATTTTCCCTTCAGGAGTAACAAAATGTTCTACCTAATATTGTACCGAGAAAACAGGTGTTGAACATCAGTGCAGTCCTAATGTGCTCCTTCTGTGAGTGCTCTCCTTCCCTAACTAGACAACATCCCTTCCCTCTGCAGCTGGCACGGGAGGAAGGGGTGCTAGCACTGTTTTCAGACAAAAGTGTGGTGCTCAGCTCTTGTCTAGCTCCTTCATGGCACCACCGTGAAAGGTGATGAGAGCTCCTGCCTGGCATCACAATGAAAGGCACACCACGAAAGGCATCACCATGATGCCTGCATGGCATCACCACCAGAAATGGTCTTTGCAGCTGATGGCATAAAATGAGCACGCACAAGGTCCTCCAGCCCGGGAAGCTGCTTACACGCGAAAGAGAGAAAGAAATGGTCCCTGAAGAAGGCATTCCTCAGGTCTACTTTGGTCTCCCTCCTGGCAGGTTGAAGTTACAGTTCCCACGTACAGTTCCACTGAAATGTGAGATGCTTTTGTAATAGAACAAGCAGACAGGGAAGTGTATGGATTTCCCTAACCATGTGCCTTGGCAGTGCTGCATTACAGCCACTCCTGAAGTTTCCGCTCATCTCTAAAGTTTGCTTGCCAGACTGTAGGGTATTTGCTACTGTGGGATTTGTTCTTCATACGTGTACTTCTTGTCATTCCACCTTAATAAACACAACAAAACAATGACAGTAAACATATTAAATATGTGAAGCTCAACATTTCTCAAGACTATTCAATATTATTTGCCTGCTAATTTGTTGTTTATATTCAGGAATGCAGTGTCTTTTTTGCATTCGTAGTTTATAGGAGTGAGTATTTCTCACTCAAATTTTTTTTTTCATTTTCTGTTATTTGCTCTAGTAGAAACCATTTGAGAAAAATAGATTTTGATTATTGTTCATTCTGTAATAGCGAGGTTACTAATGCAAAAAGAAATCTAGATACAGTCCAGAAGTTTTTATGAACATTTTATTTGCTGATGTCTTAAATCTAGAAAGGTTATATCAAGTTTAAACTACATTAGCATTTGTATTGAGCAATAGCTAGTTCCTAATGACTTTAGAATTACAGTTTACTGCTATGAATACTTAATCTTTCTTACAAGCTTTTAAATTAGAAGAATAAATGCTGCTAAAAAGAAAAAAATCAAGTTATGTACATGGTAGAGTTGCAAAACTATACTGTATGATTAAATATGCTATAGTATTTTGATTTAGGACTCCAAGGATATACTTATTTTTCGTCGAGAACTATATATGGAACATAAATAATCCTAAATACAGTTCAGCCAAATATAATTCAGTAAGACAGGGAAGAGGGGTGCCCTCATCACTTTGTGGTGCTTTCTACATACAAAAGGAAGCACCAGATTCTTAGCTTTTATTATTTCAGGCACACATGTTGTCTTAGGACCCTGATGCCAGGCTTGTCCATGTCCATCTGCAGCTTGGGAGGCTGAATTCCTGGAAGGCAGTGCCCAGTTTCCCCAGGAGAGCGTGGGAGTGGTGTCAGAGTTGCACGTTTCACTCTGCTAGCAGTGTATCCTCAGGACAACTGTTACCAACTCGCTGCATCCAAGCTACAGAAAGGTTGCTTGAAATCCTCCTACCAGATTGTTAAACTCAAAGACTTGATAGCTGCAAAAGGAACCCCCATGAGATGTAAAGCCAAGAATTTAGTCTACTTAAAGTCTTAAGAGCCCAATGAAAGAGTTGTTATTACTCCAGTTATGATGATCACAATGAACACAAGTTCAAATTGTTAAAATTACACATATGCAAAGCTTTCTAAACCTCATCCATTTCTCTGGTGGTGTGCTCATCGTTCCATTGCTCTACTGGGTTCTGCTCCTAGTGTCTTAAGTCTTGGAGTACGGAGCAGCCTCAGCATCCAGAGTTGCACAGTGTTGATGATTTCTTCCTGGAAATTAATTGCTTCTCTTGGGATAGTTTTTGCCTTTACTGACATGTACCACAATTTGCCGTTCCTTCACTGGCTTGCCAGTCTACATTAGGTCAGAATTTACTGTCTCCCTTACATGTGGGTGTTGTTTTGTTACTCCTAAACCTGGTTTACTGAGCTCCCACACTTTAGTTCTTGGATGTCCAGTAAACCTCTGCTGGTGAATTGCTAATAGCCCTTGGTCTGCTCGTATCATTGCTGTTACAAATTTGTGATCATTTAGAGGGAATTTTAAAGAATGTTTCTGCTTTTAAGTGAGTTACTGAGGGGCTGCTGAGAAAACTGATGAGGTTACTTTGGTAGAGAGGGAGAAATCTTAAAGCCTGGAACATTTTGAAACTTTAATTGCAAATAATACTTGCAATGCTTATCAGGTGAATTGTATGTATTATATAATGTGAAACACTGCGCTAATCATAGCAGTGATTATTATGCAGAGCCTTTTTCCAAGGTAGGTCTTGAAATGCCCTAAGGACACAGCAGGGAAGCGCTGGGAAATTCAGGATGCATTTTCACACTTTTATTCTATTTTATTCCCTCACATTTCACACCACCTCATGCCAATCATTTGTTAATGAAGAATAGGGACTTTCCTTGTTGTCGTTTGTTCCTGAAATCATATCTTGCCTCTGAGATACACACTGAAGGAAGAACTCACCATTCAGATGTTGCTCTGCTTTCAATCAACCTTTGTAGATCAAATACGAAAATAAGGTGACCCTGAAATGCAATGACCTTCTTGGTGCTGCAATCTCAAATCAACAAACAGAAGAAAATAATTAGGAACTCCTTTTCAGTATCATAAGGCTGTAGAATTCAGTTTGCATTTTTTCCAGTGAAAACTTTGAAAATTATGATACAATGATGCTCACGTAGGAAAAGCAAAAATAAGACGGTGCAGGATACAGCATTACTTTCTAGCATCTAGGTTTCACATGAATTGGATTATTCCACAGCATCATCACTCTAAATAGACTATTGGCTATTCCAGAAATGGAAGCCTTCATCATGCTGGTGTGCAGTAAAACCCAGCACAAGTCATAACAGTCAAGTCTGTGACTCAGGACAGTGCAGGTTCTGCTTCCAGCTGCCTCCTGGTACTCAAGAAGACCCCAGCCTTTCCCTTACACTTACTGTTGTGTGCATTTAAATTTACTGTCTGCAGCAGTTTACGATTTTATACTTATTCTGAAATCATCCATGCCAAATGACTGTAATAAGACGATTTATTTGCTTTCCCAGTGATGTCATAGCAATGGAGTTGGTTCTCTGGTCAGTTATTCATCAGAGTGAGTAGTTAGGTACATAAAAAATGGACTGTCAGTCATTAGCTCAATGTATTTTCTAGGGCACATGATGGGTCAAAGTTGAAAATGTGTGACTTTTTTAATACTGGGGATTTTTAAAATCCTATTTCCACTTGTAGGGTGTTTTCCTCTTTTGTTTAATTGCTCAGCTGTTGAAATGATGGTATTCAATCCTAATGTCTGTCTTCAGATCACAGCTGTCATGGCTTTCAGTTAGTGATGTCTTTGTCTGAAGGTGATGAGTAAATGTTCCTCAAAGCATGCAATGGTTTGCAGGGCAGAGTTTGAGGGCAGGTGTTCAGTCTGCCTGGAGGTCAGTCAGCCTCTGGGTTGGTCAAACTCACATCACTCACCTCTCAGGGAAGGTTTCCCCTCCTTCACTGTGGTTACAGTGATGTGAAACCTTTGGCCTTGTGAAAAGGTGGGAACTCAGGTCACCTCCTCCTTGGCAAGCAGAGACAGATTATGTTTTGCTCACTCTCTCTGCTCCAGTTGGTCTCCAGTTACCTCCTGCCAAATGCCAGCATTTCCTATGGGGTAGAGCACCTTCTGTCTTTTGAGAATTGGATTGCCATCACCCACACAGGTCTCCCTCCTTGGTCAGGCCTAGTGCAGTTACCCCATGATGTTTCAGGATGGGGAAGAAGTCAGGAATGTCCCTGACCCTACCAACATCCAGTACATTCCTGGACAGATATCTGGACACGTCTGCTGTATAGGGATCTCTCCAGACAGGATGGGTCGGGAGCATCCAGAGAAGTTGTCTACACCCATCTCCTCACAGGGCTGGGGAAGGTCTAGCTGAGGTTCTTGGACATGGTTATGTCCAAAGAAGGCACTAAGCTGTGTAAATCAAATACAGCCAGAAGAGCACTTACTATGGGGGACAACGCAGATGCAGGCACCTCTCATGGTTTGGCCTGATGCTGAATTTTGCATCTGTGGTCTGAGACACAGAACTCCAACAAAATTCCATTGTAGCCACGAAGTCCTTTCATTACTGTGTGCCCAGTCCAGAGCAGGGCTTGAGCTTCTAGCTCTCAGTGTAACCCCTGGTGTCCTCCAAACTCCCGTGAGGATGGCAAGCTGCCCAGGCTGGCATTAGGAACCCGAACACTGTTGTGTTTTATGGCTCCAGGGAATTAGCTTCCTACTGGAATAACGCAATGGTTGTCCTCCCCTTCCCAGGCATGCAGTGACACTGGCTGCTTTCTGGAGCATACGAGTGTCTCATCCATCTTCCCAGTTCTAGATGGGACAAAAATTTACTACAGCATTTAAAGCCAAAGTACGGAAATTTATCAACAAGACCATAGAGACATCCATCTTCCTTTGTCATTGTGGAAAATAAGTCTTTTAGATTCCTCAAGTCATACTTTGTATTTTTTAATATACCCAGACTCTCCTTTTGTTTTTAACCTGGACATTTATTTTTGTGCTGTTTCTTTTAGCCATGCATGCAGGGATGCTGTGGGATGGTAACCATAGTAACTGCAGAACATGGAAGACATAATTTCAGCCCCAAAATGCATGTTACTGGATTTGTGTTTGCTGGACATGAATTGTCTCATTCCCTAAACAACAGAAGGAAGTGAAAAGAAGTTACTTGTTTCACAGCAATTACAGGAGAAAGTCAGTCAGTTAGCAGACAGTGGGAGAAATATGTATTAGGTGCTGTTCTGTTATGTCCAGTAAGCCATTATAGACAGATAAGACCAAAATGAAATCTAAGTTCTGGGTTTTTATATATCTTATAATTTATTTAATAGCAATATTATGTATATTTAGTAACAATAAAATGGTCTGTTCTGAGGCTTTCTTATCCACACTGGGCATTTCATCATCATTGTGAACACTGTCGGGTATCTCAGGGGTCTGCTGTGCAGGGCCTGCACTGACACGATGCCAAAGCCGTGTCATCTTCAACGTCCAGCTCTGAGTGTTCACCTACAGAAGGGGATCTCCCAGGGTTTGTCCCCACGTGATGGAGCTCAGCACTTCAGGAAATCATCCTAAGGATCAAGGCCCCACAGAGAGGAAAGGGAAACTGGGGAGACAGAATTTGTTTCATGTGGTTTAAGACTGCTGGGAAGGAAATAAAAGTATGAAATTACCCTGGGAAAGACAAAAAGTGGTTCTACTGTACTGATATCTCCAATCTGATAGAATTGACCTGTTATGTGGCTGGTCAGATATAATGTTCTGTGCATGACCAAAACTGTTTCACTTACTTCACAGAGTCCCCATTTGACCCAGGGTGGTATAGGACATTGCTGTAGAATGCTTGTTGCAAAAAATCTAGTGCTTTCTCTCCCACCTCATTTCTCCATATAAACAATCATATTTCCCCTGTGCACAAGTGTCCCAGAGGAGGCAGCTCTGTGGCTGCAATGTTTTCTGTTTCCAGCTACACAACAGACCTGGGGATTTTAGGGACCAAACCAAAATCATGGCCCTACGTAGTAATGTTGGGTGTAATCATTTGTCTTCCACTTGATAGCACAGAGACAGATAGCTGCATCTATTGTTGAATAAAATCACTTATTATAAAAGCACTTCAGTACTGAATAGTTCTAGGGATTTATTTTTATGTGCATTTGAAAATTAGTGCCTTGATGAATCACAAACCAACAGTAGCTTCTTTTCCTAGAAATTCCTTTTTTCAGGGGATTGCTAAGCCTAGCCCTGAGGAACTTAAAAAATTACTACACTGCTTAGGCTAATGAGATTATATTTATAATACCAAATTTGTAATAACTTGAAAAATAAATTACCCTTTGCTTTTGAACTGATATTTACTTTTCCTTTCTCTCAGAGGGAAACAAACTTTAAAATGAGACAAACTGAGTTTTACAGAATAATAAGACTCCACAAGTCAGATATTAATGAAAAACAATAATGGTGAGAACTATCGACTTAATAAGAAAAGAAAAATGAGGCAGCTTAGTATTCCTTAGCTGGTCTAACGCTGAAATTGGATTTACTTACTTATCTTTTTAGGAACCTCCTTCCTTTCTGACTTTCCACAGACTTGATTTTAGTATTAGTATTTTCATTGTATGGAAAAACTTGTTTTCCTCCATTATATCAAAAAAGAAGTTACTTGGAGACAAACAGCCATTTTTGCAATAGTGGAGAAGAATGAGCAAAGCAGCAGATGTGTAACAACAGGCCCCTTTCACGGCCACACTTTTTTGCACTTCCACATGGATTAACAAGTGCACGTCCAACTCCCCAGTGAATGTTTCAGGGTTTTCCATGATGCATTTCTCCCCTACTTTGATCTCTGGAACACATTTCTCATGAAAATGATGGATTTTCCCTCAGGTTTTGCTCATGGGCCTGAAAACAATAAGCTAATTCTCCCTTGTCCAGCAAAGAAAGTAGGAGGATACTGCAACAACTGCTGCAAATTCAGTAACAACAGCAGTAACAACTACAACAGCAATCATATGAATGCTTATTAACTTCATAAAATAATTACAGTGAAACAGCTAAAATTTTTTTTTGTCTTAAAGAAGAAAAATCCCTTAGAAGACTTACAGTGTGCAGTGGAGAGTGAACAATCCAACAAAAATATTTAAGAAATATAACAATAATCGATGAATAAATTGATTATGAGAAAAATATGCTTTAAAGATTCATGAATAAATGCAGCTAACTGAATCACTCACTATGACAATTAGCAAACCATGTCTGTATGAAAAATGTACTGTCAAATGTTTTGTAAGTGAAATCAGTAAAGGGGGCTATCTCTTGTACAAAAAGGAAGAAAGATTAATTGGTATTTTTAACTGAATTGAAGAATATACTTTATTCTCGGGAAGAATTTGATTTCTTACCTCAAGCTGCAGACATGTTCCCTTTCAAAAGGTTATGAAAATATTTTTTCAGCATTCAAAGGATGTCTTTCTGTGTCCCTTCCTCCCAGCAGAAAAATAACAAAAACATCTAAAGTTCAGATGTTTAGAAAAATACTGCCCTGAGGTCTGAAACCAAATACAAGAAATTCCCTGCTGAAAGTATTTATTCTCCCTGCAAGACAGAAGCAGTGACAGGTGTATTTATTTTAAAGGGAAGGTGCCCCAACTATCTGCATCACAGCTTGGAGGAAAACACTGATAACTCCAGCTTCAGTGGCTGTGAAGAAGGAGACTTGTCTGGTAAAGCAGTTCCAGTGTAAGGACTGATATCCCAGGAGTAACATCACAGGCACTCACTGCAGGTGGAGGAGCAGGGCCTTGGCAGGTTGGATGTTGGATCTACTTCTCGGTTATTTGCTTCTCTTTCTAAGACCCTGGCAGTGAACAAGCAGGACCAACCCTAGCTTTGAAATCTCCAAGGAAGCTGCTAAATAGTCTGCTAACATTGATGGAGGCATTAGTTTTAGTGGTGTTTGTCTCTTCCTACATGGCATTGACCCCTCATGACCAAAATGGGAGCTCTGGTAGCTCTTCTGTGTCTGCATTGATTACCTTGGTTGCCTACCATACACACCTGTTGAGCATGAGGTGAAGCATGGATGAGCAAATATGCTCTTAATGTGTAATTCCTCATAGTAATTAGGAATATCCCAGAGCTCCTTGATTTTGTGAGCTCTCCAAGCTTGCCTTCCCTGCTGGCTTAAGACTTCATGTTCAATTTATTTTGGTTTGCAGTGTATCATTTGTGCTGACATGGTTTGACTTGGTTTTGACATTGTATTATTGTCTTCCCAGCCTTGTGCTGCTGGCTGTATGAGTGTCTGATGATACTCAGTGGCATGCAAATAAATAGACAATTACAGTTGGTACAAACATGCATTGTATTTCACAATGTGCAGGCTCCGTACTTGATTTCCAAACCTAAACATGTGTAAGTGGTTTCAATAAGCTGTTTTCTGAAAATACCCATTACTGTCAATCCCAAGGAAAATATCCATTTTAAATGTCTTTTTTCTGCAGTCAGTGCTTCACTGGCCCAAAGATCTGAGAAGGGTCCTGCTTACTTTCTGGGGGGCTACACTGCTCCTTAAGCATCACTCTCTCATTTGGGTGCTTGCCCACAGGCCTTGCATCCATCCCAGTATATCAAACAGCTTCCTATGTTATGTTTAATTTATGCTTAAAAACTTACAATACCTTTGTATATTTGAACTCATTTATAGAGTGAGAATAATCCCGATCCTTCCTTGTATGTCCCAACTGTGTATTAGATGACAAAGAATGGAGTTTTTTCAGTGTTAAAATATCCAGTCCAACATGCCAACAAGTTTTTGTTTTGTTACCACTCTGAAGATGTGATACATGCCATGATATTCTCCATGCTGAATATTTGATGGCCTGGATCCATTATACAGGATCTATTTCTCTGCCTCTGCACAGTGTTGCCTTCAGGCTTAATGAAGGCTCTCCAGAAGGGCAAAACTAGCCCAGACCTTAGTCTGGCTTTCCCTGTAGGAAAAATTCTTCTGTATATTGGTTTTAGTTCCTCCAAGAATCTTCAGTTTGTTAGGGTGTTTCCCATATGTTGTAAAAGAAGGACGCATTGACAGCAGAGCTAAGAGAGCTGGGGAGTCAAGCCTGGGTTTCCACTAACACCAGTGGGCTTGCTCTGCTTGCTGCAAGTAGTTTTCAATCCCACAGCTACTCCTATCCATGTTAACAGTGAATTGCGTAGATTGAAAGAGAGTCACTTTAAGTCATGGTTGCTTTTGGGTCTTTGTCAGATTGTCTTTTGTTTGTAAAGCTAGCTCCAGCCGTCGAGAAACAGGAGACTCCCTTCAGTGCTTTCCAGTCCCTCTCAGCAGGACCAGGTGCTCGGTTACAGGGAGAGACAAGCTGTTTTAGAGAGCACTGCCAGGAAGTTGTAGTGTTTGGTGATGAGATTCAGGAAGCAGACTGCATGAATTTTCTGTGCTATCCATCATAACTATGTGGTACAGCCCATCTTTAAGCTGGTTTTATTCCAGGGTTAGCAGCATTTAGCTGAATCTACTAATAAAACTTAATGGATCAAATTATCTATTCCACATTCAAAAGTTGTATGTTCTCGGAGAGAATGAGAGCAGTTTTAAAAACGCAGTTGATTGATATGTGAAGTCAAGTGATTGAAGAGCTGTATAAACATTAAAGTTTCACATTTCTGGAACATATCATGAGAGAGCTCACACAGGTCCTCTAGCCTACAAACCCTGCTGCTCTCCCTATTCTCCCTCTCCTGCATTATGAGTATCTTTTTCATCTGCTGTAAGTAGGATCTTGGTCCGTGAAGCTCAGCTCATTGACCACCTTCCTCCCTAGCTATCCATCCCCCCTGTCTGTCCAGGAACAGGAGCTGATCTGCTGATCTGGTTGTCAGTTCAAGGCAGCAATGAGGCAGGTGGCTGAGACAAATGGCACTGGCTGACTATTACTTGTCACTCAGTACACCAAGGTGGAGAGTGTATGAAGGTGGGATAGAGATTTAACATGAAGGCAAAATTCATTTGGAGCAAGCTGTGTAAGAAAACTGAAGATTTAGTTTGGTCAGTTAGAGAGAAGGCACTTGTGTCAGAGAAAAACTGTCACAAGGGAAAATAAACCTAGCATGGACAACTGAAAAAATGATGGAATTCAAGTTTTGAATCTAAAGATGACAATAGGGTGAAAAAAAAAAGCAGGACCGAAACACAAAGGAAAGATGGAGGAGAGAAACAGTAAAAAGCACAGAATAAAACTATATCCTATTTGTAAAATAAACTGATGGGAACTAGAGTAACATACCCTTACATGTAGATCTGTACCAGTTTGAGTAAGCTCATTTAAACATTAAACCTTCCTCCTGGTTCTGGATGTGATACTGAATCCAGAATCCAGTGCTCTCCAGAAGGGCAGTGAGACTGACAGTTTGTAGTGTGAAGGCAATCTTTCAACAAATGAATTAATTTCATTATTTGGATTTTGAAGTAATATGTTAAAGTTTCCACTGGGCTTCATCTTAAATTCCCATCTGTGCAATAGATTAGCAGAAAACAAGAAAACACTTCATCAGAAGTCTCCAAGACTTGAATTCAAACAGAGAATTTCCATGCTCCTGTGCTCCATTCCCTCCCCTCTTAAGTTTTCCAACCCCTAACAGAAAATTCAATAGTAATAATTGTTCCTATATCAGTCATTAACCACATCAAAGAAACACTGTTTATTACTAAATAGGTGTTAGTTATAGAGAGGTTCACATGAATAATGAATCCCAAGCACAGTGGCAGTAATGCTAATCTTTGTTTTGCAAATATTCCCCAAGGTCTTTTTCAGTAAAGGATCTGAACGCTCTCCTGTGAACATCAGGTCTTCTTCAATTTCTTCCTTCATTTTCCCTTCTGTTTTTATTACCACCATCTATTTTTAATTTCCTAACTATGTGCTTAACCTAGCTATATTGGTTTGAACTCTTTATGATGAGTTTGCAGGGTTAAATTTAGCAATTACAGATCTTGAAGTCCCAGTAACGTTGGTTAGGCTCTGTGAACGTACATTTGTGATTGTTTATACTGAAAATGTTATTTTTTGAGGAAGGAAAACCACTATTCTCACCCAGTAGCTCACTGTCTCACTGAGAAATACAAAAGATTGAGTTGTCCTCAAAGGCTTCTCAGGGAGCTCTGCTCCTTCTTCCTGGGGAGGTGTTTGGTGGGATCTTGGAAGAGGCAGGATCGTGTTCACCAATTCCTTTCCCCCACATAAAGAGTAGATGGCTGTATAGAGGTGTCATGTTTGCAAAATATAGCTGTGTAATATTGCTCTGCATTCTACAAAATCCATAATGGCATCTAGGATCAGGTACATCTGTGTTGCCTAAAACTTGGGGCAGTATCTAAGATTTAAAATACTTTTCTACTCGTAGTCAGAAACAGTATCAAAAGTATAATATAAGGTTGTAGCCTCTGTTGATAGCTCGTTTTTAAACACTATAATCTAGAAAAGTAGGCATAAATATTTGGGTATTTCAATTAGTATTCATATTAGATGGACTTTCTTACTTGATCATAAAGTCACAATCAAAGCTTATGCATGGTTGCCTTCTGGGATATTGATCCATGGCCATGCAGGCAGCCTGGCAAAGCTTCTGTTAAATTAATGCAGCTTTCAAGAGTGACTGAGCAAAGGATTAATGTAGAAGACTGTTAATCAAATTAAGTGTTTCCTGAAATTCTGTAATACGTTTTATGCACAAAGGGAACTTTGGTAAGAACTTGTTATTACAACAGAAATTATTTATTCTATTGTATTTCATAATACCAAATGGAAATTTATTCTATACTTCAGTGAAATCTGGTGTTCAAACATTACAGCATGAAACCTGGAAAAAAGCCTGTATGGATAATGATTTCCAGCGGGAAAAGAGTAAGTGCAATATGAACAAAAAGATGAAATGGAGGTTCAGCTCTTGTTTAGTCAGTCATGTGTCATTTGGCACCACCACAACTCCCTCTTGTTGACAGCAGAGTCACAGTCACCCCTGAATATGAGTCTCCAAAATTGCCCTCTGGCAGTCTGACACCCTTACAAGTTCTTGAGGGCACTCTGGACCACCTGGATCCCAATGGGATCTTCCAATTCTGCTTTTCACCTCTTGTATAATGTTAATGGACCATTGCTGATAATTATGTATGGATTAGCAGAGCTAGGAATGCTCTTCTGGTCTGGTGGGTGGATTAATTAAGTAATGCCTGTAAAGAAATGCAGAAATGAAAATACTATTCAAGTTCTAAATTGTAATATTTATGTTACCAAAATCGTAGGAGGAGTATAATGTTGCAGTATGTCTGTGTGGGCAGAGACTGTCTGTGTGGGCCATAGGGATGACTCAGGTACATCACAACTTCTGAATTCACTGGGAGTTCTGGGTGTTCACTGCGTACATGGGTGAGCTTTTCATGTGTGCCTTGATGTATCACAACAGGTTTATCCTTTTTTTTTCTCTTTCTTCACTGCTAGTTTGCAACATTTACTCCAAAACCTGTTTTGATCACTCTTTTCCCAGATTCTACAAAAATACATTGGACTTCGGGAAAAAAAAAATCAGATATGTGTAATCAATATGCTGTTTGCATATAAGAAACCACTTATTAATTTTAAAGAGTCCATTTGATATCTGAATAATTCATAATATACATGAAGTTTATGTAATTTAACAATTACATGTATCTGGGTCTGGGCTTGAAAAGCCTGACTTATTTGGGCTGATAAATTACAGACTGCATTAAGTAATTGGAATGATTTAAGACTATTCTGCAGAAATGCAGCTGAGGGACATTACAGTAAGTCTTTTTATTTTTAAAGTGTATATTTTAAGAGCTTAAATTGCTGCCATAAGTGCTGTTTTAAACTTTAACCATACAAGTAGGTCCGTTTTCAAAGACAGCCGTTTATTTGTCTAGTGATAAGCAATAATTTATGATACTCAGTGTTGGTTTTCAATGACTCCCCATCTCTTTGGCAGTGACATAATGCTGTTTAGTTGCTTTTGTAAAAAGGACTACATCATTACCATTTTTGTTATTCTGTGAGACAAAAATACTTCCTGTGTTTTAGATATAATGGTTTGAAGGTTGGAGGGAGGCCTGGGATTTATTTTGATTTGAAAGTTCCTGTCCATAGCAGAGGTCTTTTGGGTGACTTCACTGTGGTTATATGGAGGGCTGGAAGACAGATCCTTCTGCTCCTGCAGCATCTCTGGGGAGATGGGATGAAATCTCAGCTCTTGGATCAGGTCTTCTCACAGTCCCACACACAGAGCATCCAGGGGATGGTGTATGTCTGGCTGTGGTTTCTGAGGGCTATTTTAATGTCTAAGTGCTGGCATGAGAGTTTTTTCTTTGATACGTAAGCCACCTGATAAATTGCATCTTGAATGTACGCAGTATTTCTTAAGGTCAAGTTACGCCACTGTGTAATAAAATACAATCAGTAACCATTGCAAGAAGCCGTAGGGTAGTGTATCATTTATCTTGAAACCTTCTGCTCTGAATAAGAATCCTGAATTCACTTTTCAGTATAAATTGTGATCTCTCCTAGCTTCTGCCAGGGATACCATAAAGTATGTCATTACATTAATCAAAGTCCCAGCATCCTGGCATCCAAACTATGAATTATTGCTGTAGTACAAATGCTCCAGGAAGAGTACCACATCTTATCCTAGCCTTGCTGAGGAGTGTAGCATTTACAGTGTGATGGCAGAGAGAGCAGGAGACTTTGTAGAAATGCTAATTAAACCCTGTATTTGGAGATTAGATTGATTTGATAAATAATCCTTAACACTTATTTATCTCTTTATTATGTGCCCATAAACCGTTTATGACCCTTTATAATGCTTTATAAATGAACTTATTAAATATTTCCTCTGTACTTGCTGAATACACTCATGAAACTTCTGAAGTTCACCAAAAAGATTTACAGACCTTGCTGCATAATGCAGTACTTGATGTTATCATTTAAAATTTTTTCAACACTTGAATAAAGGAGTTTAGGGGAAAAATCAGAGTTGTATTTTTGGAGCCCAACCATCCTCAGCGTTTGGAAAAGACTGCTCGAGGATTTTCTGTGAGTGACTGGCCTCAAAAATTAAGTCTCAGCTTTTTACTTCATTTACAGGGAATTATCTTATTTAATTTGTGCAGAGAGCAGCTATGGTAAGCATTTACGTAGGCTCAGAAAGGATCAGAAAAACACAATCATGTGTCTGTGCGTAAATATTTTTATGAACTGTGAGTAGACTGCATTAAAGATTAGGTAGGAAATATTTGGTTAATTCATTTATATATTTATGCAGTTCTTTCATGTGTTTGAAATGGATTACAGAAGGATAATACAGTGTCAGGAAAAAGCCAACATCAATTTGTCTTGAATAAATCATGTCAAAACAAAATAATTCCCTCCTAGGACAAAGGCAGGAGACTGTGGACAGAGGGGAAAGCAAGGGACAACACATAAGGCTTTCAGTGTTGTCTTACATGGGGATCTCAAAGCAAGCTGGAGAGGGAAATTTCATCTAGGGGAAACTGGTAGGGCAAGAGAGCACCAGCTCTCACAGCCATACTCACAGAATGAAGACCATGGTTTAATTTCCAACAAGGAGCTCCACAAGGCAGGCCTGAGCCTTAAACTGCTCAGTGCTTACATCGATGATAGGAATGGAGAACTAAGAAAGGTGATTATAAAATCTACATGTAACAAAGCAGCTGGACGACAGGTTTAGAGTTCAAACTGATCTTCTAAATTTGGGCAAAATTCTGAGATATGTAGCATACAGCTGGCAAGTTTCTGTAACTTTTTCTCCCAGCCTCTCTCTCCCAATCACAAGCTGCACAGCACATTGTTCACTTTCCAGGCACGAGTGCAGTTTCCAGGTCCTCTTCCTAACTCAGTTCTTCCAGGTAAGGGGCCAATCTGCTCACAAAAAAAACCCCGACTTGGCACTGAACCCATCACTTGGATTTATTTATCCAGGCGGTGTGGTGAGTGGTGAGCTTGACTCTGCAGGAGACTGACCAGAACACACTGAGCTAAAATGTTCGGGAAACAAAACCAACCCCAGCCACAGCTTCCCTTCCCAATGAGTTCTGATGAGTTCCATGTACACTGTACTGTGCATTTCTCTCACGTGCTTTTAAACTGGATATTTTTGTTATCCACATTCAATGCAGGCAATCCCTACCGGTACCCACACTGCCTGTTTGGCTTGCCCAGTTTGTCTTGATGTTTGAGCATTCCCCAGGTGCATGGCCCCCCCACAGTGATATGTGTGTAAACGTCTGGCAGTCTTTTGATAAGGTACAGGCATCCAGCTTGACAGTACATGATCCAGTTGCACAACTGCAGTATCTTTTAGGAGCAGCAGCAGCTCTTGCAAAGCATCAAGCACAGGTAGGATCCTGCTTAAATGTGACTTTGTTACACAAACAGTCCAAAATGTGGCAGCAGGGTCCTCTGGGTGGCAGAAACTGATGTAAGAGTTGCAGCGGTTTTCAAGCAGAACACGAGTCAGCAGTGTCATCATTCTCCAAAAAACAAAAGCAACCACCTTTGCAGGAAGCAGAGCTATGATATGTAAATAAGACATTAAATAAATAATGAAAGAAATGTGCCACTGAGAACTAGTGAAAACCTAGCTGGCGTAACCTCTCCAGATTTGGGCACTGCTGTTCCAGAAACAAGTGGGCTGCACTGGAGAGCAGCAAAGGCAAACAATAAGGCCAATTAGAGAAAATATGGTGTAATAGGAAAGCTTGAGAGAAAGCTGGTTGTTTAGTCCAGCAAGGAGATGACCCATGGAAGCCAAGTGTCACTTCACACCAGAAATCTCCTCTCCCCTTTTCTGCTGCCTCTGCCAGAAACAGGATGCTCTGTATCCCCTATAAGCTGGATAAGAAGTAATTTGGTGAAGTGAAGAGATGGGAAGAAGGTTTTATTTTAAAATACTGAAGCTTTGGAGGAGTATGCTGCGGAACACTGCAGAATCTCCATCACTGGACAAGTCCTGATAAAAAGTCAAAGATACCAGTGTGTTGAGAGAGATTTTAAGTGTCATTGAACCTAACTGGATCTGGCAGAGATTAGCCCATTTCTGAAAGACCTTTAGACCTCCCCTTCCTCTCCACAGGAAAATGGGCTTTACCCTGAGCAAAACATACCAGCCCTTAAGCTGTTGTTGTATTTATCCTGAGGCTTCTTTTCTTGGAGGAGCAGGCCATCCCAAAGCAATCTTTTGGTTTTTAAAAAATTGAGATTTTGTCATTTTTATTTTCAAGGTGGTGCTTAAAAAATGAAGTTAAAAAGTGTAATTATCAATAGAATAGTAGCATGTTAAAGGAATCTTTAAAATGTCATGGCTTTCAAGCTGACATTATTTTTCATGGGACTTACTCATGTTTTTGACAGGTTTGGAGTTTATAGGCTGCTAATCTGATATTGCATAGTTACACAAAAAATCCATGGTCCCAGTGAAAATTAGAGGCAGTATCACTGAGAGAGAACTGCTTGTGTGTGACTTGGGTGTTTGCAGAATTAAACCCTTCTTTGCAAATTCCTCAGAACTGTCATCTGTGAACCCCAAAGCAATTTAGAAACATTATTTAATGTTAAAAATCAACTTGGCTCAGGCCATAACTGAGTTCAAGCAGCTTTGTGGAGCTGGCTGCTTTTCAGTGGAGAAAAATAATCCCTTTGGAAAGCAATTGGGGTGAGTATTTGTAGTATTTGGAGTGCTAAAACAAATTTAGGGCAGATATTCTTAGATCCACGCTGGCAACCATCTAAGTCAATGCACTGATTCAATGAACCCTGTGTAACCCTGTCAGGGTTTATTCCCTGTGGTGTGTTGACCCTGGCTGGATGCCAGGTACCCACCAAAGTTGTTCTATCCCTCCCCTCCTCAGCTGGACAGGAGAGAAAAAATACATCAAGAGGCTCACCGGTCAAGATAAAGACCAGGAGAGTTCAGTCACCAGTTACTGTCACAGGCAAAACAGACTCGACGTGGGGGAAAAGTAAATTAAATTTATTACCAGTCAAATCAGAGTAGGGTAATGAGAACTAAAACCAATTTTAAAACACCTTTGCCCCACCCCTCCCTTCTTCCTGGGCTCAGCTTCACTCCTGAATTCTCTGCCTCCCCTGCTCAGCGTGGGGAACGGGGGCTGTGGTCAGTTCATCCCACACTGTCTCTGTTGCTCCTTCCTCCTCACAGGGCGGACTCCACGCTCTTTACCTGCTCCAACATGGTGTCCCTTCTACAAGATACAAACTCCTCCAATGTGAATCCTTTCCATGGATTGCATTTCTTCACAAATTGCTCCAGTGTGGGTCCCTTCCACAGGCCGCAGTCCTTCAGGAACAGACTGCTCCAGCATGAGTCCCCTTTCATTACACAGGGACCTCGGAGAAATTGTTGGTGAAGGCTGAGGCAAAGAAGAGAATGACTCCCTCAGCCTTGCCTCTGTTCACTGTCAGCATACCACCAGAATTTGTAGAACAAATGGTTTCCCTCCATCAATCTCTTGTTTTAGGAACGAAAGGTGCTTCTGAGTATGGGTGGATTTCTGGAATGAATTAACTTCTTTCAGGTAACTGTGGCTATTAGAGGTGTTAGGGGCGAGCCTGACCCAGACCAGGAGTATTCAGAGACGTCCACAGTTTGCTGCTGGGTGCTCTAAAGACTTAGATGATTTGGATCAAAATTTAAGAGGCTTAATGTGAATTATCTGAAGAATTTCAGAAGTTTATCCTTCACTGCTGCTATGGCTTTTATGATTTAAAGGCTGTTGGGAAGAAGGACCATTTGGTTGTTTTTTTAATGCAGATTAATATACTGAGGCTGCAATTCACACATTTTGGTTCCCCCTTCCAGAGCAAGAAAAAAAATCTGTGGCTTTTATTAGCACAACCATGTAAAGCATATGAACTGTTACTAGTGTGCACTTGGGGTCTGTATTTAGTATGCTGAATACTCCTTAAACAGAGCCAGAAGCTACAGTGGCTTTTTTCATACATGGGTAAAAAATAGAGGCAGGCGAAACTGTAAGAACTAGGTGTTATGCCAAAAACCTTACTGTGATGATATCGTCTGGCACATGCTGTCATGGAACAATTTGAATAGTACAGTGGTGTGAAGCAGGTCCTGGAAAATGAATGAAAGGTCTAGAAGAGACTGCCACAAAGCACAAGCACTTGAGAACCAAGAATAGCATTCCTGGGAAAAAAGCATGGGAAGAAACCTGTAATTCTTTTGTATGAAGAATTTACAAAGGAAAACATGATGATAGTGTTAACCCAGGGAAAGACAAGCTGCACTTACAGGTGCAGATACCAACATAGTACTCTGGAAAGGGGTATGTGTCGCACTGAGATCCCACCAGAACACCTGAAAACCAGGAGAATAGGTAGAGCATGCCTTCTGGCAGTGTTCTTCAGACTTCATTTCAGACAGCAAAATGATCCAGGAATATATACAAACTCAGCCTGGAATCCTACAAAATCACTAATGGTAAAATGTCCCTAAATCAAAACAGATAAAAAAATACATTCATAGCTTTCTGGGAGATAAAAGTAGCTGGAAGATGTGCTGAATGTGACTGCAAAAGCATGCGTGTGTGGATTTCTGTTTTATGTCCATCATTGTTACATGTTTTCAGAAAAACAGGGAAGTCATCAGTTTCATGACAGCACTTACTTGAAATAAAATTATAGTTGTGCTTTTATAACCCCGTCTAAATCTCATGAAGTATTTTGAGGCATAAATCTTGGTGTGCCCCTCTTGGTCCAGAGTTTCATCACCAGAAAGTCAGCACACCTGGCCAAGAGTGTCATGCAGGGGTTGGTGCAGGGAAAATAACCTCATAGCTTGGTAAAACACCATCACACCAGTGCCTCTCTGTAGGTTGGAAATCAATTTTTCCTAGAAAAAAGACAGCTGTTTGCACTGATAGCTATTAATACATTATTTTACCTTCCAGTTTTCTCAAACTGAGTGTCTGTCTGCCACACCAAATTTTTGCCCAAAACATCTATCCTGGGCTGCATTTTTAAAGGTTTCTTTAGCTATTATGTATGTTCACTGCCTTCCCTGACATTTCTTCTGGCATTGAATTAGTGTTAACTGTGATTCCCAGCGTGGAGAATTTGGAGAGTTTGTCTGACCACCTCAAAGACACATTTCAGCTTCAAGATCAGAAAAAAGTCTCTATGAAACAGACCTGTCACAGTTAGACCTGTTGTGGTCTAACTCTTTGGGGTGCAGGGTTAAGCTCACCACAAACCTGACATACCCTTGCCTTTGTTCTTCTTCCTCGTTGTTCTTCTTCCTTCTGGTACCTTTGTCAAACATTGCCTCAGGTCTACTAAAAGTGAAAGAACATTTCATGTTGTATTGAAACAGCAAATTTTATTTGTTTGTCATTTAGCAGCAAGGAAACACTGCAGAGAGTAATCCTACCAAGGATTACAGAGTATTTTGACAAGTAGTAAGCGCTCAGATTCAGCTAAAGCCTCCTTCTTTCCAGGCTCCTCAGTAATCCTGGTTTAGGCCAGCAGAGTAATTAAGATGTTGCAGGAAAACAGAGTCCTCAAAAGGAAAGATACAGATGAATTTGTAAAATTCAAGAGCAACTGCACTATGAGAAGTAGCAGAAAATGAAAAGAATAGTGCAAGTCTTGAAGAAATACTGTTTGAGGGAAAACTTGTTCTGAAAAAATTCAGAAATCCTAAACTCTTTATTAGAGCAACTAATCCTCCTTAACCCCAGCACTAAAATTCTGAGTGTTATATACAGTAGTTATTAAAGAAGAAACTACTATTTATTCTCTACAAAATGCATGTTGTGTAAAGGCTGGGTGAAGAAACAGGTATCAGCAAAATAATTCTGAGAAAGTTAGTTTGCCTTTATGAAGAAATTTGCTAAAGGAAAACATGCATTTGGAGCTCTTTATCTCCAAGTTCTGATTATGGTATTCAACCATTCTTGACACATTTTGCAGGAGTTATTGCCAAATGGAAAGATTTGATGCTAGATTCAACATTAGAGTGTGATTACCAGTATTAAAAAAAATTAAACAGGGTTATTTCTTGTGAAGCTGAAATTATGTCTAGCATCTGGATACACTACCCTCATTCATCTTTTTCCTGCCCTTTCCTGAACCAGTGTAGTGTATCATTATTGCTGTTGGGAATAAAAATGATGAAAAGTGGCAAAAGTATTTCTAGAAATGTCTTTCCTTCATTTAAAACTATAGGAATACCAACAAACAAACAGAAAAGAAGAAATAACATTTACAGTCTACTGATAGCTTCCACTGGCTTTCATTTGAGGGAAGATGTTTCCTGACTTTTTTCATTACTGCCTATCAATAGTATTTGATAACACGATAGCAATAGTCACTGGTGGTGTGTAATGTACAGAGAAACAAGACCAGTACCAGGGTTGGCTCTCCTACAGAGAATCATGTTGTTTTTCCATAGAGCATGTAAATAAGCATGCTACTGCTCTGATGCATTCAGCCCAAAACCATGGATCTGCCTCCTTTCTTAGTGAACACAAGTATGATGAAGGTTCAGTAAATGATCTGTGGTTCTGGGGGACAAATTGCCTGAAAGTGATGGTGGTACACCATGCCAGACCATTGGGTGGTCACTTCATGGCCCAAGAGTAAGTTACTAAGAGAAATGGTCCTTGACAACCTTTGGGAGATCTGCTTGTCAAAGACAACTGAGGAAAATCTCATATGAAGACATTAAAGACTATAGGGGTTATTTATTTAAAAGTAGGAATCACAATGAAATAGCAATAATACAGAGGAGTTGAAATGGCAAATAGGAGGGCATAGCTGATGAACCAATGAACCTGAAAGAAGGGGACTAAAAAGAGAAATTAGGAAATACATTATTGTATTGTAAAGAATGAGAATTTACATTTCTGTGCCATTAAAAATCATTGAAGCAAAGAGTTTAGCAGGATCCAAAACAAGATTGCATGTTTATATGGATGAAACTTGGAATAGCAGAACTTTGGAATTTAAGGCTAACAAGCAGTTGGGAAACTGTAAATCATCAAGTGTTGGGACTTGTTTTCATTGCCAGGAGGAAGGTTTCTAAGGAGAAAGATCATCTAATTCTCTCTTCAACATCAGGCCCCCTTGTAGGTAATCCCTAAACATCTGGTATTTAGCATTACTGTCAACAAGATTTCAGTGAAGTGAGCAGCCATGTGATGTAATGTGGGAATTTGCATGAGAGGAAGAAGGTCCAAAAGGTATTCGGTCTTATGCACGCAGTTGCAGTTTCAGTGTCGAATTGCCCATGTGACTTGGTTTGTCTGGCCAAAGTGATAGGCAAAAAAACCCAACAAAACCCCTTGGTAGAGGGGTGGCAGAGATTTTAATCAGTTTAACTTGATTCTTTAAACATGTTTTGCAGCAGTGTAGCCGTCCCAAATGTATTGGGTCTGTCTGAGATGAAGTTTATTTTCCCACAGTAGCCCTTACAGTGCTGTGCTTTGCGGTGATATCTAGAAAGGTGTTGACAAAACACCAATGCTTTGGAAACTGCTGAGCAGCTCTGGCACAGCATCAGCCCTGCTTCCCCAGCATTCCCCTCCATCAATAGGCTGGGAGTGCGCAAGGTCCTGGGAAGGGAAACAACTGGGCCAGCTGACCCGAGTTAACCAAAGGAATATTCTATACCAAATGATGTCAGCTAAGTTATATAAGCTAAGGAAAGGAGGAGGCATTTGTTATTCACAATGTTTGCCTTCCAGAGCAATGGCTCCTCATGCTGAAGCCCTGCTTCCCAAGCAGTGGCTGAACATCGGTTGCTAACAGGAAATAGAGAATAATCCTATTCTTTTTTTTCTCTTGGCTTGTGGGCACACAAACTTTCAGTTTTGCTTCAGTAAACTGCCTTATCTCAACATATGAGTCATTTTCCATCTTATTTTCTTTCCCCTGTCCAGAGCAGCTTGGTGGGCGCCTTGTGTCCAGCCAAGGTCAACCCACCACATCAAGTTCACAAGCCGAACTGTGTTCACAGATCAGGAAAAGGTTCTTCACCCAGAGGGTGGTTGGGCACTGGAAAGGCAGATTCCTGATGGGTTTTACCAGCAGGGTCATTTTGATGGCCAAGAGCTGCTCATGGTTGTCCGTTTCAAAAGTTGTCCCTTTGTGTTTAAAGCCTCCACCCCCTGCTGCTTAGCACAAGGAGTGTGAAGGGCAAGTCTCCTGGGCCTTTGAAATAGCATCAGCACTGAACCGTGGGCAGGACTAATGCCTATTTTAAGATCTATTTTATTTTAAGCTTTTAATTGGGTATTTTTGATACAGTGAAGGTGTATCGTTTACAGGACTGATAAGAGAAAACTGAGTCTCTCACCTTTTGCATGTGAGCATGATTCATCTTTGAAATTGTGTCCAAAAAAGGACACCGCATTAGGGTAATGCATGTCACCACTCTTTAAAGGCTGAACTTCTGCAAGAGATAAATTTTAATCTTAGAAGAAACTTTTCCGGTACTGAAACTGTAATGAAGGATTTGAACCAGATCCAGCAAATAAGGAGGCCTCTACCAGTTAAGTGTTACCGTGCTTACCTTTCAGGGTTCATGATCCAGGCAACTTGGTCCAAACCACAGAGTCATGTATCTTCAGTTCCTCTTCAATGCCTTGCAAAAGACAGGAGACATGAGGAGATACATGCTTAACACTCTGCCTACACAAAATGTTCCCAAGGTTCCACATCTCGCTGTGGAAACTCTCTTTGCTCTAAAGAGAAGTGGATGAGAGGACCATAATGTGCAACACAGAACAATTTGTCTGTAGGAGGTTGAAATCAGGAAAGATGACATTACTTTCCATCTAGTTCAGCACCACGTTTATGAACAAACCAATTTTTCATCCATTATAGCAGATACTGCCATGAGATTTCCATGTAATGTCCTCGTTCTTTGCCAACTTCTTTGCAGGGGCTTTGTTATATTAAGAATCACCCTGAATTCAGATAATTCAGATTCAATTTAACGAGCAAAGGCAACTTTGAGCAAGACGATGCGGGAACTCTCCTGGTGGGTATAATCTGTGCTCACAGGGCAGAGGATCATAGCTGGAACCTACTTCCTCTATATTTTTTTGCAAATTTTTTTCTTTTATGCAGTTTTATACAGGTCTCAATCAATACAGAATTTATTCTGTCAAAACCAGTATGAAATGTATATTTCTTAAAATTTAATAGAAACTGCAGTTGTAGTGGGACTGTGAAGAGAGGTCACGGAAAAAAATGAAAGAGTGAAAAAGAGGACATAGCAGCAAATTGAAAATGTAGGGGAAAAAATAAGGGGAACTGAGTAAATTGAAGAAGGACTTTGCAAAGGCAAAGGAACAAAGTCAATTTTGTAGGCACACTTAAGTTCCACATCACTGAATTATGATGAGACTTAGATGAAACTTCCCTCTTGACTTCCATCTCGCTTAGTGCCCATAATGAAATGGTATTGAGGCTTCAGGGGGACCATTTGGGCCTTGCGGGGAGTTTCTGGCTGTTTCCTGTAGACACTTCATCAGCCATAACATTACTGCCAGAAAACATCCTAGGCTGCTTTCCCTGAAAAAAGATGAAAACCCTGTATCTTTGTGGGTGACTTTTCTATGGAGGCAGAGCATCCTGAGAGCTGAAGCAAAAATTTAGGGACATGAAGTTTTTTCTCTTTTTCTCGACACCTATGGCAGCACACTACAGTGGTATTTATGCCACCTGGCCAGGCTGTACTCCACTGCACAAACCTATTGGGCACTTCCTACCATAGAGAGGCAAAAACTCGAGGTTTAACACTAGAGACAAGAGCTGGGGAGGAGTGAATTATCAGGAAGCACAGGGGAGAAAAAAACAAAGCAAGTTGGTGCTTCTCAAATAGGGATGGTATTTACGTTGGAGTGTGCGGTTGGTGTCAAGGGCTAGGTGAAGGAAGCCTGTGCCTTACAATTCCTCTTGAATCTTGTTTCTTAAGGTTTGTTTGGTATTTCCACGATATGAGAAATTCTTTTGAATCTCTGTGTATGTGTTTGCTGCAAGAGTGTGACAAAAAGACGCTGAAATTGGCAGCCCAGCAGGGTCAGAAATGTTCCAGGGCAAATCTAACACTTGAACAACCCAGCTGCAATAAATTAATTTGTGCAGGGTGAAAACGGATGGAAAGCATTGTCCTTTTCAAGGCTTTTGGTAGAGTTTTTTCCCATCTCTTCACTCATTCCTGTGACTTACGTTCATAGGTTAAGATATTTCCCCTTCCTGGAACCCTGTTTTTCACTTTTGCTTGCGTTTCATTTCGCTCTACACTTTATTTTTCTTACTGTGATCAGACTTTACCTCTGACCATAGACTTCAATATCAAAGTGTTTTTCCAAGAATAAAGCAGTTTTCAGGTCTGCTCCAAGGCTCACGTTATGTTCAGCTTTCTGATAACATCCATCTTACTAATTGCTACTGAATTAGTACAGAAAAAAGACTGGTACATTCTGAGAAGTAAAAAATGAAGTTTGTCTGTCTAGACAAAAATTAATAATATAGATATGGCCAACTGATAAATTCTGCACTAACCAAAAGTAGACTTGAAAGCATACATAATTTCTCTTTAATTGAAATGGATATGGGATACTTCATGAGATTTTAGCTCCCAGTTGACTTTAGAAGTTAAAAGATCAGTTGCATAACTTCAGAGATTCATTTAAGCCCAAAGGATGACAAATATATTACAGTGTTTTAAATCACAAGAAAAGCTCTAGGCTGGCATGGGACTCCTAAGTGCTCAGACAGAAATTAAAACTGTAAAGTGAAGCATCAAAGTCCTTCTGTGTTCTCCAGAGGTCTGCTTTGCTCTGACGTCCAGTCTGGCCAGTTTGGGCTCCCAGCAATGGGAGAGGCAAAGAGAGTCCCACGAACCTGATTCAACAGCAGCATCTGTCCCTCTGTACCTAGCAATGTAATAACAAGGGTGAACATTCCTCTTGCTGTTCTGTCAGCTGGAGCTTTTGAAAGGTGGTTTTAAGGCTTCTGAACTGTCTGCAGAGAATTAATCATGCTGTGCTTCTGGGGAGGGCAAAAGTCAGGAACAGGAAAGTTTGTGCTTAATATGTGTTCACCCACAGCCTGTAGAGATCTCAGCTCTGTGACATAACAGAAAAGTTGCTCCCAGTGATTGGTAATTTCTGCCCTGCTAAAATGCCTTGTTTCTGACACAGCTTGTTATTATTTCTTGGCTTTTCTGTTGTTCAGAGGAGCCCTAATCATACAGCAGGACTGGGTACTGCACAAACAAGGGGCATAAAGGGAGTCAGGTATAATACAAGACAAGGCAGTGGATGACTGTATTCAGAGGAGTACAAAAAGCAGTGAGATAATACAGTTTATCAACTGCCTTACTGCTGTCAAGTTGGATTTTTAAAGACACCCCCATAAAAGCAAAATTTTGCCTTGTCTGGCTTGGATGATGTAGTTGTAGTTCTGGCTTGAACTGGATGAAACTGTCTAAATCACCTGCTCCCTGTAATCCATGGAGATAAATGGACCAAAGAATAGTAATTGTCTCTCTCTGGCCAGTGTCTGAGCTGCTCAGGACACGTCTTAGCCAGGGCAAGTCCAGAGCCATTTTCAGCGTGGCGTCTCTTGCAGTGAAGAGTGTTTTTCCTGTGTTGTCTCCTGTAACTGAGCTGCTGAGGGTCCCCTGTGACTGAATGAGACATCTGTACCAGTAATCCTGTGGTACGTGGAATGGGATTGCTGCAGGCGCGGTTTCCCATTAAGGCCACCTATGCTGTTCATCTGCACGCACAACTACCCAGCCTCAGTGAATGGCTCTCACAGAAAATTGCTGAATATCCAGGCTGTTTTCTGTGGTTTCCAACTCCAATTAGTTCTTGTGAGGCTGTGACATTATTTTTTTTCTGCTCTGTAGCATTTCACTCTGGCATCTCAAGTGTGAAAATACAAACATAAGAAATGCCATCCTAGGCAGAAAAGGGGCCTTTGTCACCCCATGCTCTGAACTCCGTGGTGGCAAAATGGCTTGGGGAGAGCACGTGAGCCTGGCCACTTTCTCCTGCCACTGCCTTAAGCTTCTCCAGCTTCCCTGCCTACTCCCCATGTGTTAATGATCCTGCCTAATCCCTTTGACAACCTGCTGGTGCTGCCTGCTCCCATCGCATCCTCTGCCCAAAGAGGGATTGGTCTCACCTCCCAGTGCCTGTACTGAGTGTCTTCCCCTGCTGCGGTTGGCCTCAGCAAACAGCAGCTCTGCTTTCCACTTCTCCACTGCCATCCCACTGCTGTGCCACCAGCACAGGCACAAGAACATATCCCAACAACTTCCATCTTTTCCTCCCTTGGGCCTTGTCCTGATCTTCACCAGCACCAAGCTTCTTTCTGCAGCTGTCTTAATGGCAGCTGAGAACGCCCTTTGTGGGAGACCTCTCCAAGGACTTCTCAGATTCGCCCCATTTTCAGAAGATGATGTGATAAGTTCCTTTAGCTGATGTTGTGCCTAAATATCTAAGATATCTCAAACTGCAGCCTATGTCAGTCTATTTATTTTTACAAAAAATTGATCCTGCAACAAGGAGATTCAGTGGCAACCTCCACTGACTAGACATGTGTTGGTAGTCTTAGAGTGCAAAACCCAGCTCTTTTCCCATTAAGTGATCTTCAAAATGGCACATGTAAAATTCTGCTTCTTTTGCAATACCACCAATATAAAAAAATTACATGACTTTTAATGCAAGCTGCTCATGTTCCATACCTGATCCAAGGTAACCATTTGATCTTTAGCTTTGTCAAACTTTGGCAGACAAGAAAACATTTGTGAGCAATCTGAAATAATTTGCGGAGCAGATTGCACAGCTCACCTGTGCAAGGTTTACAGCAAAAATGAAAGGAGATAAATCCTATAAATTAATCAGGAAGCCCTTTTAAATTATTAAAATATTCTGTGCTTTCAATTATCTTTTTTAAAAATGATTTAAAAGCTGCAGAACATTTAAATAGCAAATGCATTTAAATTAAGGCATAATTTTTCTATTTATGCATTCATTTACAAGCTCCTTGATATTGAAGCTTACAATAGTTTCTAGGTTCTTGAATGGCTTTTCAATGCTATAAATATTTTATTGTGTTAGTAATAAATATTTGTTTATATACTGAGAATTCACCTGTGTACTTAAATGCTGTCATAAAGATACAACTAATAAAAATGCGACTTTTGTGCTTTCCTCTATTGTCAGGAGACTCAGCAAGCTGTTTTGCTTTTTTTAGTGCTGAATACTGATTTCCATCCTGGCAAAGACTTTGTTAAGGAAAATAAGTTTGGTGTCAGTGCATTGAAAAAGCTGGCAAAATGCTGACAAAGTGAAATGCGTTTACGTTTGAAAAGCTACATATTTTTAGATAATGCCATTATTCTCTGAGGCCCAAAGATTTGGAATCAGGGAACTTTGCTATCCTGCTTCTAAGTATGAAAAGACAACAGTTACTAAATTTAGACACTGGATTATGAAATATCAACACCTTACTTGTAACTACAACAGAAGATGGTAAGATGCAGAGTAAAACAAAGGGAGTCCTTTTTTAAGTTTCTAGGGAAAAAAATTATTGTTCTCAAATAAGAAAATGCCCTATTTTGTGAAGTATTCAAAGCAACAAAACTATGAAGAGATGGGTGTGACAGAGTGTGACACTCACATGTCTACCATCATATATCTTCTCCATCATCTTCACTCCCTTTTTTTCTAGTAGTTGGGTTATGTTTAGAACGAACTTTATCTATTTTGTTTTCTTCATTTTCTCTGTATCTTTGCCAGTTTGTTTGTGTATATAATGTTCAGACAAGGCAGCTTAAGCTTAATAGCATACTTTACTATAGTATAGATTAAGAGCTTTTAATGGTTGTTCGAGCACTCTGTGGAGCCCATCAAAATCTGCCTTCGTAGTTAAGATGAAAATCTTATGTGCATTCAAGTGAAACAGAGAGAATCGGCCATCCCTGCAGAGGTAAGTGGAGCCACTTATGTTTTACTTTAGATGATGTCTAACTACAGGCATCCCTTAATGCATCCAAATCCTTGCCTGAGGGAACTTGCAGCATATATTTCCACAGGGTTTGTGCATGAGTTTGGTCAGGGATAAAAGTATTTTGGGGTCTAGTCAGTCCCAGTGACACACTTGATAAGGTCTCTCTTATAAAGATGACTTGGAGCTCTTGTTTCTGAATGCCTAGTGCTGGAGGTATTTATATTCATACCTTACTTTCACGGATTCTAGTAATGAAGTGCAACAAATATCTGCTTGCCTCTTACAGCACAAGAGCTTTAAAAACCAACAGGATGAAAAATAGATCTTGACAAACAGCATATTCTGAATATTTCAGTTATTTGTAAACAATCTCTCAAATTTTTAAGTGTTGGTCATGGATGAAGATGTTTTGCTACTTAATGACCTGTGCTTGTTTTGCAGCACAGTGCAGCTGCTGCATAAATGCTTCGTTACCAACATTTTGCTCATTTTCCTGCTTCTGGCTCTCTCAGCAGTTACATGCATCTGCCTTGTATCCAAACCAGCTCAAAAACTCTTAGTTTAGATGAGATTGCTTCCACTTTTAAGGGAGATTAGGGACACTATTGTACCTCATGACCATGGTTTATTTTCCTCACCCATCTGGACACAAATTTTTGAAAGGGATTTCTGATGTCAGTTTTGCCTCCCTTCCATATATGCTAGCTTGGATTTTGGTGTTGTCAGCAAGGTACACACATGTATGTATCACAAAATGCATCAAAAAATGTTATGGTTTGTGTGATACTACTGTTGCCCAGTCCATCATCTACATATATTCAACAAATAATATTAAAATCAGGTCTCACTCATTTATCTTCCATTACAAAAAGCCATCTGTTGTGAATTCCACATTTAAATGTTTCAAAGTTGAATATAGTGTGGTAATATTGGTAACACCCATGACTCGCACTATAGCATTAAAAAATAATAATGATGCTCAAAGAGGTTTTAAGGGAAGGATTCATTGCTGATGTGAGGCTGTGGAGAGAATTATAAACTGCCTTTTCCAACCCATGCTGTGACCAGGGCAAACTGGCCCATGGTTAATTTACGTGGTGTGTGTTGAGGTAGTCCAGGCAGTAATAAGGGCTTTAGAAATGCAGGAAGTAATAGCAGGTCCATTGAAAAGTGTCTGTTCTGATTCACTGGAAAGGAAAGAGATAAAGAGGAGAATGTAAGAATGGGGGCATATTCTGTGAGGCGGGGTCAGCCACAGGGTGGGTTCTCTGGTGTCACCGTGGGTGCCACCAGCCCTGTGACAGTAGGACAGCCATGGCTGTGGCATCTTCTGCAGATGACCCTTCTCCTCTGACCTCCCCTATCTTGCTCCAGCCCACTCATAATACAGATCCTTATGAAATGTGTATTGGAAGCAGCATTCTACTGTTTCATTTTGATCTTCTTGTATTTTCTTTCCCTTTGTGTTCGAGGGAAATCTTTGTTGCAGTGTAATTTGACTGCCATGGCAGCTGGAGCTTGAAAAAAGAAGTATGTATGCGTATATGCAGTTGAATTGGCAAAAAAAGGAGACTGACTGGCACTGGAAATAAGTTTCCACTCATGAAAATATTTGTTGATATATCAGATCTTACAAATATCATCCAGAGTTTTTCAGGAAAACTCAAGATCATCATATTTTTGTATTAGTCATGTATCCTGTAAGCATGCTACGTAGCTCTCACAGTGTCTACTTCTAAAAAAATCAGAAATTGCAAATAACATTGAAGTTTAATTAAGATAATGATGTTCTAATTGTGCAAATTTGCCATAGATATTTTTGTCTGTAAAGGTCTGACATGTTACTATTTCCAAGACATGACTGATACAGAAAAATGTTACAGAGTAATAGAAATGCAGGCCTGGAAAAGACTTATGTCCATTTCACTGCAGTTACACAGAAAATTAATGACTTAAACCATATTAATTAAAAATACATTTTATCAAACAAAGCAGAATTATTTTTCCAAAAATTTGTCTCTGAAGTTTTTTGTACTTTATTAATTCATCATTTAAACTGGTCCAGTTAGGAAGTAGAAATAATACCATGTAGCTTAGCCAGTGGGGTGCACACAATAAATAAAGTATAATTATGCATTTTGATGCTTTTCTTTATGACAACTGATGTGTCTATACATTCAAGTGGATATTGAGCACAGTTTGAAGCAGGCAGACTGCTTTTGGAATAGAACAGCACAAATACATGATGCCTTCTGCAGAGGTGAGAACAAACCCAGGCTGACTGGTGAGAAATCCTGGCTTTTTGTAGGTCAGTTTCCCTCATTGATCTGATGATAGGATCATCATCAGCAGATGTTTAATTGGCTTGTAGAGATAGCAACGACAAGAGTAGTTACAACACCCAGGAGGGTAACAAAGGGTGGAGTTGAAACTCTGCCTGTGGGCAGCTGGGGAGTGCTCGGGATCTTATTGAACTTGCACCATGAAAGCTTTGAGTGTGGGTCCCATTTGCTGGAGTGGGACCTTCACGTTGCAGACCCACAGGTCAAGCATCCCAGCATTTAGCCAGCCCTGTTACCTTGTGCTCCTCCAGATGATGGGCATGCTACCCGTTGTCCTAGACAAACCACAGTGCATATGCAAATGTGTGAGTTTTGGAGGAAGAAATACTTATTATCTCAAGAAGCTAATGTGGTAAGTTGTGTCGATGAATCCCTGTTAGCACCGAAAAGTTGTTCAGCATAAATATGACAACCAGATTTTGGCCTGACTTAGCCCCCTCACTCCAGTTCTATAGCAAAAGAAAAAAAATAGAATAGAAAAGAATAGTTCACTTGCAAGGGACCTACAGTGATCATCTAGTTCAATTTCCTGGAATATGGGTATGAATTTATCCTCTGTAAATTGATCTGTCTGGTCTATTTTCTAATCCGTATATTTATTTTTTACAGCATTCTGCAGTGTTGCATTCACAGTTCAATTACCCATTCTGTAGGGGGGGAAAGGATTTTTCCCTTTATGTACTATAAACATCCTGCTTGATGATTTCCCAGTATTTCACTTCACAGTTGTGTTACTAGAAAAACAAAAAATATCATTCCCTATGCACCTTTTTCATGCCCTTCTGGATAACATCATCATCAGTCTCAGCAGCCAGGGAGCATTCGCAGTGTTGTACCCAGCCTAGCTGTGAGATGAGGCACAGGCTCTCCTGCAGCACAGCTCAGACACAGATCAAGGGTGGAATCCTCTGCTTAAATGCAGCTCCTGAGCAGAGTAGAGGGACGTGTGCTAAGGCTTCCCACAGCTTTCTTTGAAGCTGGACACCTGCAGCCTTTCTAACCTTGCCTGACCCAAGCAACCAAACCCCAGAGGAGAGGGAGATCCCTGATACAAGGAGAGATAAAGACCCCAACTACTGCCTTCTGAAAAGTCAGTGTCTTGTGAGTAAGAGAATCACAGTGCTTGATAATGTCACGATACTTTTCTGCTACCTGTGCCATGAAGAACACCAGTTTGTACTTATTACTAGACCTCAAACAAACCACTCAACTCATCCTTTCTCTGGCAGCTCTGCCTCACTGGGCTAGCAGTTTGTCTTTGGAGCTGATGTGCTCTGGCATGGGTCAGAAGGATGGTTTCTATGAGTGCTGCCTCTCCATTAACTCCTTTTCTTTGGGAGATTTCTATTTTCATTGCCCTTCAATATATGCCACACAAGGAATCATGTAGCCCTAATTCACTACTCTAATCTGTAATTTGAGCCTTTACTAACACTTATCAAATTTTAATGAGTATTGCTTTCTGCTACCCTTGAAGTAGTAGACACAGAAAAGAACTGTTGCCAGTACAGCCATCAGACATGCCTAAGGAGGAGAAGGGGGAATCTCTGCTGGAAAATTGCTATCTGCAGTTGTTTATACTGGGTCATTAATGCAATACATTGCTGCTCAGTAATGCTATAACCATATTTTACACTATTACCATCCTTACCATCCTTCAGTACTTTTATTTAAACACAGCAGCATCAGCTGTGACACCAGCCACTGATTCTGCATTAGCATGTGTCTTTGCTCTCCGCAAAGTTTTGAACTTAGGTGAAGTCTTTACTTGTTGACTATTTTGGCAGGCTGTATTGTTCTACAATTTATCAGTTGATAACTTTTGCTGCCTCACAGACATTGTGTTTTCCCAAGTGAAGAACCTTTGGCTGAGCTCTGAAATATATGCGTTTCACAGAAATGAAAAGTTATTAAATCAGTACTGTGGGGGAATGCAGAGGAATGATCTGTTTGTAATTCTGGGAAAAACAATTTAAAACACTGTTTTTAAAGCTTAACAAAATTACTTAAAATCTTCCACAAAAACAACCAACCTTTTTCATCTGGTCTCCAAGGATTTTGTTTATCTTTCAGATCTGGTTGCTGCAAAATACTGATAATGCAGAAATTCCATGAGGCGGTAAATCTCCATCTACCAGTGGCTTGCAGAATTAATCAAATTACCTTTTAAAGTTAATGCAGTCGGTGAGAAGAGTTTAATGATATTCAAAACCTTCATGGTAATAATTACAGATGAAGAGGGTCAGTCAGTTGAGAATTAATGCAAAAAGTGCACAGAATGATAATCTGAATTAATGTATCAGACCATGCAGAAGGCATTGGGAGAGTGAGCCATGAAAATAAAATTCATTTGGTTCCATTCAGAAGAGTGACATAAACTTGCATGTGTGAGAATTTGAAGTAAATGATGAATTTGAAGTTTAAGCTATGCTAGAGAAGAGGTGGCAGGTTGAGAGAGGTGAAGGAAGGGAAGAAAAGGAGAAGAGAGAATGAATGGGAGTTAATCTGGATTATCTCACAAAATTTAAAGCTGTCAGTCTTTCTTCTGGAACTCAAAGACAGAAGCTTTTCCACAAATTTCCCTTACCGTGAGGCTCTTCATCTTTTTGATTTTCTGTATTCTGCATGCATGGTTTTTCCACCTTTTTAGAAATGATCAAATATTCATTTGAGGGCAGGGTTTTAACTGTCCTTTCCCATGCAGTTCATATTTCTTTTGATAGCAAAAAAATGGAACAATCCTGAAAGGACATTCGTAAAAATTAATTCAATGTGTCCCCACTTAAACTGAGTCTGGGTAAAATCAGGCTGCACTCGGGTCACACAGAAATGGCAGAGGAGCAGTCTGTGTCCCAGCAAACGTGGAGCTGAGCACTCATGGGACCCGAGACAATTGCCTCCAAGCACCTTGTCCTTCTGGTGGCTGTCATCAAAAACCACTGTCACTGAGGATGTCACAGTTCCTGGGTGCATGGTTTGAGATGCTGCATAGTGATGTTGCTGTCAGAGAAAGGTTACTCAGCACATTCTGAGCATATATATTCTGCAAATACACCAAATTTGACTATACCAAATATCTCTAAAATTATAGTCAACTTTTGAAAATCTTGAGCATCTTGATCATTTATTTCCCACTTACAACTTTTGTCACATGTATGCGACTTAAATACACCTGTTTGTTCTGTTCCTCTGAGAGACATTGTCAGTTGCTGTCTTTTCCATACTATTAAATCAGCTCAGACATCATATTATAAATGCTTCTAAAAACTGAGGCAGTGTTGCTTTTATGGTTAATTGCATATTGAACTTTCAGTGTGCTGTTTTCACATTTCAAGCTTCACTGCATGTCAGCCTTCAGATCCGTATTTTGGATGTAAGAAGGGACTTTTGAGTGTGCCTGCTGGGTCCCCTGTGGAGAACCTCTTTATATAGCACTGTGATTATGCAATTGGGCTGTAAGGGTGCAAACTATGTTTCTGCATAACTACATACTGCACTCTTCAGATCAGCAGTGTTGTAGCTGGAGCAGCCAGAAAGTTGCACTGAAAGCAGATATTTTCACAGGTCCATGCTGATCATGGGTGTTTTCTTCATCGCAATCGTAGAATCTTTAGGTTGGAGAAGACCTTTAAGATCGTCGAATTCAACTGTTAACCCAGCACTGCCAAGTCCACCCCTAAACCATGTCCCTAAGCCCCACATCTAGACATCCTTTAAATAACTCAAGGGACGGTGACTCCACCACTTCCATGGACAGCCTCTTCCAATACTTGACAGTCCTTTAGGCAAAGAATTTTTTTTTCTAATATCCAGTCTAAACCTCCCCTGTGCAAGTTAAGACCATTTCCTCTGGTCCTGTTGCTTGTTACCTGAGAAAAGAGACTGACTCCCACCTGCTCACAGCCTCCTTTCAGGCAGTTGTAGAGAGCGATAAGGTCTCCCCTGAGCCTCCTTTTCTGCAGGCTGAACCCCCTCAGTTCCCCCAGCTGCTCCTCATCAGACTTGTGCTCCAGACCCTCCCCCAGCTCTGTTGGCCCTTCTCTGGACACACTGCAGCACGAGAATGTCTGTCTTGTAGTGAGGGGCTCAAAACTGAACACAGGATTCAAGGTGTGCCCTCATCAATGCCAAGTATATAAGTATCTAAAGGGGGAGTGCCAAGAAGACGGAGCCGGGCTCTTCGGTGGTGCCAACCAATGGGACAAGAATCACTGGACAAGAAGTGATGCACAGGAAGTTCCACCTGAATATGAGGAAGAATTTCTTTACTGTGCGGGGGACCAAGCACTAGAACAGGCTGCCCAGAGAGGGTGTGGAGACTCCCTCACTGGAGATACTCAAGAACCATCTGGATGCAATCCTGTGCTCTAGGACATCCCTGCTTGATCCCACTGTGGTCCCTTTCAGCCTGACTGATTCTGTGATTCTGAGTAGAGCAGGATATTCAGTGCCCTGGTCCTACTGGCCACACTATTCCTGATACAAGCCGGGATGCCATTGGCCTTCTTGACCCCCTGGGCACACACTGGCTCGTGTTTAGCCACTGTTGGCCAGCACCCACAGATCCTTTTCTACCAGGCAGCTTTGCAGCCACTCTGCCCCCAGGCTGTAGTGAATCTTGAAAGAATGTCAAGTGTGACAATGTACCATCAGTGCGACTCTGGTTCATCTCTGGAGGCTGCTTTATTGTCCACATGCTTCTGTAGGGGACCACTCTTTTCCTGTTGCTGCTTTTGTCCTCCAAGAGTACTCCCAAGAGAAAGCTCAGGAGCTTCTTCCAAGTCTTCCACAAATCTCACGGTGCGGCTGTGCCTTACCTGGGGCTGTTTTTGCTGCTTTATGAAGCAACTGAAGGACAAATTGAGCACATCACACTCTGGCTTTGTGCTTCAGTAGTCCCAAGTAGTGACATAAGGACATACATAACTGCAAAATCAGAGACTGAATATGGTTCAGCTTCATTCAGCAGAGCTGACCTTGCAATAACACCTGACGTATTGTCCCACCGAGAGTTTTAATCAAAGCACTTAAAAATGCTGCAACCCTTGTTATTCTGTTGCATTACAAAGAAATTCGGCACTTTCTTTGCTTTGCTGCAAACATTTTTGTTTGCATGTCTGTCATTTGAGAATTGCAGATAATTGGTTTGGCTCTGTTTGATCTCACAATCTGGCAAATAAAACAAATTTTAAAAGTAAAATTCCCATGGTGTAAGCATTTCTTTATGAACTGCTGAGAAGCAAAAATTATTATAAAATGGTACAGTTAATCCCTTAGTGATCTTGACATTTGCAAAAGGAGCAAGTGTGCAAATACTCTTTAAAGTCCTGTGATTAGGGAGTGTATTCAGCATAGGCAGACAGTTGTTTTAAAAGTAACTGTTGGTGTTTTGTGTGACACATAGTTACATGGACGGAGGTTAACTCCCTCTTCTGTACTGATTTCTTCTGAAAATCCAATAAGATTTTTCAAATAAAAATTTGTTATTGCTGCTACCAAGTCTAAAGCCCTGCTTTGAAGGACTTCCTGTAAGACACATCAAGGTTTTCCTTTAAACCATTTTCCAGCAGCCTTTTACCTAGGCTGAGACTCTGGTGAAAACTGGCTGTCGACAACACAGAGTTTTCTTTAAAAAAACTGAGCATGGAAATAGTTTTAGCCAAAATTGAAAATTAAATCCATATTTGTGATGGCTAATCCCTAGATATGCTTCAAACCAGTTAGAAATACCTCTTTTCCTGTTCCCTACTCTCATCACCTCCTTCCCAGCACTGTTTTGCAGCAGGTAAGCTGTGGAGGAGATGGTGCTGCAGTGTAGTGAAGGTTGGTTTGGTGTTCTGCTCAAGATGTCATCACAGGGTGTGAGGTGACCAAATACAACCATGTCCTTCTGTGTTATTAGCAACAAAGAATTGATCTATGAGAAATTAGGTCTTGGCAGATGGTGCTCATCTTTTTTTTTTGCTGCTGCCTAGATGGTGCTTTTCCCAGGGCAAAGCACTTTGGTGGTGGCTGGGGCGTAACTTGCGCAGAGAAGTCGCAGCAGCTGCCATGCAGCCAATTGGCTTCTTGTATTTTATAACCATGTTGAAGAACCAAAGATCAGATTTAACAGCTTTAAAGCAGGTTTTGGAGTACAGTTCTCTTTAATAAACGTCCTCACTGCTTGTGATAGGAATACATTAAAGTCAGCCTTACACTTTTGTCAAGGAGGTTCACCAGCTGCCCCATGAATTCTCCTCAACAACTCTTTGTTCTGAGCATGGGAAAGAAGCAAACTTTCAGCAATTTGCCTCTGCCTAAGAAAAAAAAGTCCTGCCTTCTGAGATTGCTTTATGGATTTAACTGCTGACATTGTATGAGTTTTTTAAAAAATGTAAAGGTAATGCTTTTGGCCATGTGTTTCTTACTCATGCCCTTTCTTATCTCTCATTGGGGAGTTTCTGTGCCTCCCAGGCGTGTTACAGGGTCGCAGTCCTGGCACTCCAGGCAGGTCTGTGCAGGCAGTACACCCCAGAGCTCACAAATCCCACCCAGTACTTGGCTAATTCCCCCCCTTCAACTGCAACTGGAAAAGGACAGTTAACGTCTGTCCTGAGAACATTCATCCAACTCCAGCCTTAACAGAATTTAATGGTTAGCTCAGAGTTTTGTAGCTTGGTAGGAAGTCACTGCCATAGCTGGAAGCCTGTGCTCGGCAGAACATCACAGGGTTATCAAAGTTCAGGTGTGCTGGTAGGGCCCTGGAGGGGATTTTGTCTGTTCAGACACAGAGCAGGTACATTCATATTTATTAGTTTCTCAGTTTCATTTCTGACTTGTGCATGGCCATGACAACATGTACACTTTGTATAACACAATGCAAGTTCTTTTAACACTTGAACACTTGAACACTTGAACACTTTAACAATATATGTCAATCTTGCTCGGGGCTGGACTTGTAATGAAAGCAAAACCCATAAGCTTTCTACTTTCCCATTTCTCATTTTCAGCAGGTGTTTGATCCCAGCCCCGCCTTTCCCCAGTGCCATCTGCAGTCCCTGAGCAGCTGCTTCTGCTGCCTTTGATTTGCTAAACCCAGAAAGTCCATTTTCTTAGTATATGATACATATGCCTTTTGGCATGAGTCAGAATCATAGATTCATAGAATAGTTTGGATTGGAAGAGATTGGATCTTCAGCTAGACCAGGTTGCTCAGAGACCCATTCAACCTGACCTTGAGTGTTTCCTGGGAAGGGGCATCTCCACCTCTCTGGGCAACCTGTTCCAGTGTTTTACCACCCTAGTAGTAAAAAAATTCTTCCTCATGTCTCGTCTGAATCTACTGTCTTTTAGTTTGAAACCATTACCACTTGTCCTATAGCAACAGTCCTTATTGAAAAGTCTGTCCTCATCTTTTATATAAGCCTCCTTCAAGGAGGAGTCTTTTCCAGCCTAAGTAATTCTGTGATCCTATGGCTAGCTTTGGTGCTTTAGACTTACGCTTCAAGAAACTGTAAACAAAATAGTTGATCTATGCAAAAGAGTACAGAAAACACTCATGCACAATATTAACTGAAAAATAGCTTTGAAGGGAAAAACTAGGTGGTTTTTAACTGGTAGCTAATGAACAAATTGTCCAAGCCCGCCGAAGAAATGGTCTGTGGGTAGGAGGGATGATTAATTCATACGAGTTCAAAAAATTCCTCCTGAGATGTCAGCTGGTATGCTGCATTACAGCATGAAGTATTCAAACTGTACAGTTTCAAGAACAATCCTAGAAAGTCACAAAGAGGCCAAAGGATGAGGTAGGTGCTCACTGGGCAGTGCTGTATTTCACTTCATGTCCAGTTTCTGCACTGGGAAGATCATGCTTCTGTGGTGAAGGTGTGGCTAAATTGCCCCAGCTACAGAACCTGCCAGGCCAGGCTTGGAGACCTAAGCATAGGAATTCTTGATGGTGGCCAAGGGCATGAAGTATTCTGAATTGGTCCAAGCTCTGGTGATGTGCTGGATCTTCCACTGCTGCTGTTGTGCCAACTGAGAAGTCTTTGGGGCAGTGTGCAGTGGGGGGCTTTCAGGTCCTGTGGCACTTGCCCAAAGGTTTTTGCATTTCCATGGAGCCAGCAGACCTGCAAGCAGGTTTTTTGGGAGGCGGGTTGGACAGCCTATAGTGAGACATGATACAGGGTTGATAGTCTGCATACCTTGGGTTCCTTTGCTGTAAAAGAAGAGTATTTTCATCACATGGACAGTTTAAAAACAATGAAGTTGTAACCTACTATAGAAATTTCTAGAATAGAAGCTAACATGGAATGGTGCAAAGTACAGCTTTCCACGTCTTAATGTCCTTGAACTGTGCCTTTCTTGACATTACTTCAGGGAGAGTTTGTGGTAGGGAAGTCTCTGTGTTGCATGTCCATGTCCCAACTAGCACCTGCTCAGCCAGCAGCTCACAGGTTTCAGGCCTTGAAAAATAGCTCAGGTTTTGTTTTCATTCCTATTCCAAATAATTGTCACCTTTGTCATCCTGCATGCAGATCCAGTACTTACTCTTAGGACAATTATAGCAGCTCTGCTTGGGACATCCCAACCTTAGCTACACGGGCTGATGCCACTCCACTTCAGCACTGGTTTGCCTGAGCTGTAGAGGTGAAACTAGAACCATCATGTGCTTTGTCTCTAAAATGAGGCAATATCACCACACGCTTCAACATGTGCATTCCTGAATCTCTAGATGTCCATACAAAAATAACAGTATTATTGGGGTTTTTTTAAAGCAGTAGCCTTGCCTGTATTAGGCTAAAAAAACAGAGTTGCTCTTTGCAATGTTGCAGCAAGTGTACTGCAAATCCCAAGAGAAGCCATGGTTTTACAGGTAATGATGCTCCAAAGCTCCTTTCGGGCTTGAGTCCTCCCACCCATCCCTAGAGGAGCAGGTCGTGGCACTCCAGCGTGCTTGTGCCAGTGGAGCATGAGGCTTCACATCGCTGAGTGTTGGACACGTGACTGCAATGAGGGAGCTCTCTGAACCACAGCCCTGCCTGAAACCAGGGCACATGTACTCTGGTCACCACTGTTGTGAGCTAATCACTTGTTAAGAAAAGACAGCTTAGATATTGGAACCTTTCCAAGGCCCCCTGAGACCTGGTGTTGTCCTTATAACTAGTGAGCCTTTTACATGGTTAGGCTATTGCATTTCCTACGAGTCTGGGACAGGGTTTAATTCATTTGCTGTACCAAATACTGAGAATGTACAATACTCTGGACGTGGTGCCTGGTACTGATAGTAATAGAAAACAGTTATATTAATAGTAAAACTTCAAATCAAGTCAAGAGTGCGAGCTTAAATTTATATTTTTTTTGCTTAAACCAAGAATAAATTAACTCTTTGTTGGGTATGCTACAAAAATAAGCAGAATAAAAATGTATGCTTGCATAACACTGAGTTTTCATCCTCATCTCTGCGTATTGAAATTATGGATTCATTAATTCTCCATCGTCTGTTTTTAATTTATTTTTGTGAACCATTTATTGCTCTGAAAACAAACACCCCTTTTAAAACAGAGAACTGGCAAGGATTACCAATGACTCTGTGGATTTCGCCAGAATACACTGCCAGTCAATTTTAGCTGCAATATTTTTGATTAACAGGTTATTTAGCATTCCTGCTCTTTTGATCTTTGGTTCTTCACTGAGATTGTCAACAAAGCTTCAGGAAAAGATCACTTACAGCCATGTTATCAGGGGACCATTGTATTGGTAGTAAATAATATATTAAATAAAACCCACCTGGTACAATTGCTAAAACAAGGAATAGACTATATAACAGAATAAAGAAAAAGCATTAATTCCAGTTCCTGAAAAGAAAACAACTGGAATTTAACTTTGTTCAGGAGAGGAGCTCTGTGTTCAGGGGAGATGCACACAGAAAAAAGGAATGGGGTGGAAAATTCTTCAGTCCCTCCCTTAACCCCTTCTTATTGACTGGGAGTCCAAGTGCCACCATCCTGGCAACTTAAATACCAGTAGCTACACTATGGCAAGGGTAAGTGGTGTGGGCAAAGATGAAATAATGAATTTAATCAAAGTTGTCACTGTTCCCTTCCAGGGGTGAGCACCCAGTATTGCTGAGGTGCTCATTTTTCATGTCCCTCAGTGTAACATTTTCACACATGCACCCTGCACCCTGGGTAACAAGCATGCCTTTGAAGGATTTCTTCCTTCAGGATTACAAGAAAGAGCAAGCTGTGGGGGAGAAGAAAAATGGTTGAGGAGGTACTGGATGGAAAGTGTGCTTGTGCTAAACCTTCTGTTGTGAAATTACATGTATAATACATTTTTTCTGTGAAACTGTAGAGAATCAGTTTTCTCTGCAGATCACTTGTGGTTTGTATGCATGAAAATGCAATATTTGTGGTGCAGTGAAGAGCTTTCCTGTGTAGTTTTACAAATTGCTTTGTTGTATTCATGTCTTTTTTATTGCTTTATTCTCTTCTTAGGAAGAGAAATAAGGCAAGTATGACTCCTTATCAGCTGCCCACAAATCACAACCTGCAAACCATAGAATTACCTCCTTTTGAGTCCTTCACAAATCTCAGTAACTTTGGGCTCATGAAGCAGCAGATCTTTTGTACACAACCCAGTTATAAAAATGTCATGTGATGTCTACTCCATCCACAGATCCTGTATTCCTGGGCTATCCTGCTTTGTCCATTAAAAATGCATGAGTTATTTCTAGTTCTGTTTTCATCAGAGGTTCATTTACAGGAATTAAGACTAAAACCCTTAGATCTAAAATACTTGCCTCAAAAAAAAAAAAAATAGATGGGACAAAAATCTCCCAATTGTGTGCATATCTGGAAGCATGGATTAGAAAACTACTGTGGCCCAGGAGACCAACAGGAACAATTGATGCACCCCTGTGCTCCTCCCTGGAGGAATGTGCTCATATCCAGTGTGAAGAACATTCCTCCATCAGGGCCTCCTCATGGACATGTTTTTTGTGACTTGTCAACTCCCAGTGGCAGACAACCAATTTTTGGGGCAGAATCTGCATTTTGCAGCAAATATATAAATAATATGCACATCCTGAAAACATTACCTTTCCTGCCTTTGTTATATGTACTTAAATTCATGTTTACTGGAATCTGCAGTCATTGGTTTATCCAAAAATCCTGACATCCCAGAAACATGCATTGAAATGCATGAACACTTCCGTTGTTTGGTTAGATTGACTAATTGCTCATAAGCTTCCTAACAACTCCCCCTCCCTGCTGGATTCAAGGAAACACGTTCTTTAGTATAATTAAACCTTTCTTTTTCACAAAAGTAGATCAAATAAATTCATACTGTCTGCTCAAGCAGCCTTGTCTCTCTTTGGCCCAGAGGAGGTTGAGTCGTTCTTTGCTGTTAAATGAGGTATTGATTTCCTATTTCTGCTGGCTGACATCCTGTCATACGAATGACTTTAATCAATAGATCATATGTCAGCTGTAGTTATTTCACATATCGTATTATTATTAACATCATCATCATTTTTATTAGTTTGCATTTCTGCCTGAACTGCTGTGGAGTACTAGTGTGCCTTTCCCCTTGCTTCCTTCCTCCAGTTCCTTTTCAGCACAAGAGACCTCTCAGCATAAATTGCCAGAGAATAAATTTGTGCTGCCTTATGCCAGAAACAGGTAGTAAAATGAGGGATTAAAGGGAAAACTGCCCTTCCCTAAAAACCTACTGCTGCCATATGCTCTCTGTATCATCCTGAGTGAGCTGATCCATCTTTCCTTGCCTGGTTTTCGCTGTACCAGATAAACATGAGCTTCTCTCCTTCACATTTGTGATTGCAGAACTTCTCCTGGCAGGGTAAGAGCATCATCCCTCTCCTCTGTGTGAAGTGAATTGGGTTCCCTGCTCCTATCAGTGGCAGGTGCCCACTTTCCCTTTGCCCATCTTTGCTGCCCAGGGGGGCAGCTGAAGCCCCAGATCTCATCTCACCACAGCATTGTTGTACTGGAGCAGCCACACTAACATGGGTTGTCTGTGTATCCTGCAAAGTGCAGTAATTAACCAAAGGATATTTTGGCCTTTATTCTGATCTCATTCATGCTAGTTTTTCACACAACTATTGGCCTCACTTGTCTGTTACACAAAAATGGTTGAGAGCTGGATCAAGTCTACATTTCAAGAGAGAGACATTCTGCTACCTGTATTGTCAATCCACACGCCTCGTTTTTCACAGGATCTGCGGGGACTCCAGGCTGCTCAGATTTAGCCCGTGTAATTTGTCATATCTCCTTTTCCCAGGCTTTTCTGTAGTGATGGATTTCTGTTGTGTCTAACTCTTTTCTGTCAAGTTTCAGGTCCTTTATTGGCAAAAGGCACAACTGGAATCTCTAACAGAGGAATAGGACACAAAAAGTCATTTCTACAGTTGCATTCTTCTTAGCTACGGTGTTCCTTTGCAGATCTTACACATAATTAATGGCAAGCAATTCTCTTAGAATGAAGTTAATGGTTGGTTTGGGGCATCTTCAGAAGACAGGGATATTCAGTGAAAATTATGCACCTTGCTGATGAAATTTTTTCTCGTGTAAAGCTTTAATTTGGTTAAGAAAACAGCAAAGGCTTATGTTAGGGTATTTGTATACTCGTATAATTAAGAATGTCTAATGAAATCTTGCATTTCTATTTTAAAAATTATTTGTGGCTTTCATTCAAAATAAATTAGCTGCATAAAGAATACATTTTAAGACACCTACTAATGAGTTTTATAATTTTTTTTTCTTATAGAATCATAGACATTTCAGCTCCTAATTGATAGCAATTCTTCCTTCTCGTGCTTCCAAGAGGGCAAAGCATAGTTCTGTGAAATACAGAGAAATATGGTACAACATCTGACCTTCAGGTCTTGAGAGACAAAGTTATCCAAAACATAAAGCTTTGCACTAGAACCCAGAGCAAGTCTTGTGATGCAGAAGCAAATCCTTTCATTCTGCTGTGTGCAGCTGATAGTCTAATGATGAAATATTTTAGTTTCAGGCTGTTTAAAATTCCCATTTAGATGACAGAGAATGTAACGACTTTAAATTCTTTGACTTAGGAAGAAAATAGGAGCTAGCAAAATCCCAAGTTATATCCTAAGAAACTTTAAAGTGCTTATGCATAATAGAGATTTTACTTTGTATGTGAAACAGTACATTATGTACTCATCCTACATTTTCATAGTTTGTTTTCAACATTGGACTTCTGTTTCAATGCAATCATGAAAAACTCTCTATCTGTAATTTGATGTAATTGGGCTGTGATGAGAGCTAATGGACAGATAAAATACCTTTTAACAGCTTTTCAAATTTGTGAGGCAGGGAAAATACCCATTCTTTTTACATAAATTCATCTATGAGTAACAGTTTTCATTATGATACTCATAACTGGACGACATGGTACCATACACCAGAATTACTCCCAATGAATCTATACAAGGAGTTAATCTCCCCAGTCTGAAAAAAGAGTCATCTGACATTTTAGCTTTTCAACTTTCACTTGGCCTTCAAAATCATATCTTCGTGATTTTGGTTCTGACTTTGCAATGAACCTCTCCTAATTTCCCTGAAATTCTTCCTTTTTCTCCACTAACTGTTTACTTGTGAACGTGAAAACTTTAACTTCTCCCTTTTCAGAAGGCATCTGTAGTAAGCCAGCAAAATCATTGAATATTGGTATGAAGCAATTAAAAATCTTGACTTTCTGAAGTCAGTAGTAATTTTGCCTTCATTAATATTTTGGGATTTTTCCACAAAAAAAGATATGTGCTTTCAGATAAACTAATCCTTTCAGATAAATTCAAGTCCAATATCAAGCAATTCAAGCTGTGTATTTCTTTTTAAACTAAGGACTAAACCTTAATTGTTAATCCAGCCCAAACTACCCATAACCTGAATAAATCTGACTTTTTTTTTTTTTAATTGAGTCATAACTTTTTCAGGTTATAATCAAGACCATTACCTAGTTTAGCAAAACTCCTAAGCACACATTTAAGAACATGCTCATTGGTTTTGATAAGTTCAAATTCAGGACTAAAGTGCCTGGCCAAGCTACTACTAATGCTTTCACTGCCCGTTATAACACTTCATAGATGAAACTCCTGTTTGAGCCAGTACAGGAAGGAAAGCCAGCTGGGTTACCTTGACTAAAGAGTTTAGTCTCCAGTACACCATGAGGAGAAACATGCAGTGCTGACATAATCACTTTCTCCTGTGCATTTTGAGTTACTGGTTTTGGTCTGCAGATTCAGGCAGATCGTAAACATTCATATGGAGATTATTAACAACATGTAGAGAATGGATAGAAAATTTAATTAGATATCAAACAGTTTTGCAAGCACCTGTTCTTTCAAAACCTAGTTGTCCACAGATTTATGTCTCTTGCTTGATTGGCTTAAGGACTGAATTATAGTAAGATTTTCTGTTGTCCCTGCATATACATAAAATCTCTTCCTGCAGAGTAGTTTGACAGCAATATGCAGGCAACCATTTGACTGCACATCTCTTTCAAGACTCACAAATGGCTGAGGTAAGCCTGTGGGTATTTGGACCACAGTGTCTTCTCTGTGTAGCCTGAAGCTTTCTGTGGAGTCTGTAGGATCCCTGTCTGATTCTTCCTGAGACTTTTGCTCTTTTGACCAACATGACTGAAACTGGACAGTAGATTGGGAAGTTGAACGTCCATGAAAATGTGCTTTTCAGTGCAGTCCAGAATGATATGAGAATAACCAGGAGTTGGTCTCCCAAATGAGTATTTTCCAGGTCTGCTGGAAGCTGGAAATATATAAATAAGCTAGTCAGGATCACTCAAGATGTAGAAAAGTATGGCACATTTTACCAGGCCTCCCAGGGCAGAGCTGTGTAGCTCCAGCTGAGCCAAACCATGCTTCCTCCTCCAGAGGCTACTGCTGCTGGAGGATGATGCTCTGACGCTGGTGGAGACCCATCCAGTTTCCCTAAGCGATTTGCAGCCAGACCCTTTGCAGGACATGCCAACATTTTTTCTAGAAACATTTTTAGCATGGAGATGAGTTACAGCAGACAGCAGTTCACTCGAGCTTTCCCTTTCTTCATGTCTCTAAATGTTTTTTACCCCCATCATCCTTTCCCAGGCTGAGGACTTTGAAGGTGCTTCTCCCTCCTGTGAATCTGCTGCTTTCTTGTACAATTAGCACCTTGGTTCACCTGCTAGACATGTTCTTAGTCCTGCTTTCATTCCTCGATGTCAGGGAAGATGAGATTGCAGCTCATAAGCTTTGCCTTAAGATTAGTTCTCCTTGCTGTGTGGTGGTGTTTGTTTTCTTAGTCTGGGCCCGACTGCCCCAGCAGTCACACAGCTCCTAACTGAGGAGGTACAACTTTATTCATCTGAAGGTTTCTCCTCCCTAAGGTAGTCAAGATCTTTCTTCCCCTGGATCACACGGGAGGCCCAATGTAGTATTCAATTCAATTTACAAAATTAGTGTGGCTATTTTAAAACATTCCTTAAGAGCATACTCAGTGTAAGCTTTGGATTTCTTCAAGAGTCTGCTTGCAGTAAACCAAGAAGCAGTTTAGATTTTAATTTATTTCTCTCCCCTGGATACCAGTCACTTCACAGGTTTCACAGTCAGAGTGGGATTCAGGACTATGTCTGCCATTACTTCAGTGCTGTCTGTGACAGTGAAGCATGTGGTGTATGCAGAGGTTTAACTGAACCCTGTGTTGCTTTTTAAGGTTCTCCTTATGACCGCTTCACCAGACTTGCTGCAAAAAAGCAAAAATCTTTCCCAGTTAAGATTATAAGGACTTTTTTATTATCATGACAGATCTACCTAAAAACACATGAAAATTAAATTAATTAACTGTAAATTTTTCTCAGATTCACAGAAGCTGTGGAGGAACCTCAGGGCTAGTCTACAGCAGTTTTCAATATTTACAATCCCTAGCACATACCTGAGTTTTCCACCTTTGGAAAAAACAACATAAAGCTTCATCCTTCTATGTTGCTAATAATAGCTGGAGGAAAGGCAACAGAACTCTTATCTCAAAGGTAGCTACACCTAATAACTGGTTTGTTATGTTAGCTCAGACTGGAGCCTTTTACTATTTTAGAGTGAGATCGTTGGGCTAATTTCAGTTACGTACTCCCATAGGAATGCCCCTATACCTCCTGATTGATGGAAATCTATTTCCTATGCAAAAAAGGTTATAAGAATTGCAAATTTCTCAGTCTGTGGCTCTGGAATTTCAATAGTTTTTCGAAGATTTCAGAGTTCCTCACTCCCTGGCACTCCTGCAAAGCTCATAAACTCTACAAGAGCAGAGACCTTCTGGTCCAGGTAGCATATAATGCTTATAAATTTTATAGCAGCAGGGAGAAGTGCTGAAGGCAAAAGTGTCTCTACTACTCCAGCTTTACAAATGCTGCAGGTGTCATTAGCCTGTTGAGTGTTCTTGATCCTAGCCAGAATAAGATCAAAGAGGGATACCCTCTGATTCTTAAATATGAATACATTTTACTCTCTTCTTGTTTTCTCAACCCTGAACTGTAAAATGTCAGCTGCACCAGAAAAAAAAAGTGCTATCTTTCTCATTTCCTACACAAAGGAAAGAGATTGCTTGTGAAATCAAAGTAACCCATGAAGAAAACAGCCATTTGTAATATAATGTTTGTGTAGAATATGTGAATATGCACTTGTGTTTTCATCAAGCCGCTAAACAAAGCTGTACATTTCTATTTTTAGAAGCAAAGAGATAAAATTAAATAAATTAGATAAGAGGTTCTTCTGGAACATCCTGGGTTTTTCAGGTCCATTGCTGCCATTGTCCCAGCTGCAGATGGGGCCCATTGGGACACACCTGAGCTTGATCCAACCTAGCAGGGATATCTAGGACAGGGAAGCTGCCGGACCACAAAGCCTAGTGCAGGCTTGAGTATTTTTATAGGAACCATGGCAGGGAAATGCCTGAGGTAGAGACTAGGTTCCTAATTTTATATACATCACTTCCTTTAGCAATAATCAACTAAAACAGTTTGACAGAATCCATTCAAAAGGAGGATACACATTTTGTGAAGTTGAAAGCATTTCATCAGTACTGTTTAAAAAGCAGGATACTATGCTCTATAATTTATCAGTTGAAGAGGAAGTTGTGCTCTCCACAGAGATCCAAGAAAATTTGTTGGCTTCAAAAGGGGGCTGTTAAGAGGAGACAGAAAACACGTTTTGGGTAAACCAATTGCTACAGTAATTACGATTTTTGGTGAGATGGATCACAAGAAATATAAAAAAATGTTCCTAGAGCTTGACTGGCTTTCATTACATATGATGCCATCACATTCATCTTTAGACCTCACCTTATGTTCTGCTGGCTTGTTATCTCTCCGGACCATGGTACTTCCTTACTAGTCACACTTTATGTTCACTTACTCACATTGCTGCATTTCTCGGCCCTGTTGTATTTGTCCATTTTCAAGCTTTTGAGTAAAATGTCAGGTCTCTGTTATTGTGGTGTAGCTGCTGAAACCCCTAAAAGACACTGGTATTCTGGAAATTTCAATCAGAGGTTCATAACCAATTTTTAGCCCCACACTAATCTCATGCCTGCCTGTGCTGTTGTACTGAATGAAAGTGAATCACTCCATGTATTAACAGTCCCAGAACACAGAACTGCTTCAGTCCTGGGTCTGCCTATATCCAAGTATTGTGTTTGCTGTAGGAGGAGATTTTCCCGTCAGTTTTGCCCCCTTGCTGTGCACACAACACAAGGAACCATGCAAAGCCAAAAGGAGGGCTCTTTCTTCACCCCCATATATGATGCGGTCTTCTGGAGAATTTTGTGGTTCCCCTTTACTCAACCCATCCTTCCTGGAAATTGCTCCTCTCCTGTGTCCACAGCACAACAGATATCAAGTGCAGCTGTGCCTTGGATCTGTGCATGGAAAATGGTGTGATTCTGTCATCTGCTACATCTGGGAGCATCACCACCACCACCAGGGAGAGTGGCCAGAGACCCTCAGACCACCTGTATTTCACACTGTGACCTGCTACCTTTAGTGAACAGAGATACAACTCCAGCTGACTGGTGGGATCCAGTACAGGAGCAGGTAGCTGAGGGGCAATGGTTTCTTGAATGACACTTTCTTGAGCTTTTCAGGCATAGCAATGTAAGTGAGGGAAGACAAAGCTGCTTTGAAGGCTGAGAGATGGTAGTTACTTAAATTATTTCTGAAGCAAATACTTTGAAAACTGGAGCACAGGGAAGAGGCAAAATTAATGGATAAAATCAGAGCTGATTTCCAGCTGAGCTCCACAAAGCATGTGGGGAATGATCCCCAGCACACAGGGAACCAGAACAGGGGAATGCAGTGAGGAGCAGAGCACATGGCCCTCAGTGGGTCCTTTGACACACATGCTCAGAATAAACAGGGGGTTGTCCCTCTGTATGAGGATCAAATAATGAAGTATGTCCTTCAAGATACAGCATGAACTGCTGTGAAATTATTCCTTAAAGACCTGCAGCTGCCCTGGAATCCCCTGGCCTCATTCTTTGCAATCAGAGGGTTTCAGAACAATTCCCCCGGATGCCTGCCTTGCTCTCTCTCCAGGGACTCTAAGGGGAGCAAAGGGTAACAAACCAGCTGAGGTCTGCTCAGGCTTAGTTTCTGCCTCCAGCTTCTAGCAGCCAGATAAAGAGGTTATCTCATGAGTTATAAAAGTCTGCAAGAGCAGACTCCTGCAGGAAAGCATCCAGGTGCTAAGAGGGTCAGTGCTTTACCCTGGATAAAATTTATCTGCTGTGCAAGTAGATAAACATCAGCTCAGCTTTCTGCAGGAATGGACTCAGACAGCGTCAGCCACATAATGGCAATGGATCAAATCAAACAGAATCATAGAATGGTTTGGAAGGAATCTTAAAGATCATCTAGTTTCAACTCCCTGCAGGGACACTTTCCACTAGACCACATTACTCATGTTACATCCTATCTAGCCTCGAACACTTCTGGGGATGGGGCATCCACAGCTTCTCTGGGCAGCCTGTTCTAGTGCAAGATCACTCTTCTAGTGAGGAATTAGTTTCTAATAAATCTCAAATAATAAATAAACAATTAAATATCAACTAAATAATAAATAATCAATAAATAAATAAATAAATAAATAAATAAATAAATAAATAAATAAATAAATAAATAAATAAATAAATAAATAAATAAATAAATAAATAAATAAATAAATAAATAAATAAATAAATAAATAAATAAATAAATAAATAAATAAATAAATAAATAAATAAATAAATAAATAAATAAATAAATAAATAAATAAATAAATAATTATGCATCACATCCTCCATATGCTTTCACAGGCAACACTATCAGCTTGGACAAGAAATGCCACAGCTGAGGGGCATCTGTCAGGAAGAGAGAGAGAAACACAAGAGCTTCTGGCAGATACTTCATGGGTGGTATCACATGCTCAGTTATATTAGTGATGCATTAAAACTGTTCTTTTTGTATACAGCAAACTTACAGAAAATGAGTATGCAAGCCTATCAGAAAAGCAGTCTCTCCTTCTGGCTCCTGTGCGACTCTCTGGTGTGAGCATCTGAAAATCCTGCTTTTTAACTGCTGTCTCTAACTTGTGGAGGAGAGGTGAGGCAGGAGGTCTTTGAGAAACTGAACAACTTGCAACCCCTGCCCTGGCATGGGCCATTCCTTTCTCCTAGGAGGTGGCTCCATAGATTTGTTTGAGGAAAGAAATCCATATCTGATGTTGCATAAAAATTGCAAGCAAGATTTCTGGTTTCAGGGAGATCAGGGAGCATATCAATGTGATCTCGTATCGTCTCCTTCAGATCAAAGTAATGTGACCTGTTCCTCATCCCCCCAGACTCAAGATCAAAGGGATCAAGACTTCACCTGAAACCTCTAACAGGTTCCCTAATGGGCATCACCACCAGACAGAATTCAATAAAAAAAGGTTCTTCATTAAACTGAAATGCAGACGTGAACCCTTCCAGGATTTTTTAAGTCAAAGAGGAAATGAAAGAGATGTTTTGTACTTCAACATTTGACACTATTTCATGCACTGGCAAAAGTAATCTAATTTCTCGGGATGGGGCCAGGGTGAGCTCCAGGCTGGTTTTGAGCTGTGCTCCTGGGGGCTGGAGGCTTTTCCTTTCCCAGGCATGGTGTTGGAGCATAGCCATGTCACCAAGGTCAGCATGGCTCCTCCGGTGCAAGGAGCTGCCAAGAGAGGAAAATCAGCTGCTGGTACGTGATATCTGTGGAAAAGGGCTAAAAATACTGACAAGAGTCCTTGCAGTTTCTGCCTGGGTTCAGGTGGCAGAGCTGGTGGTCTCCAGCTGAGTACCAGGTCACACCTCTCCCTGGCACAGGTAGGACTCCAGCCCCAGCCTTGACCTTCCTTTGCCTGCATAAAGCAGACTCCTTGTGCTGCAAGTGCTTTTGATCGGTCTCCAGCCATGGCCAGAGATCTCTGGGGTTCTTCTCAAACCTGCCTTGTTATGAGGTTGCAAACATAGCCTGTCTCAGTTTTTCTCCCCAAAGTCCTTCCGTCTTTTTCAAGCTTCTTTGAACGAAGGACTTTGCTTTTCACAGATGGGTTTCTGGGTCAGCATTATCAAATAATCCTGGTACTGAGGGCACATTTTATACCAGTAAGATAACTTATATCAGTTTCACAAATGAAACAATTTTTAGTGGCAAAGAACTTTTTTTTTTGTATAACTATTTCTGACCTAATTTTTTCAATTGTGGGAATACTTTTATTTTGCACTACCATTTAGTTCATAGCAATAATCATTTGAGCCCAAGTGAGGTAAATAGTCTTTCTGTGCCTTTTTTTTTTTATGGGAAGCAGCTGCATTTTGGATATTTGTCAGCAAATATCACCTACACATGAAAAAAGAAAACACAGACTATGCTTCAGAATACGTGTTTCCGTTATCACAAGATAAGCACGCAATTTGATCATCATGATATTTATCAATTTTCCACAAACATAGATTTTAAATGCACTTGTTTGCTCTGTGTGGTTTTTTGTGAAAGGGAGGGATTTTTTTTCATTTCTGCACCCACCCTGGAGAGCAGTGAGCACAGCACTTCCAGGCATACCCCAGAGATGCACCCATCAGCTGTGGTGTCTCAAACCTGAAAACTTGCAGATTGGTTAAAGGCCAAAAGAGTCTTCGGGTGACTGTGGGGCACTGAGAGGTTGCTGTCACTGAAGTCCTAAGGATAAAACCTCTGAGATATACCCAGAGATTTAATTCATTTCTTCAGACCCTTATAACTGTTTAGCAGATGCAGGCCCCATCGATATACTTGCAGCGTTACTAGTGTGCTTGCAATGTGCCATAAAAGAGATGGGAACCTTCTCCACTCCTAGGCAGCATTTCCAGACTGCTCCAATGATTGTGTGAAAGTGGGAATTTACATAATTTCCCCATCTGACAGAGAAATGCTACCTTGAAAATCATTTTGAAGGCATAGTTTTTAATAGGAAAATCTAAAAAGATTTACTTTAAAAAGGGGTTAACATTCATCTGGATGCAGGCTCCCCAGAAATTTAGGCTTGGTTTCTGAATCACATATATTCTTCAAAATACATGCTCACTCCAAATGAAGCCATATCTCCAGCCTTATACATTTTTTGTGCTGAGCTCAACCATCCATCTCAAAAGTTGAATACTCTAATTCAGAGCATTCAAGATTTACTAATGTAGCTCTCAAATTGTAATGCAGATAACAGTGCCTCTCCGTGAAAGCATTCAATTTAGAGATAAAATAGAAAAGGACTCTATTCTGCATTTCAGTATTGATATAATTTAAATGCCACAACAGTGCAATTCATTCTTGCATGCCTTTGGCTAACTGCCATCACAAAAATGGTGTGTGGGGAGAGGGAGAAAGAGAGAAGTTATTATAGAAGGAGTATACTGGGAAAAGGGTGATTTTTATGGTAGGAACTGTACCTGTGCTATTATTTTTGTTGCACAGCTCCAGTTACACTCTGGCCATGAATTGTCCATGGGTAGGCTTGACCCATAAAATAAATTATTTTTCAAGCTCTGCCAACTATTTTTCTATTATCAGTTCTAGTAATTATTGCATTTGCAAACAAAGAAACAGCAGAACTGAGAACCGAAAAACAAGAGTCTCAGAGATTTCCTGGGTTCGAACATTCAAGCAGAGTCACCTTCAATAAATGGTTTTAATGCACTGAGGAGGCTTTTACCTATGTGTGCTGCAGTACCAGGAGTATCAATGCACCAGATATCTGAATGGGAGAAGCTGGGTATTTCGCACTCAGATTTTCCTGGCTGTATTATTTTAGAATTATTTGCTCACATTAGAATTAGTGGGAATGAATTATTTTTAACTTACTCTAAATATTGTGAGTCATGCAATAGAAAGAGACATGCACTTGAACTTTAGCAAACCTGGGAAAAGTCTCATAAATATTAAAGAGTGGTACATTTTGTACAAAGTCTCTTTAAGCAAGCATGCCTATTTCCATAGGGCAACAGTGTCTCAAGTCCATTTAAATAAAAACTGGTAATCATGTTTCTTTTAATATAAATAATGCATTAAAAGTTTTGGTAAGATCTCACTCGCGATATAACTCATTCTCAAGCCAATACTGTGGTCCAAAACAAATGTTCAGGTCATCCACAAGGTATTTCTGTCAAAACAACAAAACAGCTGTCAGTCTTCACCATCTCTTTTCTTACAGTAATTCTTTTTACTTGAATTCCTATTTAATGAGTCTTTCTATTGTTCAGAGACAAGCTGGTTTCTGAAGTCTGCAAATGCTGTGTCATTCACTTAGAGGAAGCCCCAATCAATATGATCATTTGAAGTTAGCATATTTTTAAAGCACAGAATTAAATTGTAAAATATTTTGGCTGTGTTACAGTGAGGATTGCAGCAGTGAGGAGTGCTGTTTATTTTTGATTAGGAAAATAAACTGTAAAGGGACAAAATAGTAGAGTGGAGTGAGGGAGGTGTGCTAGTTCTGATTGTGTCTTCAATAGCGTGACTGCTGTCTGTGTCCAGAGGTAGGATTACTATCAACAGTGTTGATTTCTACTTGGAATCACAGGAAGCATCATATGAAAAAAGGCTGGTCCTTATTTCCTCATAACCCGGTCCGTCAGGTACCCCTGCACGTGTGCCTACGGTGAGGTGGAGCACAGCAGAGAGTCAGTGTGAAGGTGTGGCAGAGCAGTGCTTGGTGGTCTTCAGTGCTTGCAGCCACATCCAGTGTGGCTGTATGAAGCCACAATGGCACTCTTTCCCTTCGGCAAAGCACGGCACTGATGTGGCTGGACTGCACCTTCATCAAAGCTGGTGAAGCCCAGGGAGCGCTGCACTGTGCAGCAGGAGCACAGGTCTCTGCTCGTTCAGTCGTCTTACCATCATACACCACTTTGTGGTGTATATTCCAGGAAGCCCCAGAAACTGTAAAAATCTTACAGTGGTCAAGCTAAAGGCTAGCTTAGAAAAATAGATAGAGGTTTATTTTTCTGTTTATTTTTATCTAATGTCAGTGTGTTCTGCTAGCTCTATAGGTGTTTGATCCTCTTGTTTACTCTGTAAGGCTCTTTGTTACTTGATACCTTGAAATAAGGACATCCATGGGCTATTTAGCCTTTTTGTTTTCTAATTAAAAAGATGGCATTTTTTCAGATGTAGATAAGTGCTGCCTTCTAAATATTTCAAATGTTACTTTCCTTTTGATATATGCAGGGTAGAGAACAATTTTCTTCGGTATGTCTGCTTTTGTTCACTTATTCTCTAAAGAGTCACAGGCTTTTCAGTTTGTCTCTGATGCAAGAATTATTTTCTGCCTTTATTGTGCTATGTCCATTAATATTTACATTACCCCTTTCTGAACTCTTTCTAGTTAAACTCTATTTTTGAGATATGAAGCTCAGAACAGATGTACTGTTGAAAGCAAGGGTGAGCATTCTGTTTACTTTGGGACGTTATGAGTTAAGAATTTTCTGTCCTGTTCCTTTTGCATCCCAATGTTTTGACTGTTTTTGCAAGCAGAAGTTCATACTGAGCATGGTTGCAGGGCTTTTGTGGCTGCATCGCATTTCCATACTAGTAATGCAAAAGAGTAATTCAGACCATTTCCCTCACATTTCGGCTGTCACATTGTTTCAGCAGGATTCTCTGGAGGAGATCCTCCTGTTTTTTTCTAGTTTTCAGTAATGTAAGTAGTATTTTTTTCTATTTGTCTATACTCTGTTTTTCTCAGGTCATATAGCACCCCTAGTTTCAGTCGGGGACTTCATGCTCAAGTGTAACTTTCTGTCTGTAGAGAAGCGACCCTTCATTGATCCATCTGTTCCTACAGTGTTTACAGGCCACATCACTGCTTATCTTTCATGCCATGATTTACTTATGTTCTCAAATAGAACTCTGCCAGTGGCTTTTTGAACCTGCTGCTGAACCATGTCAGCTGCTTCTGTTTCCATTTGCTGTCTCATAGGGTGGTGAAAAATGAAATGATCCCTCCAAGTCCCTTTCTTTGAGTAGCAGTTTAAGGAGTGCAAGAATCATAATTGTGACTGATCCATTTGCCTTTTGTTTCTCTTATTCTAGAAAAGGACGGCTGAAAAATCTTCCCTGCTACAACATTTGACTTATGCCTTTCTTGTTGACTGATTCTCCCTATTATACCCTTGTCTTTCTCTATCTTAAACTAAATCAACATTAGATATCATTGAAGCCAGACATCCTTTGAAACTTCATGCTGATCAGCAGAGGCAGATATCAGCTAAGCAGCAGAATCAACTTAAGAAAAGGAAGATACAGCTACTTTATAAAGGCATTTTCTTTTTTTTTCTTCATTCTTTCTTGTGCTCCTAAAAGGAAAGTAGCAGTGCTCTTTGATCTTAGAAGGCTGCAACACATTGATGAGTGGAACAAAACTCTTTCCTTGCTTATTATGAGACAAAGTGTTTAATTCTTTCCCATAATTTTTAGTGTTAGATTGCTCTGAAAATTGCAGAACAAAGCAGCTGATATTAAAAAGAAAGAATTCATCTCAGATTTTTACATGATTCAGAAAGGGACTGGAGAAATGCATTGCATGAAAAATCCATTCTGGCCAATAAATGCTGCCTCTGGCTCAAGAAGTCCCCGACCTGTAACACACTGCAGAGTGGGAAAATATCCCTATGTACTTCCCCTTTGCAGTTGTTCCTTTCTTTCTGTGCTGTCTGCTCTTGGCAGCTGTTGAAGGAAAGGTACTGGGTAGGATGGAGACCTCTGTGAGGTCCAACCCTCTGGGGACACATGGGAAGGACAGCTGTTGAGTAGTGTTGCCTGTCTGGGTGTGTGTGGAAAACCAGGTTTGTCCCAGAGAAACACGGGTGAGCCCGTACACCTTGTTGTAGGGTAGCTGGGACCTCTCTCCTCGCTTACACAGAGCATGGGAATTTGGAGCTGCTGAACAATTATCTGATCATTTTCTCCTGAGCAAAAGCAAAAGCTTCCCTAAGAAGGCAGGTGCTTCAATACAGAGGATATTGTTGCTTTGTGAAATTCTTTAATGAAGACTGTAGAAACTGTACTCAGCATCTTTGAAATATGACGTCTTTGATCAGCTGTGTTGCAAAGATGGGCTGAGGTAAAAGACAGGGAGAGAATGCATGGTTCCTTTTAATTAAAATGATTGATTCCTACAGTGTGGGATAGTCCAAAACTGATTAATGTTCTTAATGAATTACTTTAATCTATTTGTGGATTTCTTTATAAGTCTCTTGTGGATATACATTATCAATACCTTCCTTCGCTAAAGCAAATTATTTTTCCTCTCTTTTTTTAGGACACAGATAGCCACACTCAGAATTACAGACATAAAAAATCTGAGGTTGCTTATTCATAGGCAGGAGATTTAAGTAATTGTTATCTAAAACATACAACCTTCTAATAACCTTTCCCAGAAAGGCAAGATGAAGAATGAGACAGCAGTAATTAGAGAAGTCACGAATGTTAAATTACAGCTTCTGAGTAACAGTTTAACCACTGGTTATGAATATCATGCTGGTCAGTGTTTTGCCCCTTAGGAGGACAAGGTGTAAATCCCAGTTGATGACTGACCTTATTATCCCCCTGCATGATGGACTGGGGCCCCTTGCCACAGCCTGGTCCTGCCAGAGCATCCCCTTCCTCTCATGGTGCTGCCCACTAAGTGATAGTCCTGCATTCCCCCCAGGACTCAGCAGCCCTTCTCAGTAGGGGGATGCTGAGGGACTGGGGGCTTTTGTGAAGGTTGCTGCTCTCAGCTGAATCAAAAAGAGATGACATGTCCACACCTAGAGCTTGGCAGAAGTGATGGCAAATTGGTCACCTGATTGATATTGTTTCTGTTTGGTTGGGAAAACATGAAAGTGGCATATCTTCACGTCAGTCTCTGGTCCCATCACACATCCCATGCATGGTGGCAGTGCTGTGCTGTCAGACAGAAGGTCCCTATCTCCCTGGGATTTCTGACTCTTTAATGGAAGTTGCGGGAAGAAAATATCTCTTAAATCTCAAATTTAGTAACTTTGGAACAAGATTTTAGAATTATGTAGGTGTTTAACACCTGGTTAGACACCACTCAACTACTTGACACTAGTCAAATTCACCTTCATTAGATGGACTTGAAGCCAGTGCCATTGTTCCATGCTGTAGTCATCATCAGTTATTATTGGTCCCTTTAAAAGATCCCAGGAGATGTATTACCGAAGGGGCTGCCTTGGGTTGGTCGTTCCAGGGAGGACAGAGGATCCTATAATTTTTCATTTGTCAATCATCCTTCCTTCATAAAGCCAAGGCACCCCCTCCTGTGCAGTGCAAAATCTCATCTGCTCTGTTCTGGCAGGAGCCTCTCACAATACAAACATGTGATGTCTGTGTAACTTTGGGCCACTGTGGAACCGTGACTATGAAAAGAACTACTCATTCTGCAGGCAGGTATTCAATGTCTTCTTGGCTGGAGGGAAAGGAACTGGATCAGCTCCATCCATCCAGAAGGCCTCAACAGTAGATATTTCTCTTCTGCTTTGAGTTCAGCCCATGAAGGTATTACCCCTACAAGGGCAGTGCCCAGGGCATGGCAAGTGCTCATGTCCAGGGCTGCACTGCAGTCACCATGATTTGAGGCAGTTAAGGAATTTTATACAGTGAAAAAGTAGGCTGCTATTTTTTTTTTTCTTAAGTTCTCCATGCTCATCAAGTTTGAAAGCCTAGGGCAAGATTAATTAAAATCAATGGAGCAAAGCAAATTAAGCACTTTAAAGTGCTCTTTGGGGGCTATCAAAACTAAAATAATTCAAAATAAATAGTCAAATGTCTGGGGCTTGTTATGAGACTATTTTATCATTCTGCCCATTCATCTGCTCTATCTGTCCCTTATTTCTTTATCTGTTTTTCACAGAGCTCAGCAGATGCTCTTTCCTCAGCATTTCCCACCAACATGTCTCTGTGCAATCTCAGGACTCTGCTCCTACGCACCTAAAATAAAGATCACACTGCAAACACACAGCCTAATCCAGCAACTATTTCTCACACTAGTAAGCCTTGCAGATATATAAATAGCACTCTTCAGGTTAATGGGATGGTTTGTGAGAAATAAGGAGTAGGTTCACAATTCTAAGTAGCAATGATGGGATGAAAATCTGCATTTTGTCTTGACTAGAAGAAGCACAATTTTGTATCGTGTATGATTATCAGGAAAAATCCTATCACTTGCAGGTAACTCCTAATGCCTCAAGCTGTCTCCCCAGTTGTCCTCCAGATTAAAACCTGGACCAAACTCAACATCCTCCATACAGGAGGAGCTGTAAGGGTAGATATTTCACTCTAAGAAATCTCAGATCTGTTTGGTTTTGGGTTTTCATTCAGTCTGTGCTTCTGTGCCACCTGAGTGGTCCTATATGACTCTGTTTGGTAATAAAATCTGCTAACTAATGTATGCCTGCTTCTGCTTGAGCTCTTAGCGACTCTTTTAAAGTGATTCCAGGTTGTTCAATGCTTCCTAGTATAATTCCAGGTGTTATGGGGTGACTGTGAAGGTAATCACTGAAATCTCTAGCAAAGTAGTCATTGCATTAGGCCATCTTCAGCCTGATTACACAAGCTCAGCAGTGGCATTCATAATTCCAATGCCTGTTTAGTAAACCTGATACTGAACTTATCACTTGAAGGTACAGCAATCTGGAAGTAAATCCTCTGGATTTACAAAGTGTGTCTTTGGCTCCCTGTGGTAGGAAGTAGGCTCTGAGTCTGCAGGGTCCTGGCTGCTTGGCTGTGCTCTGAGTCACCAGGCTGCTGTCTGTGCTAAAGCAGTGGTATTCCATGAGGAGTAGGAAACACACTTATCGGCAGCTCTTGTTATTTGTGTGGCAGCAGAGAGCAGATGAACACATATTTCAAGCTACCACATAGAGTTGTTACTTCAGATCTAGTTTTTTAACCTCTTCAGTAATTTTCAGAGCTTTCTGCATTTAGCTGGGTGATTGGAGTGACACTGAAGGGCACTTGCTTCCAGAAGGCTCCTTTGTTTCCTGAGTGTGAGAGGTATTGCTATCCACAGCAGAGCTACTGGTCCTCTGACTCCTGTAATCATCTTGTAGTTCTGAATACAATTTTTATTTTGGAAAAAAAATTTTGTTTTTTCTCTGCCGAGGCTAAACTCATGATGGTTCGCTCAAGTCAACATGGAGACATCACAAAAGCTGTGTGCCAAAATGAGCCATTGCATTGACCCAGGACTTCATTATAAGGATACTATCATTTTTATTGTTACTGAGTTTCTTTTTGTCACATGCAGACATCTAAAAGTGTGAGATGCAATTTTTCTGTGAACCTCGAACAGAAAATAAACTGAGGGCTAATGTGTGGCCTGGGTGAATGGATACATACACTAAATTCTCCTAGATACACACCAGTCTAAAATTTCAGCTCCATTATCTACAACCAGCAGTTTCTGGATGAATAGACTTCATCACAAAGCCTGATGGAAGGCTAGAAAGGTAACCCAAGTGCTTGCAGGGATTTAGCATCTCTGATCAGTTTTTGGCTTTTGTTGGTATAGTTAACAGACGAGAAATAAAGGAAAAAAGTAACTAATTCAGATTAAAAACCTTTTCTGTGGCAAATTGCACAGCTGTTATTTTACTTTTAGGATACTTTGATATAAAAATTAACAATGTGGTAAAAATAAGAGGAAACTTTCAAAGTTTTTGTTGCTGGAAATTGGGAGAATACTGAGTTTAAGTCTTCAGAGACCTTTTCCTGTAATTACCTCTACAAATTATTCCCAGGGATATTGCAAGCAAAGAATACCTTGTTATCCTTCTGCATGGGAGAGAAAAAGGCTTTTTACCTCTCTTCACTGCTTTTAAAACACAGAAAGTTAAAAATAAGCAATTTAGATGTTTTTCTGCATTGGAAACTAACAAATCTTTCTTATGTCTAAAGAGCCTTTTCAAGGTTTGGGTCTTGTATTGGTGTGCTATCCTTACAAAAACTCAATTGAATAGGGAAGGACTTACTAAGAATTTGCTTTTCTGAGGAAAGTTTTGATTTACTCCAGTTAGTAAAAGTGAGTTGAACATTACAGAAAATTTCCTTTTGATCGGTTTATAGTTTCAAATAACTAATCCATTTTGGGCTGACTTGCACTCACTGTTTGCTTCTTGTGAACATTTGAGTGATGAGGTTTTACTCATGATAATGGCATGATACTCACAGCAAGTGAACACATACTCGATTCAATTAATATTACTTGCTTTCACATATCAGTTAAAGGCCCCCACTGGGACTGGAGCTCCAGGGAGACAGTTTACATAGGGAAATGTTCAAGACCCACATGCTATAATTCATGGCTTGCTCTTCAAGGCCAGGGTCTCTGGCATTCCTCTCTAATTCCTTCTTCCCTCTCTGGTTCCACATTTGAAAAAAGGTTGCAAATAAAAAAAATTTTAAAAAATCTAAGCTCCTTTTGTTGTATGCCCTGTCCAAACCTTGCCATGTACCTCTTCCTCTGTTTTAATGTTGACAGAAATATTTGGCATCTATGGAAAAGTTTAATTCTGAAAATTTCAGTGTTAAGGTGTTTGTAGGGGAAAATCTATTTTATCTTCTAATGTCCTCTGAGGTGATATAAATATTACAATCAGGTAGACATACAGCTGCCGTTCTCTCATCTAATGAAGAAGAATATAACTCAGAAAGGCTTCATTACATGTATTTTACTCTCTAGAAAGTTTTATAGACTGGTGGCTTCCTCAGACCAGCAAACTGACCAGCCTTGCTCAAAAAGCAGTTTTCTGCAAGTAAATGTCCCAAAAGGGCAGATGTAATGCAAAGGCCGTGGGAGTCCTCTGGATAGTCCTGTATATACTATGTATTTCAGTGTGAATTAAAAAGCTGATATTTTTCTCAGTGGAAAGCTGAGGCCCAAAGCCATCTCACCAGGCCTTGCTTTCAGAAAGTTAATGTAGTATAAACTGGTCTTGTAGGCTTCCTTATCAGTAATGGAGGGAGTGAAGGTCTGTACCTCCAAGGAGAGAGTTTGCCGTGCTGGGATGAGTGCCTGAGCTGCGCAGGATGAGTCACTTGCCACATGTGCTTCTTTCTTTTCACAGCCACAGACAACAGGCTTAGAGGAGAAGGTCTGCTCCTGGATCTTCATGTGAGGCAGCACAAATGCCACTGAGCAAAGTAATCCTTGCTGGAGTTCTCCATATTGCCAGGAACCACACCAGTAGCGCTGGTTCCTGCCAGTTACTGGCAAAAGGCTACTGCTGAGCCCCAGCAGTTCCTGAGGTCATGGTGCCCACGTCATGGTACCTCCCACAAGCTGATGACTGGGAAGTGTGAAATGGGTGATAGGCAGCCTGTGGTGGCAGGAGAGCAGATGTGGACCCGTGTCAGCCCTTGGAGAGGAAGAAACTGCTGGGAGGGGTCTGTTTTCCCATCACGACATTGGCAGATCACTGTGGGAGAATGCGCTTTGTTCACCAAGAGGAGGATGAAATAATATGCAGATAATATGCATTATTTTTCCTAGTCTTGCTTTTCTGGTTGTCAGGTTGCTGCCAGTGTTGTTGCCTGGGTGCACGTCTGCCACAGGAGAGCATCACTAGCTGTGGACAATGCTCTTGAAACTGCTGTCAGAGCAGGGCTTCATCCTTCCCTGCATTACTAGCTGTAGAAGCGGCTGCCAAGAACCATCTTAAATATATTCTCATTATTCAGTCACAGCTGAGCGTTACATAGAGGAAGGAAAATGGCTCATGGTGGCAATCCACAGCCCAGCTCCTGTGTCTGTTAGCAGGGGACTCTTCTATGAGCATCATCCCCACATGCCTGTCAGGCAAGAACATCATCCATCATGGTCTGTGACAAAGGCATTTTCATCTGTAGAAAATCCCATCCATTTAGAAGCTCTGTATAGCCCTCACCAAAATACCTGCCTTTGAGTGCTTCTCCCTAGACACAAAATTCTTCCTCACCATCAAATGCAAAATAAGTTACAATGAACTGCTATTGTTCAAAAGCCAGTATCCTATAATAATCATATTAATTCTGCTCCCATCCATGCTTTAATGAAAACCTGTCCATGACGCTGTTCAGTTTCCCTGGTTACTGTGACTTTCTGTGATTCAGGTGTGAATTTCTGATGTTAAACATGGTGTCTTATTGCTTTTTTACTGTGATAAAGATTAGAGGGGATCAGTGAGCTTTTGTCTGAGAAAAAATATATCCTTATTAATTACACAAAAATGGCAACATTTCACTATGTGCATGTTTGTATTTTTTAAACAATTAGAGGATGTCATGGTTTAAGCCCAGACATAAACTGATCCTCACACAGCCACTCACTCACTTTCCTTCAGTGGGATGGGAGATTAGAAGAGTAAAGCTGAGAAAACTTGTGGGTTGGATAAAGACCATTTAACAGGTAAAGGAAAAGTCTTAAGCACACGAGCAAAACAAAACAATTCATTCACCACTTCTCACGGGCAGGCAGGTGTAACTATCCCAGTCAAAACTAGCACAGAGAAGAACTTCGTAACACAGAAGTGAAACGAGGAAAAAATTATTGTGCTTGAGTACTGAAGATACAGTTTTTGTATAAAATTTGATGAATATTTGATCTACATCTTTGTAATCTCAAGCAAAGTAATTGGATATGCTGAATATATAGGAAAATTTTACTTTGAGGGGTCATAAGTTACATTCTGTCTTCAGCAACACATGAATGATGGCAGCTTTCTTACCTGTTGTAGCACAAGTTGGGGTGGTTAGGGAACAATTTCAGAACCCCCTTTTCCAGCAAAGTAATGAGGGCATCTTGTAGGATAAGTACTTTCTCGCATTTATGCTTCCACCCTCTGCCTCTTCCAGGGCTAGTGTGGATGCAATGATTTCTCTTGCCCAGAGGCTGTATTTAGACCATCCCATTTTAGAAAGTTACAGCTGAAAATATTACAGATCTCATTCCTTCTCCCGTCTTGTAATGTATGCTTAATATACATTGCGTTTCATTCCACTTGGGCCGTGAAATTGGTTACATGGAGAGTTTTACAACATCTACTCCAGCACTGTAGCAGAACGGTTGAAAGTAAGTACCCTTAAATGTTGGCACTGTGTGGTTCTTTCCATCATACTTCCATGATAGCACTGCCTTGGCTGGAAACATTTTTTGTAGAGATTGTGAATTTGCTTATTTTACAGATATTCCTGCTGTGCAAAAGAGAAAAGGCAAAAGAGAGTTTATTATGAGTTTTATCAAATTATGTTACTGAATCCCACAAAAGACAGAAATTAGTCTCTTCGGTTTTCTCAACTACTTTATGCTATTCTGACACCAGCATTACCAATATGTTCTCTCCTGGCATGTGTCTGTTATAGGAGACAGAAACTGCCATTTTAGATCGAAAAGTAATTTCCCTGTGTCAGGTATCCTTTGACAGAAAAAGTATAAATGAAGATGAATAGGCCTTCAAAGAATGTGTTGCTTAGGGATTTTTTTCTTACCTAAAAGAGAGCAAGGTGATTTCTCTGGATTAGGAAACATTTCATGTTTTTCAAAATCTAGGCCTGGCATGGGGTTATTGGCTAACGACTGTTTATTTTTAGGCTTACAAATTAAGCCTAGGCTTACAAATAAGCCTTTTAGACTTTGACAAATAAAAGTCCCATCCAGGAATAGTAAGAAAGTTTCTCTATGTGACAGATCATGAGTTGATAATCTTTAACTAATACGTAACTCCTCTCCCCTGAACAAAGGGCTTTTATCTGAGAGGATATCACAGTGAAAAGTCAACTGTCCTTCCTCTCCATCAAAGCAAGCCTCTTCTCTGAAGGCACTCCAGGGATATGGACATGTTGTACCAGCACTTCCATCTTAGGAATACCTAAGATACTCCACACAAAGTCACCTGTATGACCCAGCATGATGTTGCACAGAGGTGCACACTGACAACCTGTGTTGTTCCCCATCTCAGAACTTGCTACTTCACCATTATCTGGAGAAACCCTGCACTTTTTTGTACTGTGCATTCCCAACCTACTCGTGCATACCTTGAGAGAAGTGTGGATGTGCTTCCTGACAAGTAAGCTACAAAGCAACTGTGAAGCTTCCCTTACCAGACCAGTAGAAAAAGTGCATCTCCCATCAAGAGTCACTGTTTTCCTGACCAACGCCATTTGCACAGTGGAATTGGGCAACCCACATATGCCCAGCTATGCTGGGTTGAATTTCTCTCAGACATTGCCCAGTTTCTGTGAGGTCTCTGTGACTGCATATCTTTGTGTTAAGTGGTGTTAAGAGGAAGCTTTGACTGGAGAGTTGGAGGGAGTGGGAAGAACAAGGAGATGGTAGTAGAGACAAAAGTATCTCTGGAAGCAATCTCTCTTCATAGTCTTCAAAAGGCATCAGGAGAGTTGCATATACCTAGTTGGCAGGATGAGAGCCTTACAGGGTCTTAAAAACTCAAAGTAATAATAGACTTAAAAGAAATCCAAGTAAAGGATACAGCAAATGTATTTGGGTTGCACCAAATAAAATTTGATAATGTCATTTCTTTCTCAGCACTTAAATAGCCTTCTGCACATTAAAGACACTTTGTAATTGTTTAAAACTCAGTCACATGAGTAAATTTGGATCAGATTCCTTTTTCCTAGTTGTATCTATATAGGTGGCTCTCTCCAGTAAATACTGGAGGGACAGAGAAAGGTGCTTGCAGGGTGATTTATTCAGAGAACCTCTGTTTTGGCTTGCCCTACAAGTGCCCATCGAGGCTGTCACATTCAGATCATCAACGTCATCTGACCCTGTGAGAAACACATGAATCTCTGTTAGATATGCCACATTAAAAAAAGAGATGCAGACAGCTTTCAAAAGACAGCTTTTTAGCTTTGTGTGATATTTAACAAAATTACCCTAGGGACTCTTCTGTATAACAAGATTTTTAGTTTGGCTTCCCCGTGAAATAAAGCGTGTGCAATCTTGCTGTCTTACTGTTATGTCCTTCTCAGAAATGTTATTATGAATGGGCACACTTCAGTCAGATCTAACACAAGAGAAGAGACCCAAATGCCCTTTCTTCTTGAGAGGTTTGACACTGCCTGGTTTCACAAAAGACTCCCAAATTAGTATAATCACTGGATGAAAAACAGCAGCAAGAGCCCAGTGGTTGTCAGTTTGACCCCATGGTTGGTGGGTGACAACCTGTGTACTGACAAATCAATAAACACACGGTTCTCAGCATGGAGCTGACAACCAGTTGCAGCATCTGCTGTGTTTTATCTGGTCAGCAGTTAGAGGATAAAGGAGTGAGGAGACCTCTTTCTGCTTGGTGAATTTGAAGAGAAGGAATAAGAGACTCAGAGATGGTGAGGTCTTGTACCTGAGAGCTAGTGATATAGGAGACAAAGCTGTAAAAACATTGCCTTGTTCCACTACTCCCTAAAAAGCCCGTGTTTTTAATGCCACTGGATTAAATACTAACCAACATTTTCACTTCACAGCACTTACCTTAGAACTAACACACAAAATAACAGCATTTGTAAAGTATTCTCAAATAATCCTCTTTTATATCTGTATGCACACTGTTCATGTTGAATTCTCTGAATTCAGCATCTGTCCAGGACATGATTGTTGCGGTGAGTGAGGTTCCTGCGGTGGTATGGCATGCCACAGCCTTCTCGGAGAGTGCAGTGAGGCTTGCTCGGGGAGAGCGGCTGGTCCGCTTCCCGTGCCTCTTCCAGGCTGCCCCTGGCATCCTCCGGAAAGCTGAAGCCCCTCAACACGGTGACGGTAAAGGAGGTGAGAATGCTCTCCACATGGTGGCTGCAGAAGATCTTTATTCCATGGTGGTGATGCCATGATGATTTTTGCTTTTTCATATACCCCTCTCATATACCCTTCCACATGCCCTTTTACACAGCTTTGCATGTATCCTTAGTGCTTTTAGCCCACATACTTGTAATTCCCCAAGTCTGATAACTAGCTTGGACCCAAAGTTCCATTAAGCCAGGAGACNGGGAGAGTGCATCTTCCGGGTGCGCACTTTCAGTGTGCATTCGGGGGTGCTTTCTGCCTGGATGTGGTGCACCAGAGGATCCTTGAATAAATACCGAGGTAAAACCCTTTTTCCCTCTAACTGTGTTTGGCTTTTAATTCTAAGCCTAGGATAAGGCATCAGTGGCTCCCAGAAGCCTAGGTCCATCACAAGTGCTGGCTCCCAAAGGTAGAGAGCCAGCACATGGCATGGTTCCCCCAGGCAGAGGCTGCTGCCCCAAGGCAGGGTAGACTGCAAGAGACGGAGTCACCTGGCATGCAGGGTCCTTTATCCGGGGCGAAAGGGGGCAGGGAGAGCACATGGACCAATGGTCACAGGGCACAGGGGCGGTACATGGGCAGAGTTGGGGTAACAGAATCAATGGGAGAAACCCGAGGGAGTGGTTAGGGCTAGGGGCGGGGAAGGGGGGACCCCCGTGGAAAGGTAAACACAGGAGAGGGGAAAAATAAAACACTACACTTGATTACTTAAAGCCATCATCTTGTTGCCACACTTATCTTTATCAGCTTTCCTTCTACCATCTCCCTGCCTTGTCTTGGGTAGGAAATCACATGCAGTCCTATGCAGCAAACTCTTTGAATCAGCAGAAATGCCTTTCCTTTTCAGTGCTGTATGACAAGTAACATATGTGAGAGTCCATGCTGCTAACTACTGAATATTTCACAAGCTCTGAATTGGATGAATCAACACCAGGGAAACCCACTTTTTTCTATTCCCTGCACAGTGTGTTTAGACCTTACTGTTTAATCAAGTGATGCTTAGCCATTTGAACTGACTGATATACAATTCTCAGTTGTCAATTCCTGCGGCCTAATCAACACCTTAATAACACAGGGTAAATGGTCATCACACTTGATCCCAGCAGCACACTGCACACTGAGGCAGAGATCTTTAATTCAAGGACAAAACTCATTCTGGGTCCACCCTTGTTGGGCCAGAGGAGGAACCAGGAGGAAAGCTAGCCATGTGGTACAGTAGAATTGTAAAACTGGGTTTGGGGTTTGGGAGTTTTTTTAGTCAAAGAGAAAATTTGGCACAAGTTTGTGTTTTCTGTGAAAAAAAAACCCCAGTACCTGGAGGTAGTTGAATGAATGCTAGAAAAAGTGGCTGTAGCTCAATAGGCTTTGTAAGTTATAGAACGTTTGGGCAAAAGTCTGTTTGGAAAGTGCTAATGAAGATAAATTTAAGAGTGGCTGCTAAAGCTTGAGTTCATTGGTTATTCCCATTAGAGATTACAAATTGGAAATATCTACCATCCCCCTGAAAACACTTTATGTAGCTGTTTCCTTCCATTACAGCATTAACTGAAACATCTGTGTGAAAATATTTCAAATTATTTGTAAGGAATACAGTCTTGAATTTGCTCAGACTTCTCATAATCTCAATTATAAGTCTAGATGTCCTGAAGAATAAATTTACCATATGGATATATCAGTGACACCATCATGTTCTTTTATGTGTAAAGCTTTAATGGCATCATTATGTTGTAATGACATCAGTGCCAGTAATATCCTACTAAAAAACATTATTAGTTAAGCGACACTAAATCCACAAATCTACAGGTTAAATTTGCCATTTCAGTAATGCCATTTTCATTATGTCACACATATAGCATAGGCAGAGCTATGTGTGTGCAGCTGTGCAGGTGCTACAGGCAAAACACTACCTGTAGTAGCTCAAAATCTGTGTGGTATGGTTTTTGAGTTAAAGATGTTGCTTGAATTCCACATTTAATTTTCTAGTTTTGAATTACAGTCAAAATCATAATTTTATGGTTAATAACTAGCATCAAACTGGCATTTGACAAATTGCATGACAGGATTTGTTGCCAAGATAAATAATTTCTTCCAACTGGAAAACAGAATCACTCATAATCTAAAAGAGTGGTGTACAGGAAACGTATCTTTTAATAGGAACCCAGCACTGATGTAATGAGTGTATAATTACTTTTTTAAAAATTATTTCCCAAACTACTGTCAGCAGGGGCACATCTGTTTGGCTTGTGATCTCTGTGATTTTTATTGCTTAGGTCCCACTCCTGGGAGTTACCTTTGCATTACTCACAAACCAAAATCGCTTTGTCTTCATTATTTTCCATTCAAAGAAAACAAATATTTATCAGAAGAAAATGATACTTTTTGAGAATGTAAACCGAAAAAGTGTTAAAAAATTTGTTTATGGTTTCCCCATCTGCTGTGACTTACCTCCCTTGCAATTTCAGTGCATTGTGCTGTATTGTTTAAATTTACTTTAGGATTTGTATGTGATGTATCCAAGATACCATGAATGGTTTGTTACTAATTAAAGAGAAAATGCAATTATATGAATGGCTCTAGGGCAGTGGAGGCAGATCAAAAGAAGGAAAATCCAAAGTTCACTAAAATTTTTCCACTCCAACTTTGATGATATTTCTGAATTTGAAATTAGGATACAGAGTGCATTTGCATTTTAAATGTTTGGACACAACTTATACAGAAGCAAATAGTCTTTCAGGGCCATATTGAGCATTTTAACAAGGCTGGAGGATAACAGAATACATCTCACACTAATATACATCCTACTTAACTCCATCAGGGACAAAAAAATTCCAAAAACACAGGGCCAATACCTGCAGTAATGTTTTTCTTTTCAGATATGCTATACTGAAACAGTGCTTCTATATTAGAAATATTGGCTTAACCAAATCAAATACTAAAATCTGATTTAATTGATACTGCTTCCCATGAGCACAACATGTAAACCTTTCTAGTGAATGAGTATAAGCACACAGTTTATTACACAGCAGATGATCATGCATTTTATGACAGAAATCTATGCTTTTTACCTGAATACCTCTGAGGTGTTTGCATGTAGGTGATGAGGACTTTGACCAGAAAAAGAAAAGCAATTGTTGAGCAAAAGTATCTGAGATACCCCTTGGCTGATACAGCTGAACTGCCATCTTCTCTCTCTAAAGCTATCTGCCTTCTAATTCCTTCCAGCTACATCAGTTTGCTGTAGCCCATATTCTGTTAACATCATATTAAATTTATTTCACGATCATTATTTTATTTCAAATATTGGACTAACTCCACTGTGACTGCACTGTGTGAGATCAGATTTCTATATGGTTGGTATATAAATGGAAACTCACATACTTTGGAAACAGATATGCTGAGGGAACTGTAAACTCTAAAGACATAAAAAGAGTCGTATTTAAGAAGGCTTAAGTAGGCTTTACCTATAAAACTTTTTTTAAAAGATTAGACATGCTGAACAATTATTTATTCAGAAATTGTAAATTGTCAAAAAAGACAATGCTATAAGGTAAGAATTACAAATGGAATAACATCAAAATCATAGATTCAAAGAATCATTATGGTTGAAAAAGACCTTTAAGATCAGGTCCAGGCATCAACCCAGTACTGCCAAGTCCACAACTAAACCATGTCCCTAAGAGCCTACACATCTACACATCTTTTAAGTGCCTCCAGGGATGGTGGCTCCACCACTTCCATGGACAGCCTCTTCCAGTCCTTGGAATTTCAGTAAAAAAAAATTTACCTAATATCCAATCTAAACCTCCTCTGGTGCAACTTAAGGCAATTTCCTCTTATCCTGTTGCTTTCTGTTTGGGAGAACAGACTGACCCCCACCTGGCCACAGCCTCCTTTCAGGCAGTTGTAGAGAGTGATGAGGTCACCTCTGAGCCTCCTTTTCTCCAGGCTGAACACCCCCAGCTCCCTCAGTTCTCATCAGACTTGTGCTCCAGATCCTTCCCCAGCTTTGCTGGCCTTCTCTGGACACACTGCAGCACCTCAATGTCTCTCTTGTAGGAAGGGACTCAAAACTGAACACAGGATTCAAGATGTGGCTTCACCAGCCAAGCACAGAGGGAACACACAGTTTCTGCTACCAGTTCCTTCTAATATGATTGTAGTTACACATTAGGGTATTCACGATCTATCCAGAGCATAAGAACATCCAAATCCTGGCTCATCTATACACAGTTTGTTTACCAGAGCAGAGATAACATTTTTAACACAGCTGGAGCCAAAGTATTTGTTTTCTTTACAATAGCAAATGTCTACCTTTGCTGCCTGGCCTATTATTTCTACAGCAAAGGAATATAAATCCCTAAATTGTGGAGTGGGAGACAGAAGAGGTGTGATAAAACCTCTTAGGGTGATGACTAAATTTCTAATTAATTACAAAGCTGTTGATAGTTCATGGGTACTTTGGCCTTCATCATCTACCCTTAGCACTTATGACTTCCTTCATGGCACTTCATGCAGTTTGGATTTACACTGCAGAAATACTGTATTAGACGAAAACCAAAAGTTAAAGTCCACCCTGGAAGAAAATGAAAGTATCTTCTAATTCGCTGGCATACTTCAAAAAGTTTTTCTCATTTAAGAATTGCTTCACATAATTTGCAGGGATGTATTCTAGTTGATAATCCTTTTCTTAACAAAAATTTGATTCTGTTCCAAACATAGTCAGAGCTGTCCCTCGTTTGCTCAAATGCAGTGTTGACAAAAGCAGGGGAGATGCACAGGGCAGGATTCAGCTTGCAAGTTAATACTTCAGTTGACATGTGGAGAGGCACATATGCACTCAAGTGTCCAGTAAGTCCCAGTATAGTTATGGAGGATGCAGTCAACAGAGCCAGTGGGACCTGAAGAGCTATTCAGCTCACCTGGAAGCAGGCACGTACAATTGATCAGTAAATTGTCACCGTGACACCACCGACTGTATTGACCACATCTCCATGGACTGCAGCTGAAGTGTAAACAGCTCAATTTATCTGTCCTAATCTCTGTGTACACTGATGATATGATTGCTGGTTGTTCTTACTCATGTCAGATTGAATTACTGAATGGAGCTAAAAAAAGTCCTGAAATCAATCCTATTTGGATATATTATGAGCAAGAACCTCTTACATAGCTAGGGAGTTTGGCTGCTTAATCAGATCTGCTTGAGTGTTTAAAGCACCCAAAACTGATGTACTTAAAATCTCCAGTTGCAATTTTGTATATTTCCATACCTTATTTCCCACAGCTTTTTAAAGAACCAAAGTACCGTAGCGATCATGTACTTTGAGTCTCTGATGAATACAGATGATTACCGTGTCAGTAGATCAAGGGGAAAGATTTTTAAAACATCCTTCCCTCTAGTCACTTCCCTTACTGCTACTAGATATGGATCCACTCCAGGTCATGGACCAAGGAGAACTAATGCAGCTGCATAGCCATGTGCCTCCAGCAGAGGCTATGGCCATAGGCTGTAACAACACCCTCCACTTATGGAACAAATGCATCTCAAAAGTTTTTAGTCTCCCTGCACTGGTTTGGGGAGGGCATGAGGGTCAGAATGGATACAGTCACATTTGATCCTTTGAAGCTCTGGTATTTGAGACAAGGATCATATTTCTGCAGCTTGAGCCTGGATGCTGAAATACCAAAAATGTCCTACATGTGCCCATGAATAACTATTCACCTTGAATAGTTTTGGATGAAGAAAACTGCATCTTGTAACAATTTTTATATGAAGTTTATAAACAAAACTCTCTATTTCTTTATAATGTGTGCAGAGGGACTGACCTTGGTGCTGTTCGATCAGTTTTGCACTTGACTTCAGTAGAAGCAAAGATGGGCCCATCGTGAATGCAAATCCAGACGAAATTATACCCAGGTGCTTTTCATTGAAATGTTATCCATTAAAAAAAAAAAAAAAAGAAAACCTTATTTCTTTATTTTGAGGAACTGTACTCTCAGTACCTCAGGCTGGTTTATACATGTTGTCTTTCTCTACACGGTATTTACGTAGTAAAATCTAAGCTCAGTTGCAGCCTTTGATGTTGAAGGGGGTGTTTCATATGCAGCTTTACTTAGTAAATTCCTTCCCAGCCAAATGTACTGAAGTACTGCAGTGTCACACTGTGAAGCACAGTCTGAGTAGTTAATATTACTTGGAGTGTACAAGGGAGAGAATGTTTTGATGATATTCATGCTTGCAGCTTTGCAGGTCTTGTGCGTCTCTATTTGCAAACCTTAGATATCTTGCATTTATTTCATCAGTGTCAGCCATAATATAAATCTTCCCTGAGCAAATTACACAATATTATCTACGTAGTAAGTAAAATGTACTGATACATTGGGTAGTGTTGCCTGGAGTTTGAAGCTGTTACAAGCATTATGATCCTAGACACTATTATTAACCTATCAGGGTGTTCAAATATGTCAAATTAGAAGTCTGACAGCAGAAGGCTGGTTCGCGCTGCAGAAGGAAAAAGGTGTGTGTTCAGTGTTATGTATGCAGCCTAAATCAGTCTGCTCAGGTCTGGTGTGCTTTAAGAGACAATGAGTGAATTTCATATCTTTGAAAGTGAAGACGTGATAACGCTCTTCTTGATTCCTGTCCTGCACACCAGCTCTATGTGTGCTGACATGAGCAGGTCCTCATGGCAGTGGCAGAGAGGGTCTGCCCATCCTGAGAAGAGGCTGTGCCTCCAGGGATGGCTTTTACACGGCAGGACTGAAATACAGTCTTTAAATGATGTATGCATGCTGGATCCAGAAAGTGTCCTACCATAAATGTCAAGAGTTTGGGGTTCAAAACAATCGTGACCTGAAGGTTTCCATTTCTAAACAAGAGTGGGATTTGGGAACAAGATGTAGTATGTAGAGCAAACTCTTCAATGTGACTGCCAGGTCCTACTGCCCGGAGAAGGAATGGTGTTCACAATGTCAGGAGCGCTCTCCTGCTGGTGCTGAGCATCTGGGCTGAACATCTAATCCACAGCTCTCTATGGCCTTGGGAGACCACACTGGGAACAGGCTCCTGTGTGCATTGGCCTCAGTGTGGGTCCCAGCAGAAGGCTTGAAGTGGTGGATTTGTTTTAATTTACTTCTAATTATTTTATCTTCATATGACCCTTCAGGTGTACTTTCCATACTTCTTTTTAAGAAAATGTCAAAATCTTTCACATTGAGGTAACTGTTTAAACACACTGTGAAATTCACAGTGAAATCTTGGGAGCTGGCAGCACAGACATAGTGCATGGAATGAAGGCTGCTGCTGGACTCTGAGGTGCTATCACACAGCATTCCCATGTGTTAGGGGCAGTCAGCCAGAGGCGGTGTTTGAAGGGACCATGATTCTTCTCCAGCAGAAGGAAATATATCGTTATTCTCATGCTCTAAAACAAACATTTCACTTATCAGGGTGGCTCATAGAATTTACAACTGCTGCATCAGCAGAGATAAAATGCAGCAGTCGTGGACTAAAATATTGCATCTTCTTTGACAGGGTTTGGAGAGGAAATTTACTGATTTTTGTTTTCTCTGTATCTTGGGAGATGCACTCGAGCATCTGAATTTGCAAACCTTCACTATAACTGTTCATAAGAGCAAATGGAGAACTGGGCCCTTAGAAAGTTCAAATATTTCCCTCTGAATTAGCCCTACAGCTGTAATCTGTGAACTCTGGAGCTTTGGAAACAAAGACAACTTTAAACTCTGGCAATCTGACTTTTAATTCAAGCATAATGAGGGAGAAAAAAAAAAAAAAGAAAGAGCAAAATAGATTTGAGGAACATCTAGTAAAAGGCATAAGAATTACTAATCCTTCTGCAAAAAAACATCAGAAGGAGTAAATCTGCCAGAAGTCCAGGAAGATGATCAAAGAATAAAGTCTCTGAGAAGTCTCTGATAAAAGTCTCAGAAAAGTCAGAGATATTCTAGGAAAAGAATCTAAACTAAATCTTCTGTACACACAGTTACTTTGGAGGAGTTTGGGGAGGTTCCCACACTGGAAGTCTTTTTTCCTGGAGGTTTATCGGATGCTCTTTTTCAAACCGAAATGGAGATAGCAAAGTTCATGGGAAAAATAGACTAAATGCATGATAAAATATCAGAAGGATCAACAGTAACAGAGTTTTAAAGGAACTTAAGGATGATGTATTCAACATTTCAACAGCACTGTCTAACCTCTTGTTTAAAATTTCTTTGGTACTAGAAGCTGGGAGATAGTTAATTTTATATCAGTTTTCAAAGAGTTTAGAGGAGAAAAAAGTTACTGCAGAACAGGAAGTGGATGGCTGTATTGGCAAAGTGATAGAAATGTTGTATTAGTGGCCACTTGGAAAACATGGCATACATACTGGGGATAGTCAGCATGGATTTTAGAAGCAGAAATTATGGTTCAGTAGACTAGATCTGCAAAATGCTCAGACAGGGGGATCAGAGATGAGCAGAGGCAGCAAATATCTACCATACCAGGACAGACTGAGGAAGCCAGGACTCTTCATCCTCACAAAGCCATGACATACCAGATACAGGATCTGTGGGAGATACATGGGTAAGAATATTGTCCACTGTAATTTCCAATGCAGGAATTAGGAACCATAAAAAGAAGCTAGCAGGTGAAAATTTTTTATTAATTTTCTTTTTTTTTTTTCCCTGTCATCTGATGGATAACTAAGCTGTGGAACTCTTTACCTCAGAACATTATGAGCACTGAAAGTTTACAAGAATCAGCTGGGAAAATTAATTGAGGAAGAAAAAATTCATGAAATGTCCCTAAGTATAAAGATACCCCCACTGAACTGCAGACTGTGTGAGACTGGCAGAATGCCCCAGGGAAGTGCTGCTGCCCACTACTGGGGATAGGTGTGGGGACACGGGAATGAGAATAATGATACAAGGAGAAAATGCTGACCTAGTGCGCCTGGATTTATATTGTTATGTTCTTTTGAGCTTTTCAATTACACTCTCTTTCTTGGCTGTCCACACAAAGATATGTGGAGAACCAGATCAGTAAAGATACTTGGATTACCCGTTCCAGTGGATTTTCAAAGGAGCTAAAATAGTTAAATAGCGGTAGGCAGCTAAATAATATATACTCATTTGCTGTCAAAAGAAATTATTTTTCTTTAAAATATATCACCAGAGTGGCATTTATTTAAATGGAAGCTTACAGACCTTATCTCCAAGTGTTAGAGAATCTGTTACAAAGAAGTTTCATATCAGCAAAGTTGCTCTGTAGAGGCTGGATGCATTATTGGAAGTGACAGAGCTGTGACAAGACAACGCTCCTGCCTACTGGCACTGGAAGAGGGATGTCCTCATGGTACCCTTTTTGCCATCAAGGTGAGCGAGGCAGTGAGGTGCCTCTTGTGCACTAATAATTTTAAACAAAAATATTGCAATCTTAACACAAACTGTCAGAGAGGTGTTTGGCACTTTTATTTGTTACTGGTTTGTGAGGATTTTGATGCATGAATAATAGAGACAGTTAGAGTGGCCTGGGCCCTACCTGTGTAGACACGTAAAGCATTCAGATATAGTTAAAGCCCTGCAAACCTCAAATAAAGCCAACTAAAGCCAGGTCCCAACAGGAAGATTTGAGAAAAAATATGCATCTGCAGCTCACTAGAAAGGGAAAGCAGGAATGTGTCTGAGTGACTGACAAGGGAGCAATCAGCCTGAAAAAGTTGCTTACATGTTCAAGGAGGAAGAAAACAGGCAGGAGAAGATGGGAGAAATACCTGCAGGAAGCATGTGGAAATGATGGACTGAGAAGTGGGGAAAATCCTTGCAGAGAAGTTAGAGGAAATATTTGAACAGAAAAGTCAAGGAGCAGACTGGAAGACTGAGAAGAAAGAAATGAGAGCTCAGGAGCACTTCCCAAAATTGGGAAGACCATCCTATGCCACCTCTTCTCCCACTCTCCTGTGTTCTAGATATGTTTACTGTAGTTCCTTTTAAATCTCTTACATCTTGGGTCCACACCAAAACCACGGTACACTTCATTTCTTTGTCCCCATTCAGCTCCTTTGGGGGGAGAGTTGTCTCTGCAGGAACTCTGGAAGCCATGGAAGCTGAAGCCAGCCAATGCTCCTACCTGCCTCATTCAATATAAGGGCACATTACAGTGGCACTTCTGTACTGGAGGGGACATGAAAGGATCCTGACTGGTTGAATGTGAATTGCAGTGTTTTAACTGGGTTTCATCCATGAGACAGGTTAACTCAGTCTTCAGCAGGCATTCATTCACACTGGAGGCTGCTTGGGTGTCCTCACCATCACAGATAAGACACAGGTACCCAAAAATATTTAATACTGGCACCCATCTCCAAGAGAGAGGTTTTTTCACTTTCCCATTTCAGACAAATATGTAGGTAAATGTTGAATCTTGAATATAATCTGTCTGTTGTGTTGCAGACAGTGTATAAACCCCACCCATTTTGTGCTGTGTAGAAAGAGGATTGGCAGAGAGAAAAAATATCCCAAGCAACAGATGGTAGGTGACGTGATAACTGTCTGAGCAGTGATAACCTTAATCTAATTAGTTTCCTAATTAAGATTAAGGAGACACCAAAGGCATGAGAGAAGGTGAAGAAGAAACCTGTAATCAATAAAACAAACATAAGAGGATGAAAGACATGCTGATGGATAAGACGCAAGAGTGGAGGGAAATCACAGGAAAAATTACTGTATGTCTTGTCAATATGAAAACAAAGTAATCAGACCTTGCATCAGCCAATATGCACAGAACAAGAAAATGAGGGCCATCTTACAGAATTACAAACCACTGTATGGATAACCAAGTGACCAGAAAGGGTCAGCAAGTTAAGCAAAAGTGGTGAGAATAATTTTAAAAGTATACAGGAATTTGATAAAAAAGAATGGTGGCAAACTTGGCAAGAAAAATCAATTGCCAATAAACCTCGAATAACATCTTTTCTACCTCTGATGAAAATGCACTTTATTTTTGAAGGATTCTCAATAAAAACAGAGCACTTACAGTTTTTCTCAGAAAAGCTTTTGGGTTGTATTCAGTCAGTAGAGTTCACAATGATCAGCCTGAATGTTTGAAATGTTTCCACTGACCTGCTGCACTCTTTATTGGCAAAAAAAGTTTCAGACGAAATGTTTCACTCAGTACTACCAAAACTGAGAGGTACTTTGACCTGGTAAGAGGGAAGGCATTACAGCTGGCAGCCCTGGCTGGCAAAGGATGTTGGGGCCACATACTGAGAGAAACTGAAATCCAAGAAAGTGAGGCCATTATTGTGTCTTTCTGCACAAGGCTCCAAGTATGGCTTTGCACAGGATCTGACTGAAAGTCTGCTCACTGTCAGATCAGGTCGGTTATATTCAATCAGAATAATTACATTTCTGAAGTTTGTTTTTGACTGGGCATGAGGTTTTTATTACAGAAATAATGGTTTGCTTAAGCAGAAAGACTTTTTTATTTGAACTGGTGAGATAAGGATATTTGCCCTGCTTATCATAGCCCTGCTAGGCAGATGCAAGGTACCCCCAAGCTGGTACAGGGACATCACAGGAGTCCCACAGGCACACCAGACAAAGCTCCAAAGAAGCAGTCCTTAACTGTGCCTTTTAAGTAACTCATGCATTCAGTTTAGGGAGCACAGAAGTTAACACATGAAAACGTAATTCTTGAATACACAAATTACTTCCACCAAATTTATTGCAGCACCTTATTACCTAGTTCCCATGGTCACACTATTAGTACAATTCAACATAGCACTTTCTTGCTAAACAAAAATGATTCTAGCAGTGAATCCAAATAAAAATTCTTTGTTCTTATTGTCCAGTTTACCACTGAGCAAGGTCAGTATAACTTCTCTGGTCAGTGAGGTAGCTCTTATGTATTTTTTCAGTTTAGAATATACAGAATATACCAACAGAATATATAGAATATACCAACAGCTGAGGTTACTTTTATCTGACACTGTTGGATGTCCATTTCTCTGGTCTCAGGTTGCTGCAAAGCTGTAGCATCCCATCTTCACAGGGTTCTGCACGAACTACAGATTGTCTCAGCAATTTTTATGTTTCTCTTGGGCTTAATGAGATGCAAATTGTGACATGGTATTTTGTCTTCAATACCAAATATATGGAGTTCATACAGAATGACTGCTGCTGTACAAGTTTTAAGGAAGTTTGATTTTACAGTCTCTGTATTTGATGTCTCTGGAGTTTCATGGCATCTTGTGCACTTCCCTTTGTATTTCTGGAGTCCCTGTGTTTCAACTGAACTAAGCATTCCATCCTCTCCTTTCCTTCATACTTTGAACTTGGACTTTTGGAGAAAATTAGAGAACCTGTTTTCCATATGTCCATGTTTTCATCATCATGGTTAGGGTGTTTGTCAGCAGATTTAAGAACGTACCTCCCCAAACTAAAGATTTTCATAGAAATTTTCATGAACTCTGAAGTAAATTTGGTATACTTCCAATACACTTGTTTAGGATAGCTCACGAGCTTTCAACCCCGTCACTTTTTAGCACCACTTTTCAATGCAAATCGACCTGTGAGACTGAGAAATGAATTCATGGGTGTCATGAGTAATAGAGGTAGTAGAGGTAGGAATGATGCATTAAAGACTGCTAAATTACTGCAACCAGTGGTGATTCCGATGGGATGAATTCCTGAGGCTTATGTCTCATCTAGACATTTATTTTCAAAAACCAAGTAATTTGAATGACAAGATACTGGATTGTTTACAATTGTCTTTCAGTTGCTTGCAGTGTAAGCACTTGCTGCCTGATGCATTCAGGAACATTTTGAGTTGCTTGTGGAATTTTTTTTTCTGATGCCTACCAGAGTGAAACTAAAGCAGTTGCTTCAGGAAACGATTTTATTATACATGTTTTCAGCCATTATTTATTTATAGAAAAGGACATGGAGCTCCAGGACCTATGCATATTTTTGAAAGAAGACACAGTTATTTCAATCCCACTTAAACTCTTCTTTCCTTTAGCCCTATCTCTGGATCCAGTTGGGTTAGAATCCTCTTACTCCCTTTGGAAACAACACATCTCCCTGTTTCTTCTTCTAAATAAGCCAGTGGGCAGCATGCACTTGAGGGGTTTCACAGGTCACCCAGCAAGTCCTCAAGCTTCATACACAACTTTGCAAGTACCCACTCAGCTTTTCTGACAGCCCTTGTCAGTCTCAGTGGGTTTTGTGACCTTGTCAGATTTTTCCCTTTGCCTTGCATTGCTGCTTTGCCTTATATTGTTCCAGTCCTTTCAACGTCTGACCATACATCATAATTTCTAAGGCAGAAATCACCAGCAGTGGTATATTAATAGGCATATACTAGAAGTTTTAAATGGAGGGAGACCTACTTTCTGTGACTTCTGGGCATCAGTGCTGAAAATCAGCACAGTTGTTTGCTGTGGTTGTTTGCTGTGTTGGAAGTACTAAGAATTACTTTACCTCAGAGGCATTGCAGCACTAGAACTGTATGTGTCCTGGACGTCCAAAATGTTCAAAAAGGTATTACATATGGATGTCATAAACCTAGTCAGGACTTGAAATAGCATGTGCATGCACACAAGGATTTGCTGACTACTGTACTGGTAAACTTTGCTGTATAGTGCAAATCTTGGGGTTAATCGACAAGAGTCAAAAAAACACAGGCACAGAAATATACTTCTGTAGAAGTGAAATTCCAAAGTTAACCCTTCCAGTTAGGAACTGGTAGGAGTATCAGGATTACCAAAGCACCGAGGCAAGGACTGTTGCAGTTGTACTGAACAAAATAGGACACATTACTGATCAGACAGACTTGATAGCAAATATAAGAAGAGATGTGCTTGCCAATATAGAGATATTATAATAAGATATTCAAAAAATTCAGGTAGAATTATTCAATATTTTTTCAAACATTTCAAAATTTATCAAGTCTGCCATGTCAAAAGCAGTGAGTTTAGAAGGCTCAGCAATCTCGTAGGCTTGACCCTAGGTAAGAATAGACCTCCCTCTAACAAGAAAAGACAAAAGACAAAAACATTTCCAGTGTTACCAGTTTCAGTCCCCAGGGCTCTCTCACCATCCAGGGCTCTCCCACCACTCAGATGCTCAGTGGGGGAGGCAAAGCCCCTGATACCTCTGCTGCCATTAGCTTCTGTTAGACATCAGCTCCTGAAAGGCAGCAAAGTCTTGCTGCCAAATGTCAACTTGAATGAAGAAGCAGTGCAGCCGAGCGGTCTCGGGGCCTATTGTCCATTTCTCTTTTCTTCCAAGGAAAGCTGCTAAGGGATCAGGAAGAGCTATAGCAGAGATAAGTGAAGAATAGCACATGACAAGCTGTGCAGGCATAAAGATGTATGCGGGTGCCTCAGGGGCATTGAAAGGAACTATACAAAAGCCGATGCCTTTATCATCTGTTCAGAACTTGTCTAGCCTCTCTGCCAGCCCATTTGCAATATCGGCTAGCACTGCTTGGGAAATCAGATTTAAATGATTGTAATGACTTCAGTTAAATCTTAGCATTCCAACTCCGTAAGAAGGCTGACTCCTTCCACTTCCACCTTCTTCTTCAGGGGAGACTGCCCCATATTGCTGCCTTCCAGCTCCCTGTCTCCTCCTCATATTCAGGTCCTCCCCTCGGCAGGCCTTTAGTTTTGCATTGCCCACTCCCCCTCACCTGCAAAATAAAGGTGCTTCGAACTCTGACCCACTTTCTTCCTATCTCACAAACCACTCTGACGTCCAAGGATGGGTCCCCTCGTTCAGAGGAGATGGGGAGCTGGGTGGAGGCTAGCTTTGGGAAGGTGGTGATTTTAAAAAGGGGAATGAAACCAGTCTGGAGGTAGATCTTCCCATACAGAACTAGATGGAGTCTTCTGGTAGAGTACATGGAAGGTTTCCCAGCCCTGGGAGAAACTGGTGAATCCTGAGCAGATTTAATACTTGGATCATTTGTCCTGATAGTCTTCTGCCCACTGCCTCAAAAAAGGCAAATACAGTTCCTGCATGCCAAGGAAAGTATGGCATTGACTCAACTGTAGGGCAATTTTTAGCAGAACATTAATGCTTTACAAAAGACAAGAGAGGCAAGAGCCTTCCCCTTTCTCCCCCCGTGCACTCAATTGCTTCTTTTTGTCTTGCTTCATGACAGAATATTTATTTATCCATCTTATCATCTTTCTACTTGACTTCAGTCACTCCTTCTGAAAAGTCACTTTCTCCACTGAAGTACGTGCGGAGCACAAAGCTCCAAGTGAGGGCACAGGGTGTGACTGTCTAGCCCACAGACAGGGGTTGAATGCCTATAAATTGTTGATCTTAAAACACTTCTCATTTCAACATTAAATCATATTTCCTTATTGTGATGCATTATATTCTGGGAATCATAGTCATGCTTTGGCAGAGAATGTCACAGAGGCCATGAACCTGCATCTCGGCTTACAGCGGAGAAATCTCACCAGTGGCTAATGATCTTATCCACTGCCATGCAATTTCTTGAATCTTTCAATCAGCTTCTGCAGGAGGGATTTCTCCTGCTGGACAGCGACCTAGAGCAGGTGCAGGCATCTGCCTGGCAGCTGTTTGTACTGCAGGTGTTTCACTGCTCCCCCACCGGCCACCCAGTGTGCTGAGTCAGCGTTCTGCACCAGCACCCCAAGGGCAGCCATACAGAGGGAGAAGAGGCTCTGAACCTTTAAGAAAACTACACTCCCCACCCTCACCTTCTTTTATTTCATTTCCTCTTGCAAGTGGTTTTATTGTTTGTGTTCCTTTCATGGCATGACAACAAAGTGGAGGTCAGATAACAATTGGTTGAATTCTTGGTGGCAATTTTGAATTCCCTGTCTGAGCTGCTGAGCACTGACCTATGCTATTTCATGTACTGGATGGGTGAGTTACCCCATTTTCCAGTAATTTCTAATTATGGCTGTCAAACACCCTCAAGTGGTCATGTAAATGAAACTGTGAACACAACCGGAATGTCATAGCAGATGTTTCTCTGAAGCAGAAGTCTGTGGGGGCTGATTCATTAATGCATTGCTAATAAGCAACTGTTGTTAGTGGCACATGGCACATACGAGGTGAGATGTAGACAACCCCCTGCAGTCCAAGGCTGCAGTGGTGTGGATGCAGTTTGGTAACTGTCAGGAAGCCTTACTGGTTGTGAACTCCATGGTTATGCAGTGCAAGCTGAACTGGTTTCTCAGAGCGTAACCATGGGAGAGAAGTCAGCTTTGCTGACCACAGTACAGGGCAGGGTTTAGCCAGGTACAGAGATTTGCTAAATTTATGGTCAAAGGAAAATAAATCTGAAGCTTTTCAGCAAAATGCCTGTAATGCTCAAGCCTGGAGCTTAACTTCAGTGCTGCTCCTGCCCCGAGGCTCAGTTGAGCGCTGTTTGCACTGTCTATGTGTCCAGCTCTGCAGCTACTGTGAAGCTCATATGCTGAGAAGAGTGATGATCCTGGGTTTCTGGTGTCTGAAGATAATTGATGCAAGACCTCTGAGTTCTTGCAGTTATCTTAAAGGCCCAGAGTAGTTGAATTTAGCATCACAGAGAAACACATCCTAATAGTTTTTTAATACACTGCTCAAACTCCGGCTTTAATAACTATTTACAGCATATAGTTGGACAACTTCAAACTTTTTTGGCATGGCCACATCTACTGAGTTTGTGCCAGAACCTATCCCCTGACAATTCAAAACTGCCTTCTTCTTTACAGCCTAAATGTATTCCAGGATGGTTTATATCCATTTGTTCAGATGCCAAGACTGCCCTTTCACTTAAATAGCTCTTCCCCCTCTCTGGGACCCATTCCCTTGTGTTTATACAGAGTAATCATAAAATTCGTCCACTGTAAGGCATGCAGATCTGTTTTCTAGGCAACACTACCATGGCTTTTTAAAGGTTTTCACCTCCTTTTTTGCAAATGAGTGCTTACTGGCTGTGAAGTTGTTAATTTTCAGGAACAAAAGATTAAACCTGGTATTTATTATGGACACCACTATAGGCTTAGCTTTAGAAATTTTCTTTTTAGATTAATATATTTTGCTTCTTCATTCTGTTTCTACTTCGATAGCCTGCAGAATTTTGCCATTTTTATCCTGAAAACAATGGCTGGTGCAGTACCAGACTTCATCTCTTGCCAGCATGTTTAGATTTCCTTGCAACTGCAGTAGTTCCAGAAACAAGTTGGAGGCATGCACTGCCCAAGTCTAAAACCAGGCTGTTGTAGATGCCTGGTGTTCGTCAGGGAAGTCAGGTCAGCTTGGATGACGACTGGCAGAAGAAGAAAATCACTTTATTCATCTCTTCTTTCTTTCTGTGCCATCACACTTTAAAACCTTTAATAAAGGAAGGGAATGACAAATTTGTATAAAGACCATAGTGAGAGAGCCCAGCAGTGACCTGCTTCTTTGCTTCTTACCCCCATTTATTCTGCTAGATTTCCATTTCAGTTTGATTTAAAGAACACTATTTTTGTTTTGTAGTTCCATCAAGATCCTAATTCTTTGGCTGATCTTCCCCCTAGATTTCATTCTTTATTAATTTCAAAGATATTTATCTCTCAGCCTCCTCATAAGAACATAGGCCAGGAAAAGAATTACTAAATCCTCATATCTAGTCCCCTTATCATTGGCAGTTACAGCTTCATGCAATACCTTTCCTAAAATACCTCATTACATCCTAAAATAACCTTGCTCTGATTAACTGGTCATTGCAAACATCACTCTTCTAAAGCTTAGAAACCACCAGCACTAGATGGGTCTAGTGCTTACATTATGCTTCAAAAACTCCTCCTAGTACTGCTAAAATTCTTTTTCATTGTTTCACTTCACTGGTGTCTCATGCTCCTCCAAGGGATGATCAACATACACATTTTCTCCATCGTTTGTCCCGATAGTCTTCTGCACTGACAGTGCCTCCCATCAGCAGGTTTTACTACCAAACCTCTACTCTTGCCAGAGCTGCTGATGAAAACACTAAATGACTGACACCCAGGCTGATCCTTGAGGTGCCCAATGTATGCTCACAACAGCTGGAGACTTTTCTTTCAAGCAAAAAATGACAGCTCCCCATGAACAAGTAGCATAAACACCTTAAATTCTGATGTTAACCTCTGTATTTTCCAGTTAATAAGTGTTTCTATAGGACACAGGATCAAATACTTTCTGAAAAGTGTTACTTTGTTTTTCTTTCCATGTCTTTAATTATTCTTTCCTTTAACAATTATTCAAATAACTAGAATAAAACTAAATGGTGACTAGTTGCTCCAATTATTTTTCAGTTCTCAATTTTGTCTCTTTTTCTCTAAAATTTAGGTAGCACATATGCTCTTCACCACTATCTCAACAATAAATTTTAGTTTAAAAACCTCTCTAAGACCTTTGCAGTTCAATGTGTTGGTTATTTCAGTGTTTGGGGTTGGAACGTCTATTCCTCCGGCTTGAGCACATTATGATCATTTTCTATGCTGTGGACTTGGAGGCAGGAGTTTCCATTTCCAAATGCTCATGCCAAGCTGTCACAGCATCATCATCCTCTTTTCTATCATCCTCTTCATTGAAAAATGAGGCAAAGAATTAGGTCCTAACCCCAGCCCCACTCCATATCTGCTTTTCTTCTTTATTACTTCATTGAAGATTACTAGACTATTTGTTTCAATTTGTCTTAGAGTTAGCACAGCTTGACTTTTGGCAAGCTATCTTTCAGACATGCATTACCTAACCTTCAAAATTTATCTTTCTTTGCTAATTAGTTTCTTTTCCTGGAATTTCTAAGGTCTCTACTCACATCTTTTTTTTCCCAAGGCTTTTTTGGGAAGATAGGTAGTGAGGGTAGAATGAAACAGAGTTTGTTAGTTATTGATACAGAGCTGAAAGTATCCCTGGAATTTCATTTATCTTGTCAAGATACTTCAGAAAATTTACGTCTTCATCCAAAAAAATTCAAGGTTTGCCCCACAATTAGTTCGAACTTCTTCAGTCTAGTTAACTTGTTAGTAGTTTCTTTAGCCTTCCAAAAAGTTTGTCCAGCTGAAATATGCATTAAAACCCAAGTTCAGAAGCATTTTTATTCATATTCTCATTTTATTTAAAATGAATTGACTCATGGTCATTGAAAGTAAAGTTATTTTCAGCTCTTCCTTGTCTTTACCAAAACCATGTTTAAAATATCTTTGCTACTTGGATCAGTAACTTGTGGTGGAATGTCAGCTGTATATATCTCAAGCAATTTCTAGCCTATGCCATTCATATTAACACCTATTTTCCAGTCTGTCTGGTGTAGCCTACACAGTACTTGTGTTGAATTTAGTAATTAATTAGATCTAGTACATGTGAGTATGCCATGGTTTGATATGTTCTGGCTGAAGAGCAGGTTCTACAAAGAGAAGTTAACATTAAATTAGAAAGATGTAAGGCTCCTCTGTGACAACATTCAAAATAAATCCTTTCAATGGTAAGTCTAGCATGTGAGAAAAATGCTTTTTGGATATGGCCACAGCATCAGACAAGCTGCCTGCAGAACAACTGACACCCGGGCCGCGGCCCTCAGCACAAGCATTTGCAAGCGCCTTTGTTATTGCTGTGATCTCTGGGCACGGACCCCAGCTGACACAGACCTCATAACACACATCCTGTGGTACAAAGACACATTATAGAAAACTCTAGTGGGTTGTGACACAGTTCTCTTGTTATTTTAGACACTTAAAACAGAAAAGGAGAATAAAAATTTGTTAGATCTCAGGGCCTTTGGACACCACAGGAGGCGACACAGTGTAAATGTAACTTTTGACATGCACCTTCCTGTGGGTTTCCAGCTGTACCACCTCCCATACCTGATTCATTGTAAAGAAGTATTTTTATCTCTTGTCGTATATTATTTCAGTTTACCCACTTTTCATCAGTTAGTCATCTACCTCTGCTACAGCTATTAGCAATTTGTTGTCACGACATTTCTAAGGATTTTTTGCCCACGTAGTGATTAGGCCTGCATCCATTAATAATCCCCAGCTTCCATATTTTTTCTGGACAAGGCACTATAAATACCTATTGCATATAACCATGGTTGGAACACCAGAAGTTGTGTTCTTTCACAAAGAGTCACTGGGAGTCACCTGCCACACACTTATAAAAATCTATGATGTTCTTACATTATCCTTATTCACCAGATAATATAGTTGTTGCACTAGCTAAATTATTCATAGAACTGCATTGATCTTAAAGTTTAATTATCGTAGCTAATGATCAAAACTTGGAAGTTAAATGCTCCCAAGATGATACAACCCCACACAGAATTTCTGTCTCTATCAAATCAAAGAATTTTCTATCCAAATATGAATCCAACACATGAGGTCTGAAACAGGTCCCTTTAGTGTAGTAAAATTTCTCTTACAGTTAATTTAACTGAAGTAGATCGCACTATCATTGCTATTCTTTTCTACTTATTTACAGTTTAGCACATTTCTCCAAATAACATTACTTCACTTTCTCAATTGTTTCCATCTTTCTGAACAATTCATGTTCTATAGTGCTTATCTTTGGATATAGCTGTCAGTCACCCCTATTTCTGTTATATCCAGCTTCACATCTTGCAACAGCTGATCAAATTATTCCATTTTGCTGCCTAAGCATAACTAGCAGGCATCAAAATGTCTGCTACCTGTTTACTCAACCAGTCTTCTCTCCCTGACCGTAACACCTACCTCGCTACCACTTTCCACAATATTATTTTCTTTATCTTTACTGTCCAGTCACTGAATGCTTGGTCTTCTTTTTCCCCTTTCTAAAATCGGCACATGAAATACATGTATCTCTTTATATATGTATATTCTTATCAGATTTGGCCTCAGAAGGTCCAGGCCCTAATAAGTCAAATGGCCATAATTGCATCATGCCTTTAATATTATCACAGGAATGCAGTGGAAGGTTCTCCTACTTTTTCTCCCCCTTAGCACCATCTAAAAATGTTCTTAATCCTGTGGAGAGATTCAGGCTTGTCTACATTACCAAGTAAGATGATGTGAAATCAAAGAATAAGTAGATTAAAGTAGTTACTGCTGAAGCCTCTCGCATCCTCATCACGTGGAGCTTTAGGGTTTTACTTCAAATCAGAAATAGTTCTGTTTCCTGGACAAAATGTCCCTATTATACATGTTATTTGAATTTTTTTGAAGGAAGTTTAACACACAAACCTTTGCTCCTTCACTTGTGGGGAGGAGGTTGCTGGGAGCATCACATCAATGTCCTGGAGCAATTCCACAGGGCACCTCCCTTGTCCCACATGGAAGCTCAGGGCACAGAAGTCCAGATAGGATTTTATCATTCCATCTCTCTAAGAACACTGCCCTTGAATCTTAAATTTCATTATGCTTTTCTCACTGACTGCCTCATACTCAACAGCAGTCATGTGGTTAGCAGCCATCTACGAGCACAACCAGGAATTTTCAATCTGCTTATGCACAAATTAACAGGCTGTGTCATCTCCTGGGGAGCCAGCTGGCACCACTCTGAAGAGCCTCTTGAAAGGTGGACATTGTATCTGGCAGCCTTCAAACACAGCATAAAGAAGTCATACATGACATTTGCCTCTTTGTATTGCACAAGAACTATTTCAGGTATTATGGAAGCTCTTCATAGTTCAAGAGCTTTCTCTTAGGCACAGGTTTTGTGGTGATGAAGCCCATACATTGAGCCAGAATTTTAAGGTCCCCACTCAGTGCTGAAGAACTTTTGGAAATGAATTTCTAGGCTCTTCCAGAAATACTCTGTTTTGCATGCAGCAGAACTGTTTCTGTGGATGGAATCAGTAAATGGAGAGAATGACATTTGCTTCAAAATTGCACATTTCCTCCAAGCCATGACATAAATATAAACACAGAGGATTCTTGCCCTGCTCAGCAGTGCAGTCCATATCACTTGGATCAATCTCAGTTGATGGGTGTGTAGCCACTGTCTTCACTCAGGACTGTATTTGACCCTGTGTCTTCAGCCACCTTCAGTGTGTCTGCAGCCACCTCCACTCAGCACTTCCTTCTTTCCCAGCTACAAGCTCCTGAAAGAGTAACCCTAACCACCAACACGGCTGGCAAAAACTCTGTTCAGTTTACCAGAAATTTAATGGGTCACTGTTTTTGTAAATACCATTTATGGGAGAAAAAAAAAGGAAACAAAAAGCCTCTTGCATTTTTGGTTTGAAGACTCTCGCATGTGTGGGCATAGAAAAAAAAAGAGATGGTCAGCATAATTCCCATTACATTTTTTTTACCCCTTTATCAGGAAACTTGCCATCATCATACTCTACACACAAGCAAACTTGGTCTGTTGTCAGGAAAAGAATGAAGATGAGAGAGGAATCCTGCCAGCGGGAATTTCTCAGCACTGGTTTCCTGCCTAGCAGTCAGCTTTTTTTATAAATAGAACCTCATTTCATGCAATGATATAATATTAATCTGTCACCATATTTGGCAGAACCATAGGATCGTGAACTACTTGTTTGCTAATTACCATTTGAGCTCATGCACAGAGCACAGGCTGTGATAATATTAGCTTGGTCAGAGTCACAAGTCTGTCAGTGCCAGCAACAATTCAGGGTCTGTTTCCAATCTCTAAAAGTGTTGGATCTGCATCCTTTCATCCCAGGAGGTAAAAATCCTGGGCTCTCTCTCCTAGTATGAATAATTTGTCTTGTCACTCAAAGCCCTAAAGGAAAACCATGTGACAGTTTGTGATAGCTGTTCACACGAGAAAAAACTTTTTAAGAAGACAAGAAAATATATAAGGCATGTTTAACTGCTGTTTATTAATTATTTTTTAAAAGCTTGAATATGCTGCAATATGTAGGAGACTCCAATATGTAGGAGAAAGCAACTGTTTGGGTGGTGAGGCACTGGAACAGGTTGCCCAGAGAAGTTGTATATACCATCCCTGGAAATGTCTAAGGCTGGACTGGATGGGGCTCTGAGCAACCTGGTGGGTGAACTAAATGGTCTTTAAAGTCCCTTCCACACAAGCATTCTATGATTCTTACTCCATGTCTTATAGGAGTCACAGAATCACAGAATCATTTAAGTTGGAAGAGACCTCTAAGATCATCAAGTCCAACCTTTAACTCTACACTGCCAAGTCCACCACTGAACCATGTCCCTAAGCCCCACATCTACACATCTTTTAAATATCTCCAGGGATGGTGACTCCACCGCTTCCATGGACAGCCTCTTCCAATGCTTGACAAGCCTTTCAGTGAAGAAATTTTTCCTAATATTCAATCTAAACCACCTCTGGTGCAACTTGAGGCCATTTCCTCTTATCCTGTTGCTTGTTACTTGGGCGAACAGATCGACCCCCTCCTGGCCACAGCCTCCTTTCAGGCAATTGTAGAGACCAATAAAGTCTCCCCTGAGCCTCCTTTTCTCCAGGCTGAACAGCTCCAGCTCCCCCAGCTGCTCCTCATCAGACTTGTGCTCCAGACCCTTCTCCAGCTCTCTTGCCCTTCTCTGGACACACTGCAGCACGAGAATGTCTGTCTTGTAGTGAGGGGCTCAAAACTGAACACAGGATTCGAGGTGTGGCTTCATCAGTGCTGAGTACTGAGGGATCGTAAGTGCCCTGGTCCTGCTGGCCACACTGTTTCTGATGCAGCCAGGATGCCATTGGCCTTCTTGGCACACACAGGCTCATGTTCAGCCACTGTCAACCAGCACCAGGTCCTTTTCCTCTGGGCCTTTTTCCAAGTACTGTGTCCCCAGCCTGTGGCACTGCCTGGGGTTGTTGTGGCCCAAGTGCAGGACCTGGCGCTTGACCTTGTTGAACCTCACATAGTTGGCCTTGGCCCATCAATCCAGCCTGTCCAAATCCCTCTGCAGAGCCTTCCTGCCCTCCAACAAATCAGCACTCCTGCCCAACTTGGTGCCATCTGAAAACTGACTGAGGGCACACTTGATCCCCTTGTCCTGGTCATTGATAGAGATATTAAACAGGCTCCAGTACTGAGCCCTGGGAAACACCACTCGTGCTCAGCCACCACCTGGGTTTAACTCCATTCACCATCACTCTCTGGGCTTGGCAATCCAGCCAGTTTTCTTACCCAGTGAAAATTATGCCAGTCCAAGCCATGAGCAGACAGTTTATCCAGGAGAATACTGTGGGAAACTGTCTCAAGGTCTTTAGTAAACTGTAGGTAGACAACACCCACAGCCTTTCCCTCATCTACTAAGCGAGTCACCGTGTCATCACAGGAGAGGAAGAAATGGAGGAAACCCAGGGCCATCATTACAAAGATAATAATCCTGCCAGGAGCTTTCTCAAGCAACCGAAGAGAAAACAATATGGATATGATTCTTGTAAGCTTTACAGTTGCCCAAATGGTTCTGAATGGTGTCAGTGACACTATTCAGTCGTTTATCAATTTCCCCCTGCTGCTTATCATGAAGGCCCTTGGTTAGCTACAGAGTTCCTACGCTGGGCTGTCTGAAGGCTTAGAAAGGTGGTGCTGATCTGTAGTGCTTTATTTGCCCGCTCCTTTTCTTACTAAATGTTTGCCCTTCCCACACTGTTCTCCCTTCCCCGCCCCTGGTCCTGGCCCCTCCCTCAGGTTTTCCCTATTGGTTCCAGTACCCCAACTCCACCCATGTACCATCCCTGCACCCTGAAACCATTAGTCCATGTGCTCTCTCCGCCCCCCTCATCCCCATATAAAAATCCAGACTTCCTGCCATTTTGTCTCTCTGCTTTTGGGAACCTGCACGTGACTGTGTGAACAAAGCTTTTCTGTGGTCCCCATGCAGAGACCCTTCTCGCCTCCTTTATCGCCACCGTGTTGTGGAGCCGAGAGCTAGCCGGAGCACGAGCGCTGGGCCGCCCCGAAGGGCTGCGGGAAGCGGAACAGCCGCTTTCCCCGATGCAGCCCCACAGTGCTCTGCGGGAAGGTTTGCAGCTTGCCATGCCTAATGCAGCAACTACAGACCACAACACTGATCTGATGTATCCAGATCACACATAGAAGACTGCTTTCAACCAATATAGATTTAACTTTTTTCTTACTTGAATCAGAGAATCTTCAGGAACTGATGATTTAAGGGTTTTCATTTAGTCGATGAGCTTTCCAAATCCAAAACTTTCTGAATTCACTAGAACGCTATTACTGCTTAAAAGTTAAACAGTAGTAGCTTTTGTTATATTTCCATTTCAGTAACGTTGCCATTAGAGACAATGGAAGTTTAGACAAAGATATGAGACCCATGTTAGTGTTATAAAATCATCTCTTAGCAGTTTCACTGAAATTGCACAAAATTATTTCTATTTTTCAGATTTGTATAAAACTGAAAGTAATTTCCTTTTAGAGAAAAATCTTCTAATCCTCTTTAGAAGAATTTAAATGTAAAAGTTTCTAGCAAGGCAAAGTAGATCTGTAGGTGGATTTCATATCTGTCTTTTCAATCTTGTAGCTGATAAAAGAATCATTACCTGTTTATATTATTGAGCAAGTCTGTATTCTTAAAGGCATTCAGTGCAAAATATTCCCTCAAGAAATAAAGACTCAAGGTTGACTAATCTTACTTACGTTAACATCTACAGGTAAAGTATGATTCCTGCATCTGAAGATATTGACCAAGTAGTCATCTAGTAGACAGCGTCTTAACTGTATAGGGAAAATAGAAAATAATAATATCCCCTCCTTAATATGTCTTTATGCAAAGGAATCTAGTCCAGCCACCATTTACCTGTGTGTCTTATTACCAAGAGAAGTCGAACTGCAACTAGAATGACTACAGAAAATTAGGCCAGTATATCAAAGAATGCAGGAACAGAATTCAGGAAAGATGAGGTAACTGGAAATCTGAGGAACACAGCTGGGAAGCTGTGCATTGAATTCCTGAGATAAGGGTCCATTTTTTTAATTACCTAGGTGTAAAAGAACAAAGTTAAATTACTTTTAGAAAGTACTAAGAATACGTCTGATCTGCTGTGTAATAAAAAAACACAGAGATGTCGGTATTTTCAAACTATTCATGCACAATTAGCAGAAAAATCCCATATTTATTGATCATTAACTGAGCATTAAGCTTCCTCACATGTTGATGAAGATTAATAAAAGTAAACTCGCTTTGGTAGTTGCCATTATATGGTAAATGAAAGTTTGTCAACAGTTAGCTGGGTAAATATGGACATTTTTACGAACACAAGAAGTTTGCAGATTTGCTGCATCATTTCAGTGGAGTTCCTTACAAGTGTGAGGACAACTCCACTTTCTGGAAATGTGTGTAACCAGCTAAAGAAAATAAATTATTGCACTGTTTGTCTCTAAGGCCTTTGAAAGAGCTTATGTAATTGTGTAAATGAGTTAAGGCAGGCAATACGTAATATACAGTTTGTCCAACCTGCATGTTCTGAGTAGATTGGTCCTTATCTAATCACCCATGTTTCTAAGCCTAATTGTCCTTAAAAGCATCATAAGCTGTTTCACACAATTTAGCTGTTCAGGAGGAATTCATCAAATGCCTTGGGTGCATCTTTTACTCAATGTCAGATGTTTTCTGCAGACATGCTTTCAAGACATTGTCTACAGCAATTGTGTAGCTGTCAAAAGGAAGCTACCATTCCTAAACTCTTGTTACACATCCCTCTTCCAGTATTTCATCATATTGATCCAGTGTAAGTCTGTTTTTATTTTGTGGCCATTAGAGGTATGTAAAATGGTAGTGTCTATGTTTGTCCTGAAAAGACAAGAAACCTGTCGCAGTTCCCACAGTGACAGCAGCTGTTGCTTGCACAAGCTACTTGGTGTATAAACTGTGGTTTCCAAACAGAGGTCTGACTCAACAGAAACTTAAAAGGCTGAAAGCCACACAATATATTCTTTTCAATTAGCACATATACCTGCAATTTTGAGCATATTGCATCAATATTATATTAAGACTTACAAAAGATGGTTTAGGATCCATTTTATCTCATCACCATACTAAGAAAGAAGGGCTAATGCTGGAAATCTGCTTGTTTCCAACTCAGAAAAGGCACTACAGATAATTGCTGGAATCCTGTGGATTTTCTGATTCTCTTAAATGCAATAAAAACTGATGAATGAACCCATTCAACATAATAATTATTTTTAGAATTCTCTTATGTTACTGTATTTTTATATGCTATCCTCTCCTGCTGAAGGTGACTCTACCTGGCTTCAAGACAGGTGTTACCAGAAGAATTTGGAGATTTTTGATCATAGGTTAGTTTATACAACAGCAAGCCTGCTGGCAACAAATAAGGTCCACCAGTCCCAAAGAATCTTATCCCAGAAGTTAGCAGAGCTCATTGAGAGAGCTTTAAACTAGATTTGAAGGAGGATAGGGATATAGCCAGGCTTGACAGATATAAGATGTGGGAGAAACTATAGCAACCACCCCAGTAACAAAACAAGGCTTAAGAGAGAGCATCTCAAAGCACAGGCAGCCAAAGACGTAACCATAGGACAGGACTACGGGGGATCCCTTTGCACCCCTGCTGGAATATTGACACAATCAAATATTTCCATGAAGTGCCTGCACACCAATGCTCGCAGTATGGAGGACAAACGGGAGGAACTAGAGATCTGTGTGCAGTCAGAGGGCTTAGATCTCATTGCAGTTACAGATGTGGTGGGATAGCTCCCATGACTGGAATGTCGTCATGAAGGGCTACACATTGCTTAGGAGGGACAGCCCAGGCAGGCACTGGGGTGGAGTTGCCATCTGTGAGGCAACACTTGGAATGTATCAAACTCTGTTTTGGGGTGGATAGTGAGCAAGTCCAGTGTTTATGGGTTAGGATAAAAGCGCAGATCACCAGAAATGATAGGTAGTTTTTCTCCTCTCTGTTAGTTTGTTTGGCTGATGACTTGACAGTAATCCAGTGTTACCAGTGTTAATAATCCAGGTTATTAACCATTTTCCCTTTTGGTTTTGTGTGGTCCTTTCATATTGCATTGAATAAATTGGTCACACCAGGAAAATGTGATTGTACTGATGCAAAACCTGACCAGGGATTCAGGACATAACAGGTTTTTTACCCAAGGTGTGCAATTGATGTTGCATCTTAGGTTTTATATTAAATGCTTAATCACAGTGTGTAGTTCTGTGGCTTATTTTTTAGTAACCTAGCTTTGAAGTTCAGGATGAAAAAGTCTATTGCTTTAATGATAACTTTGTAGGTTCTCATCAAAATGAAAGTTTGGTCTCATTATCCCATTATTCTCCTTTTCTTTTTTCTCCAAGCTGCCTGTCTCGTCCTGGGTTGTATGATTTTTCCTGATGGCTGGGATTCAGATGAGGTAAAACGGATGTGTGGTGAAAAGACAGACAAGTACACGCTGGGGGCTTGTTCAGTCCGCTGGGCGTATATCCTGGCAATTATTGGAATCTTGGATGCCCTGATCCTCTCATTTCTGGCATTTGTGCTTGGAAACAGACAAGACAGCTTGCTAGCAGAGGAGCTCAAGTTGGAAAACAAAGGTAGGACTGCTTTAGAAACACTATTGTTGGGTGGTCTCAAGGGCAATTGCTTAAAAACAGTAATCAGTTTCAATTTCATTTTATTTTATGCTTAAAAGTTGGCATGCTGGCTTACTTCCTACATTTCTGGGAAAGAATAAGTGCAAGGGGCAGAGGAAGTTTTGCTTTTCATCCTCCAAAAATCTAAGGAAGTCCAAAATTGCCATAATTTCTGCACTATGCATGACTTATCCTTAGCTTTTAGAGCTGTAGATGGGATATTATTGTGTTACTCACTTGTACAGTATTTAATTAGCATTTAATTTTCCCTGTCTCCATCTTTTTCTGTACTCCATGAAAGATTTGATCACTTGGTTCCGTTAGGATCTTGCAATGTAATACGGATGTCTGTAATATGGCATATGTGTTAGCACAGTACACAGCAAGGGCAGAGTGCTGGGGGCTGGCAATGAGCTGTGTAATGGGACTGCCCATACAGCGAGGAACTGGTGGACTAAGGATCAGAGCCTGGAATGAAGAAGAATCCTAATTCTTGTCTGAGTGTGTTGCTTTGAGCTCATTAGTCAGCTCATGGGAATCTAGGATGCTGTAGTAACTGAATACTCATGCAGTGCTTTGGGGATAAAACTCATTTCTAGATTAAGTACATGAAACTGGCTTGGACCAGTAATTTATCACAGTTGCAGGAAGAGATGTTTTCTAGTAAGTGTGTGCAAGCCTGGCTTATTTCAGCAGCCCCTTCCCCTTGTGCTCTCCTGGCATCCCAGATGAGTATCTGATGTGATAGATACCACAGAGGGCATGTCCTTGCCTTATCTTTTTAATGGGCCTGTTGTCCCTGAATCTGTCTAATCCCTTCTAAACCTGCTGATACTGTCAGTTTCTCCAGCACTGCATGGCAGCAAGTTCCTGAAGCTCACTACTGACTGCTACAGAAGTACTTTCTTTTATCTGTTTCGAATTGATCCCCTGCTAGTTTCACTGACTGTCCCCAAGTGCAGGATTCTGCATTCAGCTCATCTACCACCTTTGTAATTTTGTGGGCTGCTTCTAATAATAACAAAGACGTTAGGAGCCTTTCACCACTGGATTGCTCTTTGGCAGCCTATGTTGTATGAAAATAGCTGGTCTCAGTCCTGCTCCAGAAGGACCATTATCTCTATACCTGACAGCACCAGTACAGTGGCCCCTGCTTGCTGGATTGCAGTCAGCACACTCAGCCCCAAGATAAATGGACTTGAAGATTGAATTTCACATATGATTTCAGACCTGGGTGGAGCCTACTAATGTTGTGAGCTAAGGACAGTGTGTGTCGCTGGCAATTGCGTATGTACATCTGTCCTGCAGGTAAACTGAGGGCATCAGGTTCAGGGACTATCCCTGTGACCATTTCCTGTAAGAATAAAATTCACCTGCATTTGAAAATCAAAATGCTTATCAGAAGGGCATTCACAGCTATGCCACAAGTGCTTTTGGCATTGCCACCATGTCTGATTTGTCTATACCATATAGAGCTCATGTACCCAACAACTACTTGTATCAAAGAAACACATCTGTTTTGGCACCTTGTGAGCAAAAAACAGCTTCTGGAGCCTCATCACCTCTCACATCGCTGGCACAAACCCCTGCCAGAACATTTGGTCCTCAGCATGTCAGAAAAAATCATTCAGCAGCTCAGTTTCCTTGGATTAAACACAGAAACATACCACACCACTGGGTTCAAAACAAACCAGAACCCAGCAGAAAGGGACCTACCCCATTCTGCCCTTCACAGTCAAGCCTAATGATCACCACTTTTTAAACTCTTTCAAATTAAGTGGAAAAGAGTCAACTTGGCTTCTAAAAAGGACATTCTCTCCCCTCTTGTCATAAAAAGGTTCTGCTAAGCAACAACAGGGCACGTCCAAATCCCCCTGAGCCCCCAGCATTTCCCCACCTGCATGTGTTGCCACCAGGCACAGCCTCAGCCCCAAGGAGACCCAGCAGAACATGGCAGTGGCATCTGTCTGTACCCCTGCGCACTGAACATGCATGAGTGCTTTGACATTTATCCCATAAACTACGTCCCCTTGTCCCCTTTCAGATTAAGAGATAGTGCAGAACTACTCATTGGCATTAGTTCACATGCAGAGTACCCATGCATCTCTTGGAACTGGTCAGGATGTGAAAATACTGCCATATGCAAATAGCACTAGCATGTCTCCCATATAGACAAAAAGATAAGACTATGGATGTAGACAATACTACCCTCAGCTTTCCAAGCTGCTGTTACAGTGTGAAGTCAAAGCCCTTACAACAAGTAACCATGAATATTAGATACCCTCCCATCCTTTCTTCCCCCTCCTCATCTACATGAGATCTGCCTTCAGGCTTGTGCTGGCTTTTGCTTCTGGATTAGCCGGTATGGATGAGGAATATCCCTTTCTCAAAGAGGAATCCCAGTGCTGCTGCTGCCTTCCAAGGGACAAAAACTATGTCTGGGTGGTCATGGCTGTCCACTGGGTAGGATGCCAGTGACTCCTTCCCCTTTGTGGTGGTGTTGGCCTGGACCTCCCATAACCTGTGATAAGAAATGTATCCACTTAAGAGACAGTCATGGCTCATACAGGAGAATGCACCTGGAGAGCAGTCAACATTGTACCCGAGAGGAACCTCTACTTGCCCTGTCAGCTCATCCTCCGCTGCTGGGACTTTGCCCCATGCATGTGGGTGACATGATGCATTAGCTCAGCAGTGGGTAAGACACAATAAATTAAGTACGAGAATCACAACAGTGTTCATTTATGTGGAAAAAACTTCAAGAGCAAGAAATTATTAGGCAATGATCAGACATCTGGGCAGGTGTTTTCTTAATCAGGTAGTTTTGTCTGGAGGCTTTGATGCAGATCAGCTCTCACAGGCTCATTAATGAGATTCTATGGTAGTTGAGCAAGTACGTGTTGCCACAGCTGTGTCTGAGCATTGTTGGCAAGGAAACAGTTAAATGTATATGAAACACAACAGAATGGTAAAAATGTGACAAGATGACTAAAAAAGTAAAAGCTGTAATTCTCTGTAGTTTTTATTACCATGCTGAATTGTCCACCTGCTCTGTGCTTTTGATGCCTACAGTTCTGTATATTTTCGTAGGTTAATGAATGCTTGTAAATAAGGAATTTGACTGTTAAAATTATTCACAGCAGAAGATGGCTGTGTTTTAGGTATAAATGAAAGTTTCCTTTTTCACTACATGATGAAAATAGTGCTTACTCATTTCTTATTTGCTTAGATGTGAGAGTAAACTACCATGCGGCTTTCACGTCTCAGAACTGTAACTCAAGTGTGGCAGAGTTTCTTCAACTTATGAAGTTTCCTAATCATGCAAATTTCACACAATAATTCATAAGTTTTTTATTTTAAAAACTACCATTTGAAGGGAAAAAAGGTGTTTATAAGAAGACTTTCCCATTGTCTTTATGCCATTAGCAAAGGAGGGGAGAGAACCATATTGCATGGTTTTCTTTAATTTATAGGAACTAATGGTAATTACTTAAAGGCCTGTATGTCATTAAAGTAATGTCATACAGGGCGCTAACAAAAATAATTAGAATTCATTGTAGCTTTAAGCTTCCTCAACACCATTTTGAATGAGCCATCAACATCAGGCATAAACCTTGATGTGTAGTGTAATTACATGACGTAACATTTTGAACTGTAATGTCTTAATGACATAAAATTAAGGTTTTGACAAGAGGGTGAAGAGACCAAATGAGACGTTTCCAAAAGAAACTGAGAGTGCAAGGCAACTATGTTTATGGTAGAAAGTGGTAGTATGGTCTGAATTATGAGTGATAAATACAAGAGCATTCGGAAGACACTATCCTGTTCGGTAGTATCAGTCAGGGCAGGTGGATGATGCACTTTGTGAACAGTTGTGGCTTTTCCAATGGACAGAACAGCTTCACAAGCTGTTTATGTTTAACATTTGATTCATCTTTGGAGCCCATGTAAGCAATATAAGCAATGGGTCACAACAAATAAGCACTTTGCATTAAAGATTTCCTGGAGTTACAAGCGTAGAGCTGAAACAGGTAAAAGGACTTGGGAGATAGAAGATTTGAAGGATTCATCTACCTTCCAGTGATTGCAACTCATGTGAACTCAAAGTACACCATACTGCTCCCAACAGCCACATTGCAGAGAGCTCAGAACTTGCCAGCTGGTTGACAATTTACACCCTCCTTACTCTCCAGGTTGTTGAAAGCTGGCTCCATACATCTGAGCTGCAGTCACCACAGAAAAAACATGCTTAAAGACAGAAAATAAGGGAATGCTGTTTCTTGGTGACAAAGCAGCTTTCAGTAAAAGAAAAAAAATGTAATATTGCATGGAGATTTGCACACCTTTGGCTAGAGAATTGTTCTCCAAACAGGAATAGCCTACCCACGTGATCACTGCTGCAACAGGAAACCTTCTGCAAAAGCTGTATCTGAAGCTGAGTGACAGCAGCTCACGTGCCCCATGGAGGGATGACATGCCAGAATGCTCATCAGCTACCATCCTTCAAAAGGAAAATAGCTCAGTTCGCAGTGAAGGTGCACACTGCTGCGAAATTGCAAAGCCCTGCTTGTCAGCATGTAGTTTCCATGGCATGCACTCACAAACATTCAGGCAAACTTGTTCAAAATTAGGTATATTAATATGAATATTGAGACCCGATATAAGTTTTCCCAGATAGCTACAAGGCATAAAAGAATTATCAGCAGCCCTTGTAGTAAAAGAGTACAAATGCAGACAGAAAACCAAATACACCCCTGTATACCCATGTTCTCTGTCCAATATAATTATATAGTCTCATTTTCTTAAAGTTATGTACCCCAACCCCTCTTGATACATAAAAAGTCACTGTATGCTCATTTTCATTTCAGTCAGCATGTACATTACAATAATAAAAGTACTTTCAAAAATGAAATGCAAGATTTCTGTTAGTCTCTTCCCATTTTCAGACTGGTGCTTCTCTTCATGTTGCTAGTCCACTCCCTTCTTTTCTTTTCTAAGGAGTCCAAAAGTCACCCACTTCAGACTCCTGCTGCTTTGATGTGTGGCTCTATGTCAAGCACTTAAGGTGATTATGAACTCAGAACAAATTCAGCTGCTTGAATTCCCATTTGAGAAGGGAAATATGCAAGAAACTCATTGGGGAGGGATCTATGATAGATTGCTATAGACAGCCCACCACGTGCTCTTGCCAGGCTGCAGCTGGTCAGAGACACCTGGGACTATGTCAAAAGGTTTATCCTCTTACCTCAAAATAAGAAGTATTAAGGTACTCTCCTTTTCAAAGGCAAAATCGGACTCTTCTTTGAAGCCCACAGTCATTGGTTCCAGGCTGGGAATTCCTGGTCATTTCTAGCTTCAAAACACGATTGCCTGCCATGTCAGCCAAGAACAAAGTTTTGCCACAGCTGAGAAGAACTCACATGCTCTCTTTGAGATTCAGCTGATAAGTGGCTCATCTATCATAGCACCACTGCAATTAGATCCACTTGTTAATTTCCTTGTTCAATTACAACCTATTTTCCTTCAGGTATCACCTCCACAATGAGCTCCAAGTAGCTCTGAGTAAAAGAACAGTAGACAAGTAGTACCAGACATATTTAATCTAAAAACCTGCAACTAGAAGCCAAACTAACAGATTTTTTATACTTTTTTCCTCCAAGATTTTATTCTTTCAATAATGGCAACCATTTTCCTGTGATTTCAACTACATAAATAATATTCTAAAAGAAAAAATATAAACTTGGAAATTTGTTGTGTTTGGCATCAGACAGAACATAATCTCTCCAGAATAAAGGTATTCACCACACTGCTGTAGGATCTATGCCCACAGTATGAAGTTTCATCCAAGGAGCATATGAACAGCGACTGGACCACACCCAGAACCTTCCTGTGCAGTGTCTTAGTGCCATGCACTCTATTGCCCAGTGTGTGTGGAATTCTGTCACACAAAGCAGAACAGCTCCAGCCGGAGGATTTGTGGCTCCCACCTCCACAGCACTCTACAGTATGTTCAGTAGGACACTGATCTGCCCGCCTTGGTTTGAGGGTGTTCTCTCCTTAGGTAGAAGGTTTTTAGATTCCAGCCCTGATCTCTAATGACAAAGTATTTTGGAGGTTTTAGTAGAAACTGAGGGGAAGAAATGGGGGAGGGAGATCAAAAGTCAAGGGGTTTTGACATAAGCTTAGAAGACACTTCCAGGTCTTCTTTTTGAAAATGTCTATTTTTGTTTTTATGAGCTTGTGAGAAGCACATGCATATGTGTGCAATAAGCTACCTAGATTTTTCTCCTGGTAGTGAATGGAACTAAGGCAAAAGTTTTGGAGTGGTGCTCAGAAAGCAGAGTTTGATTCCTGATTCTCATACTAGATCTATCGTTTGATTTTTGCATTTCTCTGTCTTTCAGATGGGAAGGAATGAGACTGACTTTGTTGATATGTTGTGGTTCAGCAATGAAAGATTAATTAAAAAAAATAAATGATGATGGAATTATTATTAAAATGTGTACTCCAAGATTAAGGTCTGATAAAAGTATTTTGTCAAGGAACTACTTTGCCAATATGCTAGATGATGATACTCTTAAGGGGAGGCAAATGAGACATCAAGACTAAAAGTCAAAAGCTGATTAAAATACCTTATTAAATAAAGGTCAGTCTTGCAATAGTACTGATTGATACATCAGCTGATCCAGCAGTTCCTTTCCAGCTCTACTTTCTATAATGAGAAAGTAAAATTAGTCCTAAACACATGCATTAATTACTTAACTGTAGAAGCTGGAGACCATGAATAAAAAGTCCTAGTTCCCCACTGATTAATGAAGGAAGAACATAGTGAACTGCTTTCTGTCTCGTAGGAAGATGTATCCCACTTGCTATTACCCTCTGTAAGGACTCTCATACAATAGCTCAGTTAAAGAAATTCTCATTCCATTTGATGAGCTCATGATATGAGGGACTTAAAGGATGGGGTCTTACAGGAAAGCTTGTAGCAAAAAAAGTTAGGCAGCCTCAAAAATTATTCTTAAACAGTATAGGTAACACCATGCACTGAACAGGCTCTGTGCTCAGCTGAAAAATTCTGTAGTGCAGCAGAGTGGCAAGATGCATGGGAATGGGGGATAAAGACATTAGACAGTGCTGCTACAAGCTACAAGCAAATCTCCAGTCTGGTCAAGACAAGTCCATAGTGAGCCTGGACAGATCTGGAGAGCTGTGTTATTAACTTAAAAGGAAGCCTATTCCCAGTTACAAGCAAGACCATGTTTACTGAGCTAGAAGGTAACAAGTCTGACTGTGCCGTCACTAGTAGCTGTATTAGAAACGGTGTTTTGAAGTTTGGACAAAAAAATCAGGACTACTTCTCAATATACAGAAATATGAAAGGGAAGTAGCTGACCTATTTCATTCCAGGTAGGATTACTGACACACAAAAATTACGATACTGCACTATCCCTCTTCCTTACTGACGGGAACTGTATTTGTAGAAGGAACATCAGAGAATGGGAGAGCTCATGACTCAGCTGCACTTGCATGAATGTTTTTCAACAAAGTGTTCATGCAGATGAAATAATGAAAGTTTGTGCCAAGAATCTGGGCTATGACTGGGAACAGCTATCGAGAGGACGTTTCTGCTGTCCAGTCCAGCCTACCACTTCCAAGAGCAGTCTGGGCTGTCCCTATGTTTCTGCCAGCCCTGATGTCTTGTCATCATACATAGAGGAAGCCTGTAGCACTGAGCTATAATTGTTCCTTCTTGCAGCTAGTTCCAGTGATTTTCTTGGAAATCTTTATCATGATCTAAAAAGTCATTCGTTTCAATATCTCATTCCACTGTGAACTTGTTGTGATCCTTCTTCAGCAGTTTCTTAATGCCATAATTATTTTCTATCTGCAACCAAAACACCTGAAAATAATTGAAGGTAACCTCCTCCTTTCTGGGCATAGCGTCAACAGAAATAAAGGTTGTTGTCAGTAGTTTTAGAATAAAGGAGATAGCAAAAAAATCCAAATGAAAGCAAAGCAAACAGCCCTGTTTCCCAGAGTTATATTTAAGGAGACATTCAAGTCATAGCTAATAAGACATTTGAGATATCTGGCTCTTCCTGCTTTCTGTTACAGGTACAAATTACTACAGTATAAAGTAAAAGCTGACCTCCTTGGTGCTAACAGTGTAGACCTTTTTAGCCAGCCACTAATACATGGCTTTAGTGTGGAACCTTAAAATTGTTCATGTTATTTCTGGACCACTTACAGAGTTGATCTGGACTTTCTATTGTGTCCCTCATCTTCTCCTGAATGACAAGCTTGGTGGACTCCAGTTTGTTCTTCCCACTGACCTCTGCCTGGATGCCTGAGAAGCCTGGCCCTGGGACAGGCCCAGACTAGGGCATACACATATTTTAGCTCCTGGGCTCTACCACGACCCTGCCTAACCTAAGCTTGCTGCAACTGAAAATTAGAGTTGTGCTCTTGACTGTCAAGGTCTCTGTCTGTTGACTTTGATAGCTCTGTACAGTTTTGTTTGATAGAATACCAGAAAACAGCAGTGGAAGAGGAAACAAAGATGTGATATTAATGAGTAGTATTGCACTAAGATTGCTGTAGGTATGTCCTGGCTTCATTTGCTAGAACAATACACAATAAAAAACAAGGGAAATTATAATACAAAGATATTTTAACAGCTTTTCCCATCTCTTATATCTGGAGGTTATTTTTTCTTAATTCATGTTTTTAAAATAAATCAATTATTTGGTTCATATCACGTGGTCCATGTTATTATGTTTAATCTTTCAGACATATGGCATGCAAGCACTCCAGTTGTCAGAAATATTTTTATGCACCTACTTCAAGGGCATTTACCATGAAATGTACCCAACAGACATGGTAAAACTGAAAATAGGTGTTTAGTTGCAATCCTATTTGACTGAATGTATTTACACCACCACAGCACATTTGATTTTGCGAACCACTATCACCCTAGTTTTGTAAATCTAAAAATTTTCAGGATGATAATGAGCTGGCGTGAGGACATCATTGCACAAAGTTATTAATCTGAAAATGTTCTTTCATCTCTAAGCACTTGCACCTTTCCAGGTGACAGCATTTGACACAGGACAGACCATTACTCTGGTTCCTATATGCTATTTCCCTCAGTTCCTGTTTTCTGATGTTCCCAACTGATTCTCTCTTAATCACTGCGTGTATTGTTCCTCTCTGCTTTCTGCACGCTGAAAACAAACCTCCCTGCTCTTTGTATGACTTTGTGTCTGATAGAGGCTGAAAGGATCAACATGGCCATTTCAACCAGCCCCAGTATCACACAGGCTGTAGGATGCCCTGAGTCCCCTCCAGTTTATCAGCACTGTGTAAAATGTGGAATCAGAGCTGGGCACTGTTCCAGGAGTGGTGCTGACTCTGCCATGTCCAGAGGAGTTACAGCCCCTCTGCTCCTGCTCAGTGTTTCCTCTGGTCCAGCCCTCCTGTCTGCTGCATGGCTCCAGCTCATGCTCAGCTGGCATTTCACCTGCTCTCTGTCTGTGTGGGGCTACATTTCTTACTCTTTGATGTATCTTTTTTGTCAGACCATGCTTAATGAATGAACCATTTGGCAACACACATGAAGAGCTCCTTGGGCCTCTTCACTGCAGCAGTTGAGAGAGAAAATGGACACTGCCACTGGCACCCAGCAATCTGGAGAAAATCCGGATGTTGTAGGGCTATCTCCTCCTTCCTCACTAGGAGAGGCAAAGATGCAACGAGACCAGAAGCCACCTCCTCTCTTTTCTGCATGTGTGCTGAATTCAGACACACTTCTCAGAACTAACAGGACCAGGACACTTTGTGCCTCCTATAATTTTACTTTGCTTCCCCACTCTTCCAAGGGTTTCATAACTTCTCCCTGCCTTTGGACAGTTCAGTCAATAAAGGTAGATCTTTGCAGTGTGGATGCTCCCCACTGTCTGGTACAGCTGGAGACCCTGAGTGCCCACTGTAGGGTCTAACAGGTGGGCAACCATCTTGAAGTACTGAGGAAATCCACCAGCATTGCTACCAGCAATGACACATGAAGGGAGAAATATTCTTGCTTCCTGAACACAGAGGCAATAGTTCAGCTGTACTTCTACATTTCTAACATAACGATATACATGAAAGATGAGTGCACACCAGATAGGAATTGAGAAAAATAGCAGTATTATGTAAATGCCTGCTAAAATGGATGCATCTGGAATCTCTGCAGAGTACAGTAATTCTGTTATTTAGTGATCACTTCAAAAAGAGCACATTCAGAAACCAAATTCAATTGGCATAACTAAAATGGGCTCATTTTATGCAAAATGTTTACTACTATCCTTTTATTCTTAAGTAGATTATTGAACCAAAATCTTCAGGTTTTTTCCGCTGGGCATTTTGGACCTGATTATGCAGAGGAGGAGGGCAGGCTTCATCCTGTGAAATCAGTAAAAATTTTAAAGGGTGGGAGTAAATTTTAGCCATTAGAGCAATTCATACAATTTTTAAATGCTCATGAATCTTACTTATACTGATTCTTGACCACAGAGATTAAAAACAACATTTTTCACGTGTTTTAATATTTGATGTGTATCAAATACATCCACATTTCCTTAGAAGAACTGTCATAGCTCACAATAACAACTGGCTGACCCCTTGCAAGTAAAACTGATAAAGCAATAAAGATCAGACATCATTTATCCTGCAGAGACAAATATTGGTCTACTAGAAAAAGTGGAAGTGTGCTAGAAATTCTTCAACGTGTTTCAAATGTTAAGGAGAAGAAAACATTGTCAAAGGGTTGATTGGAAATTCAGTATGCTGGCAAAGTATATAAGTGCTGTACTTATAGGAACAGCCACAAAAACAGTGTTTGCATCCTTAATAGAAATTCTGGATTTAGCAACATGGAAAGAAGTAATTCCAAATGGTTAAGGAGCACTTTGCTTGGGAGAATAAAAATTTGCATCAGTGTTAAGGGGGTATTCCTGTGCCCTTTCAGAACTAGCCTGCAGAATCGTATTGTTGAATTTTAAATGATGGCTGAAAATCTCTGGGTATTCTGTCCCATGTAGCCTCAGCACTTCCAAGCAGAGGCAGTAGCTGTCTGAAGAGCAAGACTGCCCTGCTTTGTCTGCCTCAGTTTTGTGTGTATGCTCCCTGCTGCTCTATGGGTGTTAATTCTTAGCCCATATGGACAAAGATGACACATTATTAAGTAAAATAAATCTTCCCCTATAACCATCAGCCCTACTATTTTCCTGAAGAGGACTGACAAGTTTATCTTAAATAAATCCCTAAAAAGGCTCTGTGAAATTATTAGAATTTGTGTGTTTACAATGATGCCAGAAGATGAGCAGGTTTATACACTGATCAATCATTTATACACTAGTGAGCAGCTGACATTCAAGCCTGTGTCTGCTCATCTATCAAGCAGTTCTCACAAAGGTTAGAGGCACTAAAGTTGTACTCAGACACAAATACAGGTATAAAAATGTTATAAAAATGCTAAGTACTGAGGATTATAACACGAACTGATAGGATTTCATACTTTGGAGTAATTTCTATATAAGATCCCGGTCTCAAACAATTTTCCAAGGTGTCACCTTCTTCCCTAAGTCCTACTGAAGCTCATCCATTGCCCTTCAGTGCAGCTGATATACTTGCAGATATATACAGAGTATATATACACCCAACATAATCTCAAAAAACCTCTGTAGACAGCGTAACACTGACTTTTGTTCTCTGTACTATGGAAACTGTTTTTGAAAGACCAGCCTGGGAACCCCTGGAGAAGCTGGAGCTGCATGAAAAGAGGAAGTGCAAAGGCCACTTGTTGGTTCCCTGGCTCTCACAGGGTGTCTGCTTTGGAAGGGACCCCATTTTTAGGCAAAGACTAGATCTGACTTAATGAAGAAATATGAAGAGAAATCTAGGAAGCGAAGTTCATGGTGCTCTGAGGTCCAGTAGGAAAACAGCAACCACCAGTCTCAGTCTGGTTCGAGCTGGTTCACTTGAAAGGGTTTGCAGCATCTTTGTATTAATTCCCTTTCCACCCAAATCCTTACTTTAAGCTGTGGCTGTGAGCACACATGTTTTCAGTTGCTCCATCTTCTCAGCTTCTGTGCCTGTCACTTCCCGGAGTGCCTTCTGTGGAGTGCTCCCACAAGCCTTGAACACAGGGGTTCAAGGGGCAGTGGAATGGGCAGGGCCCTTCGAAGCACGAGGAGCACAGGCACGGTTACCTCAGCAGGGAAATGGGGTGAGCACTGCAAGGGATCCTGGTGGCGGGGGACATCTGTCCCACCATGGCACACTGTGTGCTCTTTAGATTATTTTTTAATATTCTGGTACTACACCTAAAACCCATCAGGTTGGTTCAGCACCATCTATTCCCGCTACAGCTGCATTGCATTCTGTCCCATTATTCTTCAGAATGTTCTCTAAAGCTCTGCACAGCATTGAAATCACAGTTATCAGCCTTTGTTTGTCTAGACCTAGAGTTAGGTTGCCTTCTGATGTAAATTAAGGTCTCCATCAAAAAAGTTGCAGAGAGAGAAAGGAAATTTCTTTCAAACTAGACATTTTAATAAATAATATTAAACATTCATTTTTCTTCTCCTGTCAGATTTCCTTGGCTGTGCCTCAGTTCTACCTTGGTTCTCCTTTATTCTCATTTTTCCCTGTCTTTCTCCCCTCTCTTTTCATAGAGCATGTCTTTATATACCATTTGATTAGCAAACATCTTTATTTCAATTTTATTTAAGATCTTCAACTTTCATAATCCCAGGACCAGGCATTTTCTCAATTTACATTTTCATAATTAAAGGGAAAGAAAAAAGAGATTGTATCATCATTTAAGCAGATGAAAACCAGAAGTTAAAGGGATTTTTAATGGATTTTTTTAATGTATGTCTAATATTACTTTCTAAGCATTACCAGCAAAAGTGTTAAAAATTATTTTGTTGTTCTTAGCCTGCTTGAAGAGGTGAATGTTACCATATAAAAGGTGTATGTGGGCTGTTTTAGCTATAGCCCACTGCATTGACTAATTCTATTTTTTTAACAGGAAAAGAATCCAGCAATTCATCACTTGTCCAGTCTAGTTAATGTTTTGTGCCTTTTTATAAGAGTGGAATTTGTGAACTGGATAGCTTTGACTGTTTGAGGTAGTTGGTGCTTTTCATTTCTGGATCATTGACTCAAGCATAGCAGATATTTGACAAAAATTGACTGAAAACTGGATCTGGAGAATGACTGATTGCTGAAGTATGTAAGAAAAGGCTCTTTCTGTACAGCTGATGGTAGACTAATGCAATAACAAAAAAATACATGTATCTTAACCCTGTGCTAGCAAGCATTCTCACTGGGGAGAGTGAGAAATGCAGAACCTTTGGACACCTTCATCCTTGGTCTGCTACCTTAAGCTATCTGCTACCTACTTCCAGAATGGGAATTCAGCTACACATGCCTCTCAAGTCTCTGAACACCAGGTTGTCGGCACTGAATATGATGCACTCAAAAAGTGAGGTCTCTTCTGAAGAATGGTAATGGCTTGCCCCTGACAGGACTGTCCTTGAAGACTGGGCACGTGAGGGACGTGGATGCCATGTAAATAGGTCAGGAGAGAGCTGCTGCATTTTGGCAGGGCTTTGTGGGAGAGCCAAAAGTCAACTTTCCATGGCATATGTCTGCCTTGGAAAGTACAACAGTCTCTTGGCATCCCCACTCCACCTTGCCATTTGAATTCTGTTGAATTAATAAAGTGAATCAACCTAGTATATGACATTTCTTTCTCCAAGTTTCCTAGAAATTTAGTCTCCAGTGGTTATGATTTTCCTTTGTCTGCCATTTTCTAGTGACAAAAGGACTATTTCAACAGCAATCAATATATTCAGAAATTTGACTTTACTTTCAACAATTTCATTGTGATTCCTTGTGGCATGATATGCACAAGCTAGATCTCAAACCAACACAAACCTTATAATGGAGCCTTTTTTAACAAACTGCAATTTCAATGAGCAAGAGTGTTTCAGGAAGCAAGGCCTTTTAATGGATGGCTCTTCAATTTAATGCTTTGCTTTAGTTGGATTTTTTTTATGCTAGTACATTTCATTTTGATATCTGAAAGCAAAAATTTCTAATTTCCCCATCAGAATAATTTCCTTATGCAATTACATTGCTTATCTTCCCACTTGTTTATCAATCCCCTTCTCTAATAACCTTTAAACCTGTTGTCCAATTTCAATGAAATTTAACAAAGGCTAACATCATAAAAATATAAAACTCCCAGAAGTGTTTTGAAGATTAATGGATGAATTAAAAAACTAGCATGTGATTCCACTAAAGGAAAGGCAGGAAGAGATTCAGCTCCTAATAGGACTTGCTTAACCAAGTCAGCACAAATCTCATGTCAGATATGCCACCCTTTCTGCCTTTTCTGGATCATCTGTCATGCTAAATAAAGTAGGTAGCGTACATGGAACACATGGCACATACATGCGTGTATGTGTGTGTCTGTATATAAATATATATCTATATATATTTAAAAGTGTAAGGAAAGTGAAGACAAGTCCTGTAGTGAAGAGACTGTAAGAGACATTTGGGTCATGTGGGAAGCATGGGAGTTTGGAAATGTCTGGGGCAGGAAGGGAGTTGGAAGTACTAGCGAGGGATCTGAGGACAAGAGAAAGACAAGAATCATAGATAGAAGGTGCAGGAGTCTAAGAGGAAGCAGGGTATTGCTGTGGAGGTGTCGTGGGGCCGTGACGAAGGAGCTGGGTCATTGTACCTGGCCATGTGGGAGAAGGAGCACACATGCTGTTCGTTGAAAGTCAAGCACTGATTTCTTGTACCACTCATGCAACATTAGGCTTATTTAAAGCTGACCAATAAAAAGGTTATTCAAGTATCTAAGTAACTCAAAAAGTTTTTTGTGAAAAAATTCAGTTTAACTTTAAAGAAAGCAGTACAGTGGGAAATCATGGGAAGTCCATTTTTCAATAGAAACTGTAAAAACTCTGTTTCAGTTCATCCCCAAACTATTTTTTCCACTGCTTGCTTCAGCCATTGAACTGAAAAATTGGCTGTTTACCTAACAGTTATGCTTTAAAATATTTGCAACACAGGCACGGCCAGTACCTTTCACTCAGAGCTTTGGTGTGGGGGCAGCTCAAAACACGTGCCAGGGAACTGGCACTGCCTATTGCATTCTGGCTGATAAGATTTCAGGCTATGCTTTGGAGAATTTGTTCCCTTGTTCAGACGAAGATAAACAAAGTAGAACCAACAAACCTGCCTCTGCCAATGACAATCTTCCTAGGAGATACTATCATTTCAGCAGCTGCTGTAAGAAACTTCTCTGAAGGCTGGTGCATACAAAATAATCAATTCTTATCTACAGATTATGGTTCAAATGTGCCAAATGCTACCAGGGCTTATGCTACCAGGTTCATGAGATGCAGTCTACAATACTGATTAATGATAGGATGTTTGCTGCATCTCACAAACTGAAAGGACCATGGACCATGTCTGGGGAACTTCTAGCTTCCAGAAAATAGGTATTATCTGTTACTGATGAGCAATAGGCAAGCAGTGCCCACAGTATAAGTCGTTTGTAGATAAGCAAAAAGCTATATTCACAAATGCTGTCAATCAACACTTTGCAGCCATTTCTTTTAAAGAGTAGAAGATAAAGAAGAGCTTTAGGAAATGCAGTATTTTGAAGAAGCAGCATTTCTGTAGTTATGGCTAAGGAAAATGTGGGATAAAAGCATGTGCTGTTAGTGTGCTGCCTTGTCAGCACTGCTCTGGAGTGTGCTGCCTCTGGTCCAGGCCTTAGCGACCTTTTGGTCTGAACCCAGACCCAGCACCTCCAACAGATAGTGGGGGCATGAGTAGGCTTTTGGCGGTGGAGTGGGCATCTGGGATAAACCAACATCACCTGATTCCTGCTGCAGCTGCAACAAACTGCAACCCTTACAGAAGTGTGAGCAAGATTTGAACCAAGCCTGTAATCTTTGTTATAACAAAACTATGAAGCCAGGTTTTTCTCCTGAAACAAAAACCTCACTGTGCTCTGTCCAGCTGAGTAAACCTAGAGATCAATCTGGAGTCACATTATAACTCCTGGTTCAAAGCATCTGAAAAAGAAAAAGGGGCAGAACGCAAAGTTATTGGTACCCAAGGGAAAAGTTTAGTTTTCTTAATCCAGTTGCTGTACATGCTGAGACAGCTTTAGAAGAGCATCGGTACGTCTAAACTTGGCCTGCAGCAGCGTATTCTTCCATGCACATGACTCCCTGGGCTTGGGAAGGAAGGAGGTTGCAGCAGTGCTGCGGCTCCATGGTGGGGTTTGGAGTTGCTGGCCCTGAGGAACACGGCCTGTTCCAGGCCTGGAGGCAGCTGCAGCAGCGTGGCTCCCAACCAGCACCAGCTCCAGATGCCTCGTGCGTCAGCACAGCTTGGAGCTGACACAGCCGTCCTGGGTTTAGGACTCAGCTATATCTGCACAGCACCTTGTGCCAAGTGGGAGTGCTTTGAGCTGCTGGTTTGGTCTCTGCATTCCAATTCCTGTTTGTTGTTTCCTCCGGGTATTGCTGAGATGCTGTTTCATAGGATCACAGAACAGCAGAATTCTTTAAGTTGGAAGAGACCTCTAGGATCATCAAGTCCAACCCAGCACTGCCAAATCTACCATTAAACTTTGTTTCCATCAAGTCCAACCCAGCACTGCCAAATCCATCATTAAACTTCGTTTCCAAGTACCACATCTACACTTTTTTTAAATACTTTCAGGGATGGTGATTCATCCACTGTCCTGGTGCAACTTGATGGAGAACAAGGCAACCAGTGGGCCAGACTCAGAGGAGAAGCTGGTTGGGAATGCATCTTCCATTGAACATCCATCTTTTCCCGTACGGTCTCTCACCTGCATAGACATTTCCTTTATTCTTTTAATAACTCCCTATTTCCATCTAGAAAGGAGCATTTTGAATATTTTTATCTTTGGCCATGTGTATATCACTTAATGTAACACAGTGTACAAATCTCAAAGCTCACAGTAGCCCACGCAGGGCAGAGCCTGGCTCAGATCTTCACAGTCTCGTAGCTGCATTATTGCAGTACTGGTTGAGCTGAGAAATGCTGTCAACGTGGATGATTTATGGGCTTGAGTGGAGAATTAACTGCCTGTCATAGCTGTGTCCCCCCTTTCAGACACAGGCAGCTACACAGGGACCTCTGAGTTGGGTTACTTTGTGATGAAGAAACACCAAGTGTCCTCCAGCATCACTGCCCAGTCTGCCTTGTGGAGAACTTGTCTAGCTCTCTGCAATCAAAAGAAATACAGTTAGGGGCAGAAAAGGAGAAGTAATTCAGTGCTGAAATAACTACACTTGGCTGGATTCAAAATGAACACTGTATTTGCTCAAAAGCACCCAGAAAGCAGAACAGGAGGAGGCTGGAACCGGTCCTCAGCTTGAGGCTAGAGGAGGAGGAGTGGGCAGTCAAAAGGCTATTCCAGTTCAGTGTGACTTATAAAGCACATAACTGCTCCATGCCTCAGTTTCCTTCTTGTTCTGTAGAGGCGCCAACACTATTTGCTTGCCTCCAGCATCTTCTGTAAAGATTTCTCAGCTAACACTTCTGAAATGGTTAGAGCTGTTCTTGAGGTAGATACAATAAAAGTGTATATTACTGTAAAAAAACAATGTGTTAAAAATAACTCTGATCAAACTGAGGAAATTGAAAGGAGGTTCTGTTTTGTTCAAACAACATAAGAGAGAGCCAAAGAGGGAACAGCACAAATCTTGTCCTGCTCAGAAGGACAAGGCCAAGAATTGCAGGTGCCATGTCTGCACAGCATGGCCGTAAATCCCAAACTGCCCAGTGTTCCTCTGGCAAACACAGGGGTGAGGCGTGTCTATATATAGCAAGCAGGTCAGGATGTCATGTGGGGATGGTGGTGCTGGTGAGACAGCGTGACACCTGTCCCTTGTGGTGCTGAGTGGCTCGGCAGGAGGCTGCGATGCTCCTGTCTGCCAGGCAGGATCCATCCAGGGCTGATGGCTGGAGCTCATTAATGCCATGCACTCATTAATGCCATGCCAGGCTCCTCTGCACTCTAGTCAGCTCAGGGCTTTTCCTTTCCCACTTATGCAAGCAGCAGCCCCTGGATCTGTACAGCACAGGGAAAACGTGTCTCATGGATCAGCAGGTTAAGCAGGACTGTGCACGTTGAGTGATTGCCATGAGAAACTTCAGCTGCTGTAGCAGTTGTTTGGGCTGAACTGCTGGAGATCAGCAGTAAGAAGCATTCACCAAGATACACACAAATAAAACTCATGCCCATTGCTTTGATATCTCGGTCTTCGTTTGCTGCAAGCATTTGTATCAGTGGTCGTTTAACTCACAGCAAATTTCAAGAAAGACCAACCAAAATAGTTGCACATAATGCGGAGGTTTTCTGTTCACCATGTTAGTAAGAAATCTTTGATTTTGCTTTTTCTCCTTTTGCCAAAAGTTTCAGATATTTGATCAGGAAGAAGAAAAACACCACATGAAGTTACAAAAAAATATGAAATGGTTAGAAACTGATCATTTTTGATACATTGCAGCATGGCTTTTGGTCTGAGCTACTATTATCGTCACTTTGAGGAGAGGGGAAGCAGCTTTTTCCTAACAGTAGCAAGACGAAATTAAGATTTTCATTCTAGTAATTGAACTAGAATAAGGATTTATTGAAAGTCTATTTATCTTTTATATACACAATTTTAGTCTCCGTTAGAATATATAGTCTCCATTAGCAATTACTGTGTTGTGGCACAGTAGGGTGCTTTGGATACTCTACTAATGATATGTATTGTATAGCAGCTGATCCAAAAGCTCATCACCACGAAATGAAGGAGTTCCAGATGCCTTCCTCTCCTCAGGCCTCTGCCCCTTGGCGCAGGCTCCATCCTCCTCCTCATGGCTGCTGAGCTGCATGTCAGAGCTCATAGCAGAAAAAAAAAGTGACTATGTTCCTGTAGTGATAGTCATCAGATCACAGAAGTGTCCTGCAGCTCTGGGGCACCCAGGCTGTTACTGCACAACACATGGCATGTTTGGGAGGGAGAGGAGGCAGGGAGAGTCACACAACCATCTTGGTGGTGGCAACAAGGTTGACATGGCTGCTTGCTGACCTTAAAAGTTTCTCAGACCATTTGAAAAGACTGGTGCATCCTGAAGTGATCGGTACATATTGTAAAGGAAGTATTAGCCAGTTATGCTATTTCATCTGAGATTAGAAGGGGTTTTCCATTCAGGTAAATGCACAGAAGCCTTCCAGCACTGGCACCTGTTTGCATTAAATGCTGCATTTGCTGTAGTTAACTACAATGCCAATGTGTGAATGAAACCGGGTCATGCTTCTGCAAAAAGTAAATAAGACATTATTAACATGTCCATCAACTACTGAGGATGTGATATGTTTTTCAAACTGTTCATTAATTCGGTACAAAACCAGTGACAGGTACAGTATTGTTTTTGCAGCTGGGGGTGAAGGATGTCGCGTACAGAAACCTGCAACATCTGCCTCGTTTGGGGATTTACCATCCTTTTCTTAAAATGAGCAAAATGTAGATGAACATTGGAGACATTCACCTGAACTCCTCGAAGCGAGTCAGTAATTACTAACTATTAATCCCATTGTACTTTAGTTCTGTAAATTGCCGGAACATATGGTCTGGTCCACTCAGGAGCTGATGAAACTTAACACCAACGAACTCTTTCTTTTTGAGACACATTGCTCTGTCTAGAAAAGTGCATGAATCCAAGTGCATTACACCACTGAAAGTAAGGCTGATTTTACCAGAGCATGGGCAGGGGGGAGCAGAATAAGGCACCAATTTTCCATGGGTACATGGATCCCTAGAGCCTTTCACACAGTGGGGTGAGCCTACTGTGCCAAACCCACTGGGAGCTTTTTCACTGGCCTCAAGTGAGAGCTGGATCAGTCCTGCATCCAGTTCCACCATGAGAAAAGGAGACTTAGGCTACATGATAAAAGCACCATTATTCTTTGCAATGAGGGCATCCATGAAGGAATTAGGTGTGCTTTATAATCATGTCTTCAGCTAAATTCCCTCATCTTTCCTCAACACCTGCCTTTAGACGTGCCCACCTGTGCACAACCATTTCATGTTGGCACCACACAATTTAATGGAGTTGATTTCCAAAAATAATTGGTGTCTCCTTGGCAGTCTTGTAACGGCATATATTCCTGTATTTAAACTTCAGTGATTGCACAAGAATATATGTAAGGAAATATTTACAGATACTCTGGGACTCAGAGTTATGATTTTGGAGGTCTATGCATGTTGGGTTTTTTTCCCTTGTGTTTAAAAAGGTGCATAACGGCACTACAATATTATTACGTGTTGCAATTACACAGCCTAATTACATGATTATATGTCTTTACACTAATTACACAATTAAAAACCATTACAGAAATTTTTTGAATGCATTTGGATAAATTAAATTATTTTTAAACCCACTGAGGCAACTGACTAACAAAAAAAACCATCAAGGGGTAGCAAGCAAAGCCAAGTACATGTGAAGATACCCTACTAGGTCTTGTGAGAAACACCTTGGTGCTCTTTCTTTCTCAGATGAACAGGAATGTGGAACATCACAGGTAAATGTTAAAAATAACCATTTTGTGCTCCATGTACCTAGAGCAGAATTTCGTAACATCTTCTAGCATGGTTACTCTATAGCAAAAATTTATAGCCAAGATCTGGTGCCAGTACTTTGAGGACATGGGAAAGATGGTTATTAATGGTGAGTCAGGCTCCTCATTCACTGGATTGAATCCAGCCCTGTCTGTCATTGACTGGAACCAAGTAGGATGGTTGTGAATGTGTACAGGGAGCAGGGGGCATACAGAGCAGGGCTATACCAAGAGATCTGGGCAGAAAACAGACAGCCTGTGGGGTTTGGTGCCACCAGGGACAATGGGGGAGACAGAGCAGAGGCTGGGCTGGGTGCAGTCAGGCTAACCAGGGCAGGGTGCTGGTGGCTGTCAGACAGCAGAGCAGGAGCACAGGTGTGCATGTGCATCCGCTCTGTCCTACCGTGTCTGGGTGCCCAACAGGACCAAAGCTGCCACGTTGCTCAGTGTGGAAGGCCTTATGAAGACACAAGGACATTCTTGTGGTAACAATAGGCACAGCTGCATATCGTATGGAAAATCCCATTTTCCAGAGGATATCAGGCAGCCTATTGGTAGGAAATTGTAGAGAAATCTGTTTCTACTGGATGTGCTTCTGCTCTTTGGAAACAAAGACTTAATTTTTCAAGGCTGTCAATGTAATATTTTCTGTAAGCACTAAACTCACTTGGGAAGTCCTGGGACATTTCCAGAGTGAAAGGGGATGTGACCAGCTCATTTATGCCAAACCTTGCTAAGGAACAGTCTCATTATGATCACAATGCATAGAAAACAATAAATTATTTGATATTTTTGTCTGTATCTTGCTTTATTTCTGTCTATGCACGAAGGGGTATTAATGCACTGACAGGATTTGTGTATAGATTAACAGCAGATCAGCAGCATAATTGATGTAGAATGTCATAAGTTCCCAGTCCTGTCAGCAGTGAATGAGTAGGTATTTTTCTGGCATGAGCCTGCTTTGGGAAATCCCACTCCCAGACTTTATGGTTCCTGTTTATATGTGAAAGTGAGAATATTATTTAGGCTTTGATAAGCAAAGTCTTCTACCCGCAGCATAACCATTAGAAGCTCAGCAGATGTGTTTCATGAGATATATAATCCTTTCAAGCTCCTTTTTATCCTAAAGGCACAATAAAACCTTCACACAAGATAAAGATAGTGAGTCTAACTTCCATGGTTTTGTTCAGCTTCATGTAAATTTGTTCTGTTTGTGGTTCATTTTGTAGTTTCATTCTCCATTCATTACATATGGTTATTTTAAAGTATCTGTATCGGTGTTTCCCTGTATGCGTGTTCCACTCTATTCTGGGCTTTACTTTTTACTTTCCTGAACAGCAGGACTGCTCTGTTCAAAAAGCTGCTCCTTTTTCCTCCTCATTTCTCACCATGCAACTATATTTTAATAAGCTTCTGTAGTTTTCTCACAGTGACTAAGGTACATCCCCCACAAGTTCAGGCAAGGCTGAGACAGCAGTCTGATATGGTGTAGACATGGAGCCCATACACTGGTTTCAGGCACATCACACCATCAAGCTCATTACAGCTCATCCCTCTTGGCCAACACTTCACACATCCAGCAGGGTCAGTTCTGCTTCTCTCCCTATTTGATCTGAGCAGAGATGCAAGCAAACTCCATGCAGAAGGGCCAGAGTTAGATTCAGGCTAGCTTGTAAAGGCGTAGCAATAGAGAAGGAGTAGCACGGGCTAAATTTATCCATAAATAAACGCATCTGGAGGCTGGAAAATACAGATGAATGATACCTACATCATTGCACCTACCACTGCTGCAAGCCTCACTAAGTAGCAAATAGGCCACAGCTATCCTTGTAAATCCTTGATTACAAGCTGCAGTCACTTTATCAGGTAGCTGTGACATAGACATCTCTTTATTTGGCTTTGCCTTGCATCCCCAGGCTGTCTCTTCTGCAACAGCATGGCCAATGACAACACAGCCACTAGCACAGTTCAGGTGGGACTGACACCCAGAAGACACCTGTACACAGGTGCTGACACACGTGAGGTACCCAAGCTCTTGTAGGGAGGAAGATGTAGTCAGTACTTGTCAACGGAGAGCAGAGTGCAGAGTCAACTTGTCCTTCATGGGTTGCACATTAGGTGCCCATATTTAAGGCAAGGCTGTGGAGACAAGGATAGATGCTGCCATGCTGTGCCCCTTGCCCTCAGGACCAGAGAGGAGAACATGGTCTGCTTTCATATACTGATATAGACATAACCCCGGGCGCCAGCATGAAAACCTGCTCTGACAGGGTGTGCAAAGGCTCTGTGTGCTGCAGTAATCTCTGCTATGGGGTGTTTTCCTGCTGTTCCTGTCTCTGCTGTTCATTACCCATCCCAGCACCCTCTGGTAAATCTTCCTCTACGTTCTCTCACATCACTCTTGCTCAGTCTGCCTCACAATGGGAAAAGATTTGCATTCCAGCTCTACCTCAACCACAGTCAATACACACTGTATGTGATGCAAATTCCTCCTTCCTGCTGGAATTTACCTTTGTTTACTTAAATAACAGTGCAGCATAAACCTTAATCTGAAACTCCTCTTGACCTTTGCAGTTTTCAGTCTTTTCCCCTACAAGTCTCCCAATGAGCTGAAGAAAACAATTAGCCTTTCAGGCAAGGCCAATAGGCATTGAAAACTGTAAATTATTAAGTATGTTTAGCAGGCTGGCCTGGATTTGGAAAAACAAATGTGACAATTAGTTGGCAATTAAGACAAAGAGCAAGATCTTGTGGTTGCATGTGCCTCACTGAAAGAAAGACATTTCATAAACATAATGACATTTGGAAACCAAGTTAAATTAGGCATCAAATACATCTGATAATATGTATTTATATCTGATAATATGCTCCAAAGAAAATTGAAAAATGTAAAGTTTCAACTGGCAGGTCTTCAAATGAGAAATGCAGCACTTTGTTTGGGAATTCCTGTTTGCTGTGGGGTTTTCCCCGGGCAAGAGGGAGCAGGAGAGCTGTAACATCTTTCAGCCATAACCAAGGGCTCGGTTCTGCATCCCTCATGCAGAATAAATTCCCACAGCCAATTTTTTAAGTAAACAGACTCAGACCTTTCCTTAAATATCTGCCCTCTGCTGAGTCATCAGAGCTGGAGAATGAGGTCCTTTCTCAGCTTAGATGCAGCAACAGGATTAACATCCGCTCGATGGCTGCTCTCAGCCCCTCCTGCCACCCTTCATCCATCAGTGTCAGTTCTGCTTTTCCCCCAAAATTAGATTAATATGTCATTCTGGGATTGATAGTTCAAACTATTTTCATACAGTATTCCTGCGAAGAAAATGTCTGAAGAACTTCTCTCTCCACTGACCTACTGTAGTCCTTCACTCTGCATAGGCTGCAACCAGACTAGTTCCATCTGTGGGATTGCACTGATTGCATTAAATCCAGATTATTGCCCTTTTTAGTTCCTGAGAGCCCCAGTAAAATTTCTTCAAGGGTTAGATTGTGCCATTCACTAAATATTCCCTATCTATAAGTAGACCAGAGAGAAGTCTGAACGGTTAAGCCTCCTGTTACTTTACAAGGCAAACTTCCTCCTTGACATCACATCAGTCAAATTCCATAGAAAATGCCCCCATGATATATTTGACCTACTAATGAAAGCAGTTCAGTACAGCCATAATTGATTTAACCTTTGTCAGGGCACAAATAATTTGAACAGTTCTGGTATCTGAGTAACTTGTAGATAAATTTTGTACATCTTGGTTACATAACTAAATTTGGCAAACAAGGTCCTCAAACTGCTTGTCTGGCACTTGGTTTGGTTTCTGCAGGTTACCTCAGACAAGGTTCCCAGCCACTCCACTGGATGTGATTTGTTTTCTCAGTATGCGGCTCTTGTCAAAAGTCCCAAATGGTTGAATGCTCCCACGGAAATTGGGTACTTGAGCAAGGGATCACGACATCAAACAGCACACACTGGCAAGGCTGCCTGACATAGGAGACAGCCCACTGCTGACCTTCTGCTTGTCATGGGTTTTCAGACTTCCATAGGTGTGTCACACATATGGATCATACATAGCATTGCTTCTAAATGTGGCCAAAAATGCAGAAGAAATAAAAAAATAGTAAGTGGAAACATTTTTTCCACATCTTTGGTTCCTGCCAACCATGTTATAAGCACTTTTGATTTTCTCTTTTCTGCAAATACATTTTTTCCAGAAGAAAAAAATTAAAACTTTAATTTCTCTTGCTAAATAAACATAATATCAAGGGGATGATGCTGTTTGAGCACAGTAAAATAAAATCAAGCTTTACTTTCTATTAGAGGGAAAATTTTAGATTGAGGAAGAAAGAGTTTTGCTAAGATCTAACTTATTTGAATAGTGTCAGCTACAGTAAGGTTAGACAGTAAGTTAGCTACTTAAGGTTAGAAACTCATTCCTTGCAGATAGGGAATAGAAAGATTATTGTTATAGAAAGATAGAAAGATTATTGTTGATGGTGGAGAACATAGAGTGTTTGCAAATCGTGAGTGATTTATTGATACAAATTATTTTTCTTTTCCAGACAAAAATATTTACATTTCAATTTAGTTCAAATTTTTTTCTTGTTTTTAATATAGTCACGTACAAAAGCTATCAGCAATCTAGAAGAATGTGCAGAAAGTTTAGACACCTCAAGGTTATCTTTATGTGTGTATTCTATTATTAATGTACATAATCATTTTGATTTTATTCAGATATGTTAACATTCAGGAGAAAATGCACTGGAACTTAAAAATTCTCCACAATTTGCAAGAAACAAACAAGATTTTCTTGTCATGAATTTGAGATGGAGAAAACATCTCAAAATAAATTTTTAATAACCAAAGGGCCAATGATTATTTTGATCCCCTGTCATTCCTCAGACTGAATTGAAGCAGAAGTAGCCCGAAGTGTTCCCCAGCCTGATTCAGCACTTCATATTCCAAGAAAAGGAAAAAACCCACTTTGTACTTTCTCCAGCCCGAAACTCTAAAAAAAGCCAGAAAAACAGTTGGCTCATCAAGGTCAAATTGGGTAGATCCCAATCGACAGCAGTAAATACACAGCATTAGGGTTGTGGCGGTTTATGGACCCTTGTAGCCTGTCCTCAAAGGCTCCTTCCACACTGGTCTAAAATGAGCATCTATGAGCTCCAGGGCATGCCCATCTTCCCTCCAGAAGAAAAGAAATAATTAATATGCTTAAAAATTGAAGAAATACCTAACCCAAAAAGAAAGTCGTAATGAGGCATCATTTAAAGGAAGAAGTACTTAATGAAATGCAAATGTTTTGCATTGGTTGAAACAGAAATCTTAGTGGAGGAAGAGGAAACTCAGAGAAGGAGGGGAGCTATGGAAGGGCCTGTGAAACTTCCATGGCTGTCATCTCCAGATCTCACATCTTCACCAAAATCCAGCCCACTCTGCATGGAGCCCTGCAGTGTACCTGGAAATATGTTTGAGCTCCCTTAGAGTACAGTCCTGTCACCTCGGATCAGAAGAAGATGCCATAGAAGAAAGGAGATTGGGCATTGGGTTTGCGACCTGGTCTTGTAGGACCATGGTTTCTTTGTGCCCCAGGTTTGCCTGCTCAGCTGCACAGTTATGGATGAAATGCACGTTCCTGAAGTTTACAGACCACTGCTCTCCCTTGAAAGCTCCTTTCCTTTGCCTCTCTCTCTCAACAGGTGACTGAGTGAGCTCTGTGGGTTTTACCTTGCACAAAGGGGTCAGTAATGCTGAGGGTGAGAGGGTGTAGGGATGGGGCAGGGGGCATAAGGAAGGAATGGTCTGATGCTAATGGGATGAGAGACCCACCAGTAATAAAATAGCCAACAGGGAGAGATAAAACTGGATCAAGATACAGCTTGCTGCCAGACAGTCAGAAAACCACAGGGTAGCTTCAAAAGAGGCGTTTTATTGTTGCTTTGGTATGTGCCAAATGTAGGGTGACCTTCAGCAACCTGATGTCCCTGCCCGTGGCACTGGGCTTGAACTAGGTGATCTTTGAAGGTCCTTTCCAAGCCAAACCCTTATGATCTAGGGTTCAGGTGTCCTTTGCTGCTGATGGGGTAGGACATGTCTCCACACAAGGAATTACAGTGTTGTGGTTTCATCTCACTTGTACCACCAGGCTCCATGCTGGGCAAGCAGGGTTGAGGGAGTGAACCACAGCACTGGCAATCCAGAGCAGAGCCCTGTGGCTGCTCCAGGGGCAGGCAGTGCAGTGTGGCCAGTCATGGGCATGCGCAGGTGGAGCATGCCCAGGGCCAGGGCTGTGGGAGTGCCTTCCACTTCTCCCTTGATTGAAACCCTTTCACTGATCTGAAAACAAGCTTGTGGTGTTGCAGCACATGGAAATCGCCCGACAGCAGTAACTGCACTGAGCCTCTGCTGCCCTGACTGTTCGCAAATCTGGATTTTATGAAGCCTGATCATTTCAGTGAATGACCTCTTGACCCTGGTGTCCATCCATCACACAGAGCAATGTGTTTGCCAACAGGAATATCTACTTCGACAGTCAATGATTTAATAAGCTTTTCTTCCTACACAGAGTTTATTGATTTTTGCTTTTAGTGAGAGCAGAAGACTGTATTGTCAGAGTAGGTGTTCTGCAGTGCTTGCATCCTTTCCTCATGTATACTTTGTTATATTTCCCTCTGTATGATTTCTATCATCTCTTATTGCCACAGATATGCTTCCTGTCATCTTTGTGCCCTGAAGCATCTCATTTTCTTTTCACTCATACCTTGATTAATGTCTTCATAAGTTCTGCTTTCCTCTACTTTACTGTGGAGTGGTTGCTCTAGAAGGTGCTTTCCTGAGAAGACCTTTGGGATTTGGGTTTGGAATTTTTTGTCATTAATTTCCATTTCTCCGTTTGTCTTTGGCAATTCCAAATATTTTATTGTAATGTCTTTATTGATTTCTTTATTTTTTAAGTTAGCAAGGGGTTTTTTAATAGTTGTTAAATTAGCTGATTTAAATGTTTATCTCTACAAGCCAGAATTCTATGTATTAATTGCCTGTGAATGTGGTCTTTGTGTCTAATTTGCACCTCACTTCTGACTATTTAATTAGGACAACTATAAAAAAGTCAATGGATTATACCAGGGCCAAACTTGTAGATGCTCATGATAGAGTGTAATCACATCTTTCAATTTTCCACCAAATAACTTGTTCTACATCCTTTTGAAAACACATCACTGACACATTAGTTTTACCGTTTATTACCCCTCTCTACATCCTTAAAAACAAACAAATAATTTTCTGTGCTTAACCACACATTAAAGAGTTATATTTCTCAAGAAACAGCTTTGTCCCTTGTAACTCAACTGCTACAGCAGCTGCTTTCCCTGGAAAGTCACAGGAAGAAAATATGTGTGGAGTCCTGATGGAATGAGCATGGGCTGGGAGAAGAGCAGGATCTTAAATTTCTTACTGTATCATCATGAGACCAGGCAATTGCCTGCTGAGCATCCATGATCTGTTGCTTATCAGCGGAGATTACTGTTTGGGAACCATTCAGGAGCTGGAGGAAAGTTACTCCCTCTAAGGGCTGAATACTCAAGGGTCCCAGGCATGGGATCTGGGTTAACACAAGGCATTGCAAGTTCAGGCTCAGTCCACATATCTTTTGTCTCCCAGGGCTGCTCCACCACTGCTACCACTGTTCAGACTTTCGCTCATCTGTACTAAGTATATGAAGATTTGACAATTTCTTTAAATGCTGAGTAAGGGACTCTCCATGCTTAAAAAGTCTAGAAGTACCAGGATAGAATGTCAGCATTCTCTTTTTTTTTCCAGCCTAGATCTCCTCTCTCCAAAGAGATGCATTTTGTCATAGATAAACTGATGAAAGCCTGAAATACCATTGTATGACGCACTCACCTTCCTGTTGCAAAGCCAAGCGTGGGAGTTAATTTTTGCCAGCTTCTTGCCATGAGACTGACAGCTTAAAGGAGTAAAAAGTAGCTACAATCAGCTTCAAAGAAGGTGGGGATTATTGTTTTGCTACAGGTGACTTCATATCCACTTTATTTTGATCCTTTTAGCCCTGTTGAGTTCAATCCTACCATAGACTGAGTATACTGGGATAAGTATACTGGGAACCATTTGCTGGATGCAAAGGCAAGGCCACAGCACAGCATTTCTAGTCCAGGCTGCAGGACTGATGCCAAGAGCCTGCACAGCTGAGCTCACCAACTAAGTGAGGGTGAAGCTCTCTAATAGGCATTTTGAAGGATGTTGGTGCTCCACTGAGGAAAAAATAATTGTTTATCTCTGGAAGGTGAAGGCAGAGAGAAAACGGAGTGAGGATAGATATTTTAGTGAAGAAAAAGTATGGAGTTTCAGGTAGAAAACTCTCCCAGGATGAGAACACAGGTTGTTCTCTTGAATGATCCCCCAGAGGAAGGCAGCTTCCACTGGAGTTGTGTCAGCCTGGCTCAGTGCCCCGAGCTGCCCATCCTGCCCGGGACAGGTGGGAGCTGATGTGGTCACCCCTGCAATGCCCTGCTGTCCCCTCTGCTCTGAGAACAGTTTCAGTGAGGACAGACAAGCAAGGGGTTCATTGTGCTGCAAGGCATTTTGGAAGCACAGCAAGCCAGGCTTTAGGACTGAATGCCACCCATTTGTGCCCTTATTGGGATGGACTAAAATGTAGCATGTATGCAAGAAAATTGTCGCCCAGAAAAGCATTGAGATACTTTCATCAAGCACTGGAGGCTCCCTGTCTTACCTCAGCAGCTTGTTTCAAACCCTCACTATTAACATGTTTTGCCTGATTTCCACTCCGGATATATTTCAGCTTTTAACTATTTATCCTTTTCCACCAAAATAAAGAGCTCATTTGTCTCTGTGAAGAGTTATTCTCTGTAATCAAGACTTTTCAATCTTTTTGATAAGCTAGACAGACAGTGCTTTCTAAACCTGTCTCTCCCCATTAGGTGCTTTCTGTAGTCCTTGGCCCACTTTTGCAGTTTTTCTCTGCCTCTTTCCCAGTTTTTCAGCATCCTCGGTGGATACTAAGACCACAGATAGCACTGTTAGCCTCGGCTCCTGCCTCCATCTCAGCATCCCCTGTTTAGCCAGTCAAGGTCTCATTAGCCTTCTGAGTTATTAGAGGACTTGAGTTTTTGTCTTCTTGTTTGGCCTCTAAATCCTTTAGAGAAAAAACAGCACTTAACTGGAGCTGCTACTATTTCTTTTTCTGTGGAGTTTAACTCTCTATTTGGCTTTAAAACAGTGGATTTGTCTAACCAAGCAACAGGTCTCGTATCACTGCCTTCTCTTCATCTTTTAAACATAACATCGATTCTTGTGCAAGCTGCAGATTTTATCAGCCATGATCCAATGTAGCATCTGCACTGCTGATGAGCAGTTTTAGGTCTAGGAACAATCTCGATACATCCCTACTAGGAACCCCCTTGTTTAATGATGATGGCTTATTGCCAAATGGTGCTCAGGCAAAGCAGTTCTTCATTTTTGTTTCCTGTATGCTTTATTAAACCTACATAATGCTAATGTTATGCCCTGGAATATCAAGTCAAACACCTTAGAAAGTCTTTTATATTGCACATATATTGCATAAGTCCACACTTTATTTAAGCTAACTTGAAATCTGGGGCAGTACCAGAATGTTTGTCTACACTGCGGGCTTCACTCTCGCTGTGTTAGTTTGGCAGCTGGAGGCAATCTCTAGCCATAATCTCAGAGAGCCTTGCAAGTGCTTATTTACTCTGGCACCCTACCTGGCTCCTTAGCAGCACAATTAAAAAGCCAGTTCAAGAGAGAAACCCTTTCACATCAATTCACTGAGAAAGTGATGGGCAGTGTTTGAGAGAAACAAATTTAATTTGTTAATCGGAATTTTTCTGGCATTTATACAGGCATTTACTCAATAATTCCCTTATCCACACAGAGGGAGGACCTACCTGTAGGAGATTTTTATTTAGGCCTGGACAGGAGAATTGGTGATCTCCAGGGAGTGTTCCCTCCTGCCCAAAATCTTAGACAGCATGTCGTCAAAGGAGACCATTTTGGCTAGGAGTGAGTACCCACCACAGACAGAGATCAAGACTTCATCCCCTCCTGGCACTGCAGAGGTGTCCTGGGCAGTCCCAGCAGACTTTTCATTGTGACAGCCACCTGGAAAGATTTAATACAGTAGAAGGGAGGACAAACAATAACTGTCTTCCTGGAATACAAAAGTAGGAAACAGCAGGGGTCTATAGTAATGCTCTTGAGTAGAAGCAGCTCTCCACCAACCAGGAAAGCTGAGCATTTCCTCTGTGTTCTATGCAGAGCTCAGCAGGCTTTCATTTCAAATGCATTCTGGCCTTTAGGTTTTCTGTCACAGGCAGTTTTTCTGCACTGTATTGGCTTTCCTGGATCCCAAGCTTAGGAACCCATCTCTCTCCTCAAGATGCAAGCTCCCTACATACATCCTGCTTTATGACTGCTTTAGGAGAGTTAGATCCCTGAAAGGTGGGTGCTACAGCATCATGGCTTCACACTACCACCACCTTGTGAATCCAACACTCCGGAGCGCTCTGTACCTGCACAGCAATGGGGATAGGTCTACACTGACATCTAATTGTCAAGGATTTTATGACTGATTTTCACCATCAAAATAAAAAAAAAACACAATCCAAATACCATTTATTTAATATTTCAGTACTACTGTGACAGCCACAGGAAAGCTGATGAATTTTGTCTCCTCTTGGAGCCAGAGACTCCTTAGGCAATGATGCAGGTTCTCAAAAACTGCTGAACTGCTGTGCTGAAACTTTAAAGAAAAAAGTGCAACCTGAGGCAGAAAGAAGTCACAGAAGATTCTAGTGCAAATTATTAACATCGTGAGTATTTATTAGTGACTGCAAACAGGAGTGTGCAAAGCACTCAGCAAATGGCACAGCCCCCAGCCCAGCACTCATGCAGCTGCCTTCTCGCTGCACTGGGGCAATGGCTGTTATGGGGCTGGGGGAGGGCTCCTCCAGCACCCCACTGCTCCTTGTGTTTCCTGGCTGTCAGCCATTGCCTTCTGATGATAAAGCAAATTTTAGGAGTCCCTTTGTTTAAAGTACTTGTTAAGGTTGCAGAACTAACTGGCTTGCTGCAAAGAAATAGGTGAAGTCTATACCTAAGGCATTCCCACTGAGCTGGATGCAAGTTTTCTTCAGGTTGCTTTGAAATCTTCCTCTTTCATAGCAGAATTTCAGACTAATTGTTCTTCCTTTTTCAGCCTTTCCTGCTGGAATAAGGGCTTTGCTTCCTCCACGTGTGTCAGCAACGTGGCGGCTGTAAGGCTGTGAGGAGGAATGCAGTACAGGAGACTGGCAGTCTCCTTTTCGAAAGGACTTTTGAGGGACCCAGTTTGAACTGACTTTCAGAAAGAGAATGTCCAACAAAACTGATTCCTGTGCTGAGAAGGTTAATGCACCCAATGTCATTAGGTATTTTTGAGAAACGGAGTCCCAGCATTTAGCAGAAGACAAGGGCAAGGCTCAGCTCTTCCATCCTGTGTGACCATCACCCCACCCAGCTCTGTGGTAAGCCCTGGCCTGCGTGTCTGTGTTGAAGGATGGTCCCATTGCCCCATAGCTAGGGTTTCTTCCCACATTGCTGTGGCTGTGCTGACTGGTTACCAGCCCAGCTGTGCTGGGATGACTTTATTGCCCTGCACTGTGGAAGCTGTTCCACTTCTTATAAATATCTCAAAGTTCACTGCATGAGGGGACTGCAACCAGGGCTTCCTCCGTCTGATGCAAGGAGTAGGAACAGCTGCTTTGAGTTAGACCCTTTTGTTTGCCTCCACTGGCTGTTACAAAGAATGATATTTTCCTTCCCCCTTCTGCACACAGGTGGTACTTGGGTTATAGTTTCTCTGAATGCTTTATGTTGCAATTTTACCTTTGAAATATGCACCTTTTAGAAGCCACTCTAAATTCTGATTTTATCTCTGTTTCTCCTGAGGAGATGAGGGAACGCACTACTTGTGTCCAAATTACAGAGTTAGCTACCCAGGTGCAACACACATGCCAAGTGGGATGAATAGTGGGAAGAGGAGCACAGCAGCAGTTCACAGCCATTGCTGTATATTTTACTCCTTGTGCTGCTAGTATATGAAGTTGCTGCTTGTAGAGGGCAGGAATGCCCCTGGAAAAAAATGCAGGGAGGGAGCAGGAGTAGCTGTGACACACTAGCTGGCTTGTGCCAGCTCCTTAGACTCGGCACTCATTCCTGTCTGTGCCAGCCTGCAAATCAGGCACAGCTGCAGCTGCTCACCTCAGGGTTGAATTTGGGTAACTGCTTGTCTTTGAATGTTTCTGATGATTGCCTACGACATTTGCTAATGATAAGTGCTCAGTGTGGGGGAATTTACAGGCATGATGTTGCTGGAAGCAGAGAAGGAGCTTGGCTGTGGTCAGAGAGAAGTGCTCTTCTCTTGGTTTCTGGTTCCCTTGGTCCCATGCAGCAAGAGGCTGGTGCTGAACAGTCCTGGCAGTTCCAGCTTCTGCCAAAGAAAGCAGAAGGAATCTGGTGGTGCTCCAAAATACAACACACTGGAAGGATGTTCAAAGAACCTGTGCTCGAATGGCACGGGGAAGACACTTACCCTGTGCAGAGGTACCCTCCATGGGCTGTGCCCTCCAGAAGAGAAGGACAACAGTAGCGTCAGCTTGAAGGCATCTGTTCTCATGGGGTGAAAACGCCCTTGATGTTAATTACAAGGGCCCTGGTATTACAGTTACAAGTGAGATTCATCCAGTATGCATTTTTAAGGGTTTATCTTGATCCTTCATGGCTGTGATTTCCGATTTATACTAGTTTGAGATCTGAATCTGACACCTTATCTAGTGTGCTGCATACTGATGGTTAAAAAACCTAATTTGTCGTGGAATAGCCTGGTTTTGCAAGAGGACATTGCACTGAGAGCCTTTTCTTGTATAATAATTTTGCTTTAGAAACTGATTGCTCATGGTTCCTATCAGATCTGAATTGCAGATATCTGGGGGAGTGTAGCACTGGGATATTTTAGATTTAAATCACTCTGCTATCTGTTCTACTACAGCTCTCTTCCAAAGTAGGCTTTATGTTATAAATTACTTTATAGATTTGTAAAGCATGACATAGAAACATTATATACCCTGTGAGTGCTTTAAAATTAATTTGTTCTTGAGCGTGTCCATGTATGAATGAATTTGACATAAGCTTTTCAATTTTATGCTTCGCTACAGAAAGTGCACACAGTACTAACTGTAAATCAACTGCCACACTTGCTGAAATAACTACTCAGCTATGAAAAGAGAGTCTGCCCAATATTTAAAGAAGATTTAGATACAAAAATAATAATGTGTACAAGAGAGCTGACATAGTACCTTGGGACTTTTGAATCTAAACCAGTGAGATTAGTAAGGTAACACCAATGTGAAGATCCTTCAGGTTAGGGCTGTCTGACAGAGAGACCAGGAAATTGAAGGAAGTCAGTTGAGATTGTGTTATTGTCTTGACCACCACATTCCTTGAGCTGAAGGGTTCACAAGGATTCACCAGCAGCCCTCCTATGTGTGCAGGTAGAGATCACATGGGCTGCATGGGTTGTCACACAAAGTGGGATTTTCAGTGTGCATGATTGATGCTCAGAAGGGGTGAGCAGCATTTGGAAACAGCATTTTTCATTCTTTTATTAATTAAAAAATGCAATTTTGGATCATAACAATTCTTTATGAACTTGTGTCAAATTCAGCAATAGTGGCTCCAGCCCTCCCTTGCCTGGGAGACAGGAGCCCCCACTCCACTGCTCCAGGGCAGCTGCTGCTCATCCATCACACTGACAGGAAGTTCTTGGGAATGTGTCTGAAACCTGTTCTTTCAGTGTGATCTAATTCAGTGTAAATGGCTTCACTGGCCTTTGCCACCAAGCTAAAACCTGATGATGCTGTGTCTCAACCAAAGATTGTACCAGGCTGAAAACTCGCTCAAATACGTGCTCTGCTCTGCTCAACTGCTGAGCATTCGTACAGTTGCAATGAGAAGTAAAATAGTCACAACAGGAGAGCTGGAGAACATCTTGTTTCAGGTGACCTCTGGCTGGAGCTAGAGAACATCTCTAGTAAAAGAAGGGCTTTGGCTCAAATCTCTGCATGTAGCAGAGTGGGTTTTGACCTCAGTGAACGTCTTTTCCTTTGAACACCAGGTCAGGGAAGAATAGCTGCCATACCTTATTCTTCCACTTTGTGGTGCCAGCCTTTTTTTCCTCTACTTTTATACCGTGTCCCTCAAATGGTGTATTTTGCTGATCTGAAATTAATTTTTTCAGAATTGCATTTCAAAAGGTTGACAGAAATCTTTTTTTTTTCCGTTTCTGCTGCTGAACAAAAAAATCAATGATTCTTACAGCTGCCGTGGTGAGAACCCTCAGCTCACGCTGCCGTGCTGAGAGTCTAGGGAGACCCAAAACAAAAGCAGCAACCTAAAAGGGAAAGAAACTAAAAGAGACCTCACCCAACCGCCATAGATACAGGCATTGAAATTCCTGTTGACTGTAGTGATTCAGCAAAGAAATCTTTGTCCTTTATAGTACGGGAAAGTTTACTGTGTAAGACGTACACCTCAGAAGCAAACCCAAACCTTTTGATGGGTGAAATAACTTCAGGAACGGACTTTTAAAAATCGTGCATTGATGGTAATAACATAAAGGGATGAAAACTGAAGGTGCTGTTAAGGAGATTAAGCCCAAACTTTGTTGCTTCTTTGAGAAAACAGTGGAAATAAGCCTCAGCTGGGAAAACGCGGTAGAAGAATTGTTTTTATTTTCAATAGGGTGTTAAATGCTGTGTTCTTACAATAACAGGCACAACAGGATGCTTTTAAATAGCTTAGGTAAAGGAGGTTCCAGCACCCCTGCGTTGTGTGACTTAGATACAATCACTGACGTGTTTTGCACACAAAAGAGCTACTGAAATGGAAATATTATTATTACTAATACCCAGTTTCTACTAAAAACTCCAAAATGCTTTTTATATGGGCGAGTATTAATATAACTACTAGTTATTCTAGTATAAAACTAATATTTACACTACTTTAAATAGCTGCCTGCATAAAAATTGTTGTTGAGTTTTTAGGTGTTTATTTTTCCAAAAGGTAATGAGGAAAACTTTTCTCCAAATGTTTTTATTAAAAAATATGACAGAACTACTTCTCAGCTTGGCCTTGCTATAAGCTCTCCCCAGGATGCTCTGGGTTCTGGGCAGGTGCTCAGAGCCTCATTGCCCAGTGCTTTCCTGACAGCAGTGCACTGCAGAAACCAAGTCAGGGCTCTCTACTTCTCTTGCTCACCCCTTTCCCAGTCAGCATGTGAGAAGGAGAAAAATGTCTCCTCCTCCTTGCAGGCTCCAGCAATGAAGGTGGGTCTGGCTCTAGAGTTCAGGTCTCCATCCAGCAAAGCTTTTAAGCACGCAATTAATCCATCCCCATTTAGACAAGTGCAGATGTAGCTAAATTTTGCCAAGCAAGACCTGGGAGCACACGCCAACCAAGGGACTTTGGTAAGTGCTTTGGTGAGCAGGGATGGGCATCTGAGAGGGGACCACAAAAAAGCAACAGCGAAAAGGAGCAGGGAGGGCAGCTCCAGTTGTATTGGAGCAGCAGGAGCAAGGAGAGCTGAGTCAGGCCATGACTCAGAAAAGGTCACTCCAATTTCAGGGCCTTTGTTGACTCTGGTGTCACCTTTTCCAAGTCACTTCACTGTGCCATTAGAGTTTGTAAAAGCAACATCTTTGACAGTATCCTTCTGAGATTTACACAAACAAAGGGCACATTGTGAAAGCCAAGTATTAATGATGACATCTTTCATGAAATTACCTGGTTTCAGAGGTAATTTCCATTATCTCTCTAGAACTTGCTTGAAGTTCTCGATTCTGACCTTGGGGACACATCTGTGACCTCCCATCTTCCACTGCTTCACACTTTTGTCGTCAGGATCCCATTAGGTCAGATACAAGGAAAGAGACACGAGTCAGGGCAAAATGCTCAGACTAATTCTCCAAACACCATGGGCAGATTTAAGAGCAGCCAAGTGAGATAACTCATAGCCCCTCTGCTTGTGGAAGGCTATGCCTGCCACATTCATGTGATCCAGCATCAATGCCCACAGGGAAAAAACCAGTTTTCAGGCAAGTTAATTTCAAGAATGGAAACAAGTGAGTGTCTGGGAAGGAAGGTGAGATTTTGGTTGCTGGGAGACAAAAATTAAGACAGTAAATAGATGACCAGACCAACTGAGGAGCCCCTTTTCAAAAGGTTCTCGGTACTGCCTGGAGCCAAACCCCAGCTCAGCTCAAGAGCGGGGCACAAATCCAGATGTTTATGTTGTCCCAAGTTACATGCTCAGAGTACTCCCCAGTATGCCATGATGGCCTCTTACCTTTGGTATGTGGGCTGTTAATTTACTGGAAAGTTTGAAGCACAGGATGCAAATGTCTCTGATGATCTCAAATTGGAAACCCTTCTTCGACGAAATGCTTCACAGAAAATTTTCTTTTTGGAGAAGTACGTACCAAAAAAGTGCTAAAGATTGTATTGTTCAAGACAAATATAAGAGTTGCTGTCATCTAAAATAAACAGCCAGTGCACTTTGATGTACAGCAGAAACTTTTTGGATGTTACAAAAATAGCCCCTTGTATTAATCTGGCAGGTCCAGCCCCACCGGAGGTGCACAAAGCCTTAGCACAAGCAAAGCTTTCTGATGCCTTTCTGAGTCACTACATCACCAGTTCCTGACAGAAAGCCGTCTTCTAAATGTGCCCTGTATGCTTCACTAATTGCTGTGATGTATAAAATACGTCATGTGAAGATGATACAGGTTACAGAGGCTGGACAGTGATGTTTAATTATAAGGTACAAAATCTCAGCATCATAAAGATTGTTTCTGTTAGTGATCTGACAAGGCTTCTTATATCTTACTGCAAGATGTCTGTGGCTTTAACTCATCGAGCACTTTAATTTTCCCTCAAGAATAGGAGAATTTCATCTTAAGAAACAAATTAAACAAATACATTTTTTACTAAATACGCTTAACCTAAAGCTTTCTCCCTATCATTTCATAAACGCCTTGAGATTATAGAGGCTCAACTAGCTTAGTAAAGATGAATTGCATGTGATCCTGGGAATACAGCCATTGCATTAGTTATTCTTCCTTTCCACTGTGTTATGCTTTTTGTAAATAATCTGCATGTTTAATCAGTGGAGACTAATTAAGAAGAAAGAACATGCTTTACTGTAGCATTAAAACCTGTTCATTGCCATAGGCAAGATGTCATCAATATTTCTAGCTGTAAAGTACTACTTGCGATATACATCATGCAGAATTTTACTGTAACCATTAAAAAAAAGCTAAAAGAATATTTTATCACTGGTTACAAACAGCCATATGCAGATTTAAAACTATGTAACCAAATGCATAATTCATCAATGCACATGATATTTTGGAAGAAAGGCATTATAATGAACTTGATTATTTCGAGGATCCCAAAAGACAGAAAAATCTCTTTAAACTACCTCCAGAGCAAGTCTCCTCTATACATCTAAATAAGACCAGTCAAGTGCTACTATCAGTTATTTCTCTGCAAATATGTACTTTCTTTATTTTCTTTAACAGATTTCCCAAAATTCACAGTGATAACAAAACAGTTTCCACTGCCCCAAACAGCTGATTTATATGCCAAATAGCACAGTGGAGTAAATGCCAATTAGGACCAGTTCTATCAACTTTGTTCGTACAAACAATCGCATTGATTTAAATAGAATCAATCAAGTCAGCAGGATTCAGTCAGGCAACGTCTACATTAGCAATAGGAGCAGCACTGCGGGAGGAAACAGCTTGTGCTGGGGGCCTGAAATCTGTGCCAGCGGCACGGTGGAGAGACAATGTTATTCCAGCCAAGCTCCTGCTTGGCCCCTCAGTTGCCCATTAGCAGCTGGAACAAGCACAGTAACTGGGAAATTCACTTCAGAAACATTCTCCTGATCCCAGCTGAAACAAGGATGTGGGCACATCCCCGGATGGCCACAAGCCTGCCAGCATCTCACACGCATCGTCATGGTTTAGAAGAGAAAAGACAGGGGATCAGTCTTTGCAGTTCACCACCAAGAGCTGGGTCATTCCCATGGCTGGACTTGCTCAGGAGACAGATGTGCTGTATATTCTTAAGCTGCTTAGAAACCTATATTGTGTGTGTATTTTGAGGTACAGACTGATGCAGAAAGAAAGGCTCAATGAAAGGGACATCCCTCAATGAAAGATGCCAAGGAGGAACTCAAGGAAGGACAAAAGTTTTACCTCCAACCAAAGGAAAATATTGTTCATTAACAAGTTAAGTGCCAGAAATAATTCCTGCTGTGGCTACGTGAGACTTTTGTATGTGTGGAGGGGAAACAGTCATTGAGTTAACTAAGAAGATGGCAGAAGAAGGGAGAGGAGATGTTGCCCAGGACAACAAACCTGTGCAGATCACCCAGGACACTTGAGCAATGAGATGGACTCTACTTATGTATGTTTTATGTTAACTGGGTGATAACCAAGCGTTCATCTCCATGGGGATGGTGAACTTTAACCAAGGCTCTTGGGACAGGAATAAGTGCCCAAATTTCTCTGAGTCTTCTCCACGGCATTCCAGGGAACAGAAGGGACTGCACATCCCATGTCCTGAGGTGGCAGCACAGAGTGTGTCCTGCAGGGCTGGACAGGAAGGGACAACCTTGGGTGATCCCAGGGAAAGCTCAAGTGTCTGGGGAAAGGGAGAGCATGAGGTGCATGGGAACCTCCCTCAGTGCTTGAATGAGGAATTGGTTTTCCTAGGACATTTCCCAAGTGTATCCAATTGGTGTAATGCTTCTGAATTGTAATGACTGCCACCTAATCTGCATGAAACAGCATCAGTTCCACTTAACCAGGACGTGCCAGAGGAGGCAGGGAGCCAAGCATGATTACATCGCTACAAATTCCTGATCGTTTGCTCTCACAGTACAGAAGGATCAAAATAAAATAGGAATATAGGAAAATGATATCACTATTACTTGCTTAATAAGATACTTTACCTCATTTTTCCCCAGCATTATAAATGAGACAGCTGCCTTGCTTTGTATCTCAGTACTCATCCAGTGTATCCTTCAGCACTTCTATTTTTCTATTTTTCATTGCTGAAATAATGGTAGAGATAAGCCAATGGAGGCACTCCAGTACCAGTGTACAAACGGTCACAGCTTCCAAGAAAGACTGAAATCAAATTCTTTTTCCAAAAAATAGTACATACACAGATTTTTTTTCCTTAGTGCCTACTATGAATCTTCAGAAAAGTCGATATATTGATTATTTTCAGCAGGAACATGCCAATCACATAATCAATGCATTTAGGTATTTCCAGCTACTGTATGTAATTTCTCTGCTGTATTTTGCAGTTCTTCTACATTAGGCCCAGCTAGAAAATACAACTCTGGTGGTAGCTTGGCTCTTCGTGATTTATATGTTAAATCCACAGTAAAGTCCTTAAGTTCTTTTCAAAACAGTTTTCAAGTGATAGTGGAACCATTGGTCTGTGTTCTTAGTTAAGAAATTACTGTTTTGAAATAGTGTCTCAAATTCTATCTATTTTACTATCTCCTTTTAGGCTCCCCTTGAATAGCAGAAGTTTAGGGCAACTGATTACTCTGCCACTCTCTCAGGAGATAATAGTTTCCTCTATCTTGTTACGGATTTTTAGCTGTTCAGTAGTGTAATGTGTAGATGCGCAAGTACTTTTCTTCTTGATACGAATCCTACAGCTGTCAGATGACTTAGTGTCTGTCCTTATCAGACATGAAAGGTTTATGCACTGTGCAAAGTACTGTAAATTCACAATAAATTACAGGAGTAATTACAGGAGATGGCCAAAGATACTTCAACATCCGAAGTACTGTTAGGTTCCCCTGGTCTTTCTCAAGGTAGCACAGGCACAAGATCTCACCAGAGAAGGCTTCTGTGGGTGCATAATTAAAAGCACAGTGCATGTCTAACCTTAAAATCTAAGCCAATAAGAAAGTTTGTGCATAAAAGGATTTGGTAGGCTGGGTCTTTCAAACAGTACCTATGATTTTGGAAGTAGAATCAAAAATAAGGAGAAATGTATCAACAAGATCTTGATGTATCATTTTTATTTTATTACTGTAATTTCTCACCTAGAAGAAATGCTTCTGCAGATCTGTCCATATTGAGATGATAACTGATACAGTTTTACCTTTGGTCTAATTCATTGTAATGATTTGTAGGTGTTTGTTTTTTAATTTTGCATTTTTATTCAAATATTTTTGAAGTAGCCAGATTAAAATAGTGTTTAAAATTGCTCACTGATCAAAAGGTATTACTGGGTGTTTTGATTCTGACATGACAGCAAAAAAATGCATCTTACCAACAACAAACTGGTTTTGTGTTTATTTATGTTCTGTCACTATTTCCTCCTCTGTTAATCCCAGTTTTTTTCATCTACCTCCTTAGTAATCCATTGAATCACTTATCTGGCTTTCAGAAAGTTCCCTGCCTGGATAAGTTGAGACAGAAGCCTGAACCATTCACACTCTCCACACTACAGCCAATAATGAGATTGTTTACAAATTGTACTATGATGTGCAAGATCTCACTTGATTATACCTTAACTATTCTGTTTTTCCCTCCCTACCTCACAGATGATGGAAATGCTTAAAACAAGTTAAGGTAGTATGACACAGACTAACGTAAGTGTGAGCATGGCATCCAGGGGATAAGCTGTGAAATGTTTGCGTGCTTCTGCCAAAATGCGTTGCATGGCTTTCTGCTGTTGTCTCGTGTTTCTGATGTTAGGCAGCATGTTCAGCAACATGTAAGTGTTTCATTTGATATTTATATTCCAGCGCAGCTTTGGTTTTGTGTAGTCTAAATATTCCGCCTTTTTCGGTAGCTTGTGGCAGCTGCTAGTGGCAAATCTGCAAGCTGTGTGTGTCGTTCCTAAGTGACCTTCCAAAGTACTTGCTAGGATCAGGACCCCACTGGATGTGGCTGTTTAGAAATCCGCAGTAGAAATGTTGAAGTGTGCAGTTCAAATGGGTCAGGAGCAGAACTGACCCTTCTGTGCTCGCCGGTGGAATGCAGCCGCTCCCAGTTTGCCTTCTCTGGAAGCCAAGCCTGCTCCCGGTGCAGCTGGCTGGTGAGGATGGCTCTGCGACCACGAATGCTTTGTGACTCCTCTGTTGTCAAATTCTTGCTTCGTGTGGCAGATGACACATTGAAATTACGAATGTTGTTTTCGCAGTCTCTGGTACAAAAAGACTGCTATGGGCAAATATGATGTTTTCCTGTACTTATATAGTTGTTTTAATCTTAGTGTATGTAAAGCTTATGAAGGTGAGACCAATCACAGCAGCTTGAAACATACTTACCCACATGGGTCTTGTGGCGCTGCCTGGTGCGGAGAGGCAGAACTCAGCTATTCCCTTCCTGCATTTCTTTTCTCACAGGATTTTCGCTCATATTTTAAGCATGCTGGTGGGGTTTTTCTTGTCATGAGGCTGGTCAAATATTGACCAGGTTGCCCAGCAAGGTAGTGTCATCTCCATCCTTGGAGATCGTCAGAACTTGACTGGACATGACCCTGAGCGACCTGCTCTGTTTGGACCTTCTTTGAGAAGGGAGTTGGAATATGTGACCTTCAGAAGTCCCTTCCTACTTAGAGTTATCAATGATTCTACAGTTTCGTGACTGTACAGGTGGGGAGTAGAGTGAAGCCACCAAAATAACTTTAGTTATGCTGTAAGCCTTCATTCAAAACCAGATCACCAGAGATCAGTGTTCTGGTGAGTGGTCCACTTTCCTGATAATAAAATGGAGCTTATTAGATGCTGGTTATTACTCTCGGTGTACCCAGTTCAACCACTTGCAACTGAGGTTACACAGATAGATATTTGTTGTTTTCTTATCATGCAACAAAAATACATGTTGAATAGCATGTGTTGTGTGAGATCAAGATGACTTATCAGAAACACCTCTACTTTTGAATTATTGGAGCTATGCCAGCTGACACTGCCAGCTGTCTACATGGTGTTTTTATAGCTCTTCTCAAGTTTCCCATGTAAGATCCCTACCTCTGTTCCTAAGACATTAATGATTAGACTGTCAGAGCTGAGAAAATCCACCTACTGAGCAAGGTCACCTTCGCTGTTCTCAGTAACAAAGGAAAACGCCAGGCTAACGAGGCTCAGGAAGTCCTAATTAACATCAGTGGCAAACTCAAAGCCAGGGAAAAATAGGGCTGGCAAAATAATTCTCTCTAGAGCTAAGATTTTTTTTTTAACCATTGTAAAAGAAGCCTGGAAGCTGTATTTTCAAATACAGTTAGTGCTGGGGATGGGTTGCAGAAAAGAAAGGGAATCAATAAGGGGTTTGTGATTTCCCTGCCTCCTTCTCCTCAGTGAGTTCCTGCCAGCAGTCAGAGCTCTGAGACTCAGCTGAGGCCCTGAGGCAGGAGCGCTGTGCATCTCTATTCCCACCTGCCAAAAAGTCACAATGCTCCTTCTTCAGCTTGGCTCCCCAAGAAATGTGTCTCCTCAGGGATGCTGGAGCCATGACACACACAGAGCTGGGCCACCCCACAACCTCCCACCTCCTCCCCTTGCTGCCAAAAGACCCATCTCCCCTCATCCTGCACAGCAAAAAAAACAATGGCCAACGATCTACCCCCAGTTGTTGTGTGAATGGATGTCCACAGACCACTTTTTATAGAAGACAACTCACAGATCTGTCTCTAGCACCACTTAAGGATTCTGAATTTGTCTTTGAGTCTTGTGAAATAGCCTATCTTCCCGAAGTACCCTATTAAGCATTTTTGCTCCCATTTTCTTCCCCTAAACTAGTCTTAGTTCAAAATTCAGATTCCCTGAACTGGGCTAATCCCCTTGATTGCCACCTCCTTCCTCTCAATTCTCTGACCCCCGCTACAGGCTTGATGGCACCAGCTGTCTCTCAGTCACTGTATCTGGGAGAGAGCTGCTAAGTCCTGCAACATTTCAGCCTATTCATTTGTATAATCTGGGGTTTTCATGCTGATGTCCTTACTCAGCCATCTCTGGTTTTTGTGTAAACCCAGTGCTGCTGAAGAAGCTTGGTTTCCCCACTGATTTCCCTTTATGCCAAGGATGTCTCCAACTCAGTTCTCTTATTTTATAAGTGTGAGGGAGCAGTCCATACACGAGAGTGGTTTTGGTTTTCAGTGCCCGTATGCAGGTAATAGCACCTGCAACCATGTTCTGAATTCCAGAAAGAAATATTCAAATCAGATATGATGAACAACATTCCCACAGCCTTTTCAGCTGTGGGGAGGGCGAACAGAGGAAACAGTTCCCTAAGGGTGCTGTGACTTTCCAGTGTTGGAAAGCCCTAGGGATATTTTATTCACCACCATCAGAAGTGAATCTGGTGCAATTAGCCTAGCTTGGGACAAGAAGTGGTCCATGTGACCTCCTGAAGTTTCCTCCTGCCTGTTTTTGTATGATTCAGTTATTTTAATGATTATAAAATCCTCGGCAAAAAATGTAATTATAGTTCCAAACTGTGTGCACGTGTAAGTGGCTGACACCAGGACACAAATCCACTGGTAAGAGTGGACAGACCTGAAGAACTACTGCATGCTGTTGAATGTCATCATCTCCCTCTTGTGCACACACACAAAGGTGTAAGTCCACTGCACGCAGCTTCTGCCTCTTAGCGTGACAACAGGCCAATGTTACACATTCAGCCAAGCCCAGCAGCACCCACAGGGCCAGACACTGTGGCCCACTGGATCATGGTCCCGTGTTCCTCCGCAGACCCTCTTGTCTCATCTGCCTTCCTCCTTGAGCCTCAGAGCCTCCATCCTTCACCAAATCCTGCAACACAGTTACCTTCGCCAGTTACATCATTCTGAGCAAATGACAGGAATAGTTCTTCTAAATACCTACAGTGCAGTTTTATTGCCCACATGAAGGTTAAATCCTCAGAAAATTACTCACAGAATGCCATCATTGATCCAGATGGTCTCCTACAATTTCATTCACACTTCAGCCACATGGTTTTTGACCATGTCGGATTAGGAGACTGGTTTCTTGCCCTGGTGGCTTCTCTCTGAAGTCTCAGTCACCATGACACCCTCTGTGCTTCCCAGGCAGGCACAGAGCTCCTCACACTGATGCTGGGTGGCCTTGAATATATCCACACTGCTACTGTTAGCTGCTTCATCTGCCCCACAAGAGCATTAAGCAAAAGTCAGTGCTCTCTGAAATGGTCACTGTACGGCTCACTTGCCTACTGTTGAGTTGCCTCTGTTCCCTGTGTTCAGATATTCTCTGCACCACAGAGCTAGGCATGCCTTCATCAGGACATTTCTTGTCTTGTGTCCTAATCCCTGGCTGTCCTTTGCTACTAGTCTTTTGCTACTACTACTTATGCTAGTCTCTGTCATCTCTGCAGGGTCTTCTGTCCTGACATTTCCATTTGACCCATCCCTTGCTCAAGCTGCTGCTGCAGTGCCACCTCTGGGGCTCTGGGAGCCATCTGTAAAAAAAGGGGTAGCACAACACTCCTTCCTCTGCCTCCACCTGCTGTTTTCAGCCACGTGCTGATCCTCTCCAGCATTGCCAACTTTGAACTCAAAGTCATATTATTCAGGGAGTAAACAAGAGTCTCTGTGTTTATCACTGGAATAGTGTGTAGGCACAGCTCTCCCTTCCCTGAGGCTGATGTTGCTCACAACCCAAAAGAATGGTGCTTTTTAACTTCGAGCAGAAGCTCACTCATTCATTGTTGAAAGTGTGGTTATAACTCAAGCAAGGAGTGCACTCTTAGGCAGCATCCCTACCCCAGCCAGCATATTAATATGGCTTCAAGGGATGTGGAGGAGCTTTACGCAAATGGGGACTTGAGACTGAGCCCAGCAAAGCACTCTGCTTCCTGGAAGTGCATAAGGAGCCCTAACAAATTCAGCAGGATGATCCATGGACTGAGAGGTGTGCTCTTATCTAAGTGCTTTTCTGGCTGAGGGCCAAAGACCAGCTTGCTCCTGAGAGCCCATGGGACAGCTGGGAAAGCAAAATCTGTCCAGTTGAATACCAATGCCTCTGTTGCCCAAAGGCTTTCCAACTTCCTGATGTGTGGAAGTTGCAGGGTCTTTATCAAAGACATTGAAAAGCTCAGCAGACCTCAAGCTCCCTTCCTTCAACAGAGCACAGTTTTGATCCTTCATTAGGACTGGCCAGCCTTTCTGCATCATGTGTCTCCAAAATGCCAACATTTCCCTATGACCAACAGCCACCAGACAGACCGTGAAGCTCTGAAGCAGGACAAAGATTTTTGGGGTTGTTCATAGACAAGAGCAGGGTCCCTCTCTCACAGTTGCTATGGAAGACAACTTGGCTGGGCTTATGCTCATGTCTGCAACCCCAAATCCTGCCCTATCACAGGGATTCAGTGTCAGGTGGATGCTGTCGGTGCCACGGGAACCACCGTTCTTGGAAACCATAGATGAACTACTCATCAAACATAGCCAAAGGATCAGAAATTATCCAGTATTAAGGGCTGGATTCGCTGTATATTGTAGGCTTCCTTCATAGTGGCAGCATGGGATATCCCTTCACTGCATCCAGACCACACAAGGAATACAACAGGCAGAAACCCAGAGAGACCAGTAGCCTCTCACAACCTGGCAAGTTATTGTACATGAGTTGAGCTAGAGCAGGCTGATGTTCTTGCACACACTGCCTTACCTGTCTTCCTGATGAACAGCTATTTTGGATTTCCCAGTCATTCAACATACTCATCTGTAAGAACAATTTCTTGTTTCTTAAGATACACTCCACTTTTGTAGTCCTATTGACAATTATGCTAGCACCATGAGACCTCAAGTGCTCATCTTCTCAATCATAGCACTTTCAGCAGAAAATGATCCTCTGAAATTCAGACTAGAGACAAAAAAGACTCTATACTGGTGTCCATGGAACCAGATTTTTTCTCATTACAGATTTCTGTTTCATATAAAAATGTTCACTGAAAAATATACCTCTTGCTCTAGAAACCCATCTTCAACAGACTTGAAGTGGTATAAAGGGCAATTAACAGGTTAGTCTCATCTCTAACCTCTGTGACACAATTACAAACATTGGAAAATGCAAGAATATTCCCCTGCTGACAAATCTGATTTGTCATTAATTTTGGTCCTCGCTAGAGAGGCAAGTGGGGTGAAAGGCCAGGACAGCATATACCTTTGCAACTCCTTTTGTCAGCCAGCAAAAAAAAAAAGGAAGTAGGGTGGTTTTTTCATATCGGTACTAGCTTGGGATACCCAAAGCACCACAATCTGGATGCCAAGAAAATGCAGAAAAAAAGCAATATCACTGAAATGAAGACATAGAGCTGTCTTCAGTCTATTATATATTAAGGGGAGGGCAGTCATTCTCTAGAATGCCTGAAGCCAACTCTGAAGGAGCTCATATATTGTTGGAGGTGTTGAGCTCAGATCGACTTTGAGGGGGAGAAAATATTGCCTCCATCCAGTTCAAGCCAGAGGAGATCTCAAGAAGTAAATTAAAGGACACTAGGGACAAATCTTTGATAGAAGTATATCAAAACTTTGTTTAATTTGTTTGCACTGCTGTTGTAAAGCAGACTTACCGGAGACAATATGATCTACAAATGGAATATGTTACTAAATCAGGACACAACTTACTGGAAGGATGAGTAATGATTTCAGCTAAGTCATTACATCTTCCTATCAATAGCATATCTCTGTGGGGAACATGCTCACCTCCAGATGAATATCATATAATCCCTGTAGGAGAGACTTCAGGTGCCTGACTCAAGGACATGACACACCAAACCATCCAAGAAACAGTGGGGCAGATGGTCCCTTGTTGAGATCAGATGTGCGTAGATATGTACGTTTTGTGGTATGTTCAATATCCAGCACATAATCCTTTCAGTTTGTAAAACTTGGTTCTGCCCAGGTATGTGGGAAAGGGCCACTTGTTAGGACAGCAGAGAAAGGGCATGGTTATCCTGGATACAGGCATGATCATAGACACTGCAACCTCCGAGTGTGACACACACCCATGGGATCGCTGTGCGATACAGATTGGAACAAGTAAGCAAGTGGTTCTGCACATGTACGCCTCCATCCTGCTAAACTTTCAGAGCAAATATCAAAAATCCTCAGATGCTGCCCAGGCAGCTTCTCTGAACAGAGCAGGAATAATGGGTTAATGCTTGGACTCAATGATCTTAGAGGTCTTTTCCAACCTTAATGATTCTGTGATTCTAAGAGTACATGTGTATGGGGGGCTGCACTGGGTTAAATATCAAAATCACAGAATCACAGAATGGGTAAGGTTGGGAGGGACCACAGTGGGTCATCTGGTCCAACCTCCCTGCCCAAGCTCTAGCTACAACTGAGCCCTTATCTTACTTTACATGCCTACCCTGTTTGACTGTAGTTGGTAAACCTGTTAGCTTCTGTATCCAGGCCGCACACACCCCCAGTGCTATTTTCAACATTATCACCATCTTCTCTCTTCTCTCCAGACTGATGCTGTCATTTAATCCTGCTAATGTTCCCTCAAGAGCATCCTACAAAATTATCTACTACTATTTGTTCCCAAAGTAGAGCCATGAGAGCTTCATCTTCAGTTTTCACGACCTTCTCTGTTCTGGCCCTCTTGATGCTCACCTTGTCTTCTCTCAAAATGTCACAACTAAAATCAATCCCTAGCTTCAATTCCTTAGCAAACCACGCTAAATTCTTTCACTGCTTCCCCTCCATCCTCTTTGTCAGGTTTGTGGTCCAACCTCTCAAAAGTTTCTCAAAATGAAACTACTTCTATGGCTTCTCCTGCTTTTCTCCTCCTTTCTTCTGAGATGACTCATTTCCCTTTCCTCTTTGTGGCACCTCCTTCTCCCAGGCCTCCTGCAACACAAAACCTCCTTCCCAACTGCCACCACAGCAAAGTTCAAATCATACCAGTTTCCAAGTTTTCCATAGGTTTGAGACATTCTCAGGAAATCAGTCTTGTCTGTGCTATTTTCAAATTATCTTTTGATCTCCCAACTACAACTCCTGCCTCTGGTGTTCAGGTGTTGCCTTCAATGAGACACAAGCAGTAACTCTCTTGTAGTCCTCTGCACAAGCAAAGTATGGGCAGCTGGAGGAGGAATCAATGCCATACTCCTGCCCAAGTTAGCCTTGCTTGAGCTTATCTCAAAATAAACCAGAGTCAGTCTTCATCTGCCACTTGTTTTTGTAGCACGGGATCTACAGCCCATCCTGAGTTGAAAACGTCCTTTCTGGGGAGCAGATACAGCTGCTGCATGTTTCCTGCCTCCATTCTGTTATTACAAATGGGTGTATTTTAAATGCCTGTGAAAGACCTGGCATTACATTAAAGTTATTTTGAGGAAAAGTTCCCTTTGGAAAGGAATCTATAATTGAGATTTTGATAGAGAAAATGTCTGGGTATGTCTACATCCAGATTTATTTTTTTCATCCCCAGTGGAAAAATAAAGGAATGTGAGACTAGGACCACAAGGTACTGTCTGAATAGAGTCTCTTGAGCACAGGGCACACTACCCACCATCATTCACCTCTGCCTCGTGTATGGTGCTCAGGCTACGTATGAGACTTGAAAATATTTACCATATCCAACTAGCTATTTTAGCTCTCTGATTTACAGAAAATTATCTGCCTGACAGGATCTGCCTCTGAAGCAGTTTGTAATTAATACATCCATTTTCATATTCCTTAAAGACAACAATCATAACAGATTAGAAAGATCAGAGATGCTACAAAGATTTCTAAATAACAAGAATTAGTTGTGATTAAGTGTATCACTGTAGAGTGACAAATAGACTTGTCAATTGCATATCAGAGTTAATAAACAAAAAAGGGGTACTGATGATTTAAGAAAGCATATACAAGAGTAATTCATTCAAGTCTGTAAACAAGAATACTTGTAGGTAGCTGGCAATTTTTGGGTGCCCTGCATTAGACTTAAACTTTTAAGTTTTTAGGGCCTGGATATTCACGTGGGTTTTCTATTGGTTTGGTGGGGTTTTTTTAAGATGAAGGAGCTGCAAAAATTGCATCCAAAATTAGAGGGCTTGAAAGGGCTAAATCCATTTTGCCAAAGTCACCCATAATGGACATCATATCCTGCAGCTAAGATTGTCAAGTCAGTTGTAATAGGTTTTTAATAATGTTGCAAAATATGTGCAAGTCATAACTTAACTGAATTCCTTGTAAATTCTGTGACTAATTATTATAACTTGTATAAAATATTATGATGCTCCACTCACATGCTTAGAATTTAATTAATTTGTAGGTTACATGCCCCTAATAATAAATGTTTCTCCATGATCTTGGTCCAGAGCCTTGTAACAGTGCACAGCTTTTCATCAGCTTTAAAGGCAACTCTGTCACTGACAGTGGTAAAGTTTACTGAGCCCTACAAAAACTGTCTGCTCCACATAACCTTTGATAAGCATGTTGTACAAAAGGCAACAGGCAATATTTATAGGCTGCCCATGTGAGGGAAATCACAGGTAATGATCAGACTGCTTTGTAAAACCTACAAACCAGGTAGCAACTCACCACTGCTGGCCTGGGGATTCACATTAGTGCGGTAAGCAGCCAGTGTCACTTCTCAGGTAGAAAATTAAACACAAAAAATCATACAAATTGGCTAAATAGACTTCATCCTAGTGATATGCTGGGTCCTACAGTGTCCTCTTCCTACCTGGTGGTTTAGGAGTTGTTTTTCTAATTAGATCATCTTCAATATTTAATCCAGCCTCTTTTCAGGAAGAGTGAACTCAGCAAAATACGTTTTTTAACCATTGTCTGATAGAAACATGTTGGGAAAAAAACAGTATTTTTCTCTGAAGAACAAAAAACAGGGAACATATATACCTTTGGCAGGATTTGATAAATTGTGTGCCATTATATAATAATACAGTTCTATTTCTTGCTAAGCATAGCAGCTGTCTGGAGGAGCCCAATTGGGTAACTTGGCCGTTTGCTCAGCTAGTCAGTGACCCTCATTCCGATTTTTCCTCATCATCCATGATACTACCAGAAGGTGCAACAAACTGTTTCACAATTCTCAGAAAGTCTCTTTCTCTGCTTTAGAATGGGGCACACACAAGGTCACTGCAAACAATGCTGTTGAGATTGAGGGAACAGCCTTTTTTCCCTTCTAAACCTGAAGCCACACACACCACTTGAAAATTTAATGACTGACTGGGTGAATGTTGTCTCTTGCGAGTTTGAAGTGAGGTCAGTGCTTATTCACCCTCAGGAGAGGAAGATGGTTCAATGGATGACACAGTGCCTTGGGCTGCAGGTTCAGGACAGTCAGGCAGCCACATCCTGGGTGACCTGGGCTTCACTTGCCTGCCGTTCCGCTTCTGGGATTTTATATGCTAAAAGGGTTCACAAAGCAAGCAGATATATTCATGGCAGAAAGACTTTCAGGACCTTTACATGCAGTGATGTCTGCTGGGCTCCCAAATTCCCCCCTCCAAACTGTTGGATGGTACATAATTTTAAGGAAACATCCCTATGGCTTTCCCTGCCCTACCCTACATACCCACTGCTGGACGCTGCCAGAAAAAAGTACGGACTGAGTGGACTTCTGGTCTGACCTTACATATAAAAGGTGAGAACTTTGTTTTCATACCTGCCTGTTCTTGGGGAATGCCTGTTCCTCTGGCCACTGTGGAGCTGTTCCTTCGCGTGCCCTCATACTCCCCTCAGCCCTGTACTTAGTACAGTATTTATACCGTCACAGTAATGCCTCATCATGCTTCTCCACCACAGAGCAGGAGCTCCCAGGAGTGTTGGCTCAGCACAACATCCTTAGTTCACAAACCAAGCCAAGGTCCCTCTCACTCCCAACACTGTCACTTCTTTCTTATGCAGCAGAGATCTCTGTTTTACTGACCTGCACAACACACAGATTTATTTGCCGGAGTTACAAAATATCTGAGCTGATACAACAACCAGTTTCTACCCAGGCTGCAGGAAAAAAAGGTGTAACTTGCTGTAAGAGCCACAAGCTCCATCAGAAAACAGAAGGTTCCACATAAGGGAAGCACGACACGTAACCACTTAATAAAAACAACCGGAGCCCTCCAGGGAACTGGCAGAATTTACAGGCATTGTGCTGGGAACAGAAATCCAGCCCTCACGGTCAGCGCAGAACTATTAGCAAACACACAGAGCAGTTAATATTTTGAGGTTGTTTTAGTTTTATTTGTGTACCTCGATAGGTGACATTTCCAAGACACTATGAGTCTCTGCAGAGTTGGACCTATTATTAATAGTGAGCATGCAGCTGAGCTGTCATGACAGAGAAATAAAGAAGTGAAGTTCACATAGTCATTTATGCAGGGAAGGTTATTCCCCAAAGTTTTTTAACAGCCTTCCAGTCCCCTTCAACCAGAGACAAAAGCCTTGTGCTACCACTACACAAAGCAGATCTGGAAACCTACCTCTGCCTTGACTAAGGATGCTTTTTCCCAAGACTATTTTCTCCTTTATTTCTGCTGTTGCAGCTAAATGTGGGTGGGAGTTTTCTCCTGGGTGATGTTCCCAGCAGGTATTAACCTCCTGTGGGGTTTTGTTCTTCAGTGGCTCACTGGCCATCTGGTTCTCAGCCGTAGGGATGCCCATATGGTTCCTTTTCTGATGGCACTCCAAAATCCTGCAGGGCAATCATCACTGTCCCTTCTCCCAGGCAACCTGTGAATGGCTGTGGACAAGATGATAGCCAGAGCCAGGCCTGCAAGGGGATAAATGGAGACATTTGAAACACTGAAGCAGGAATTGGACAACAGGTTTCGTTAAAGTCACAGCTGGAGCTACTGGCAACTCAGGTGGATGTGCTGCTAGAGGCTGTAAAGGGAGCTGAAACAGCTCTTGAATGACACCTGTGAATAGGTGTTCCTGAGACCCCTGCAGACAGTTCAAGGGAGGAAAATCCCTGATGGCCACCTACGGAAACAACCTGTGTGCTTGGAACCCTATTGCAAAAGGTACTGAGGCCAAACTCTCCTCTCCAGCACTGTGCTTGCCCAGCTCCTCACCATGAGGAGCACAGGGAAAGCCCAGCAATTCTTAAAGCTGCTGTAATCCAGAATGAGGCAAATGGACGGGAAAATGTACTAAACAGTTGTTTCAGCAGCCAATTGTTTTTGGTTTCTTAGCAACTGTGGGAAAAGAAGCTGCCTGAGATCAGAGCTGTCTGGTCAAATGCAGCAGGCATCCCTCCGTGGAGGACAGCCCTCCTCCTCTCTGCTCATCTGCACAGGGAAACCGCAGCTGGTGGGAAGCCCTCCCTAAACAGAGAGATAGCAAACAAGCCCACCAAAACAGATGAACAGGCTTGTCCCCTTGTCCTTCTCTCCACCGAGGGACAAGGGAACAAGCTGGCCATCAGAGTCCTCATATGTGGTTCCTCCAGAAATGGAAAGGTTGGTTGAGATTAGACTGCTTTTCATTTTAAAGATCATGGAAAAGATGAGGGAATCTTGCACTAACAGCTGCAGTCAGTGATGTTCCCAAGTTGCACCCAAAATAGGAACTGCAGGAGAGAAGTCAGGCTCTTCTGTGCCTCAGTGTCAGGGCCAGGCTGGAGGGGAGCAGGAGGACACTCCTGTGGCTCCAGCCATCAGCCACTCCAACCCTTCAAACTGAAAATGAGCCTGACAGCTTGGTGCAGGGGTCCTAAGCTCCTCTTCTGGCAGTGCAGGTGGCTCAGTTACAGCATCCTTCACAGGCTGTTTTGAGAACACCGCTACTGAGTGCATGAAAAGCTGTTTATGGCTGTTTTCCCTGTGATCAGCAGTGTCAGTCTCTGGCAAGTCCCTTGAGCAAATCCGCAGAGGGAAAGGGCTGATTTTTGCCAAACAGTTTCACATCTCTGTGAGTGTTTGTGCTGGAGGTTTCAGCACTGGTGCAGGGTTTGTGTGGGTCTCTGTACTGGAGCAGCCATTTCATTGTTTTAGTTTTCAGGGACAGTGTTTCAATCATTTAAATTCACGCCTGTTACTGACATACTGGCTGTGCTCATTGCTAATAGCTTATTTCCATCCATACTAACACTATCTCATTCATTCAGATATAAGTATGAGGATGCTGACCTGTAGTTAATCCTATACGTCCCTGACTGTTAATTTAATGACTATTAAATATTAATGGGAACAGAGAACGGAAGTCAGATCACCTTTTCAACAGCTTAGTGCCCCTGTCACTAGGCTACAATGTCATCCTTGATCTTGCTTTTTATATTCCCTTTCTGCCAGTTTCATTTACAGGACAAAGAAAGATACGTTTTAGAGAACACTTTGCAGCCAAGCAGCTATTGCAAGGATTAGAGCTGCACCAGGATCTCCCACTTCCTAGGTGGATGTTCAAACCACCATGCTGTTGGTTAAAAAAGGGAGTTGTTTTTTTTGTCTAGAACCTGGGAAAGGGCCGTACACCCCGGCTCAGAGGCTATGCTAGAGAAGGGGAGAATGCAAACAAACATAGACACCCATGACCTAGATGCTCCTCCTGATGCTGTGCAAAACATAATTCATTGTTCAAGGAGAGATGTGGAGGGTGTCTGGTGGTTACAGTCCTCCCCGGGGAGGGGAGCACCAGTCCTGGATCCACCAGGGTGTACCTGTGCCATCATTCATTAAACAAAGTATGGCCTAGTACCGAGGGTGGACCCTGAGGCTCTGGTGCAAACCTTCAACACCACAGTGCCACGTGCCCTGTTGTGTTCCCAGCCTGGTGGTGGGAAAACTCTCCTGACTAGCCAGGAGTACAGAAGTGAATCCTCCCTTCTAGAGGAGAGAGTTGAACATCACTTTTCAATTCCAGATGGGTATTATCATGTCTTGATTCTCACAGAAAGCATCATCACTTTTGGTCATGTTTCAACAAAGAAAGCCATGTCCCCCACGTGACTATCCAGAGAAGATTTCATTTGCAAGCATGTTAGCTTTTTTGGGCAGTGGGGACCACTGGTGGTGGTGTAGAGATGTCTTTCTCTACATTCTTTACATTTCTATTTCTTTCCATGCCTTTTTTTTTCATGGTCTTTTCTTTTGCATCAGGCAGCTGTGACTGCATCCTTAAAGCCATGTCTAACTGCTGGAGCTATTTGTCTGTCCTTAAATCTATGTATCTTGACATGATTATATTTTTTTGATTATAAAGCTAATGAGATAAAGCAGAAATCAATCAAAGTAGCTGGGCTTGAAGTGCATTAATACTTATTACTACCTTTTACTATTGTAATTACCATTTATTTACTTTGTTAATTGCTATCTGGTTTACTTATCTCTACAAGAGACACTCCTCAAGAGTATCTTTCTGACTATAGTATTTTACTTTTACAGAAAAATGCAGGCATTTAGTGAGATGGAAATTACTTCCTTATTATTTAAAATTAATTCAGCCTGTCAAAATGAGCTCATTGCCATGCACAGTGTTTCCTTTTTAATTCAGTCTCAGCCTTTCTAGAAATTGAAATTCTGTGCTGAGATGATGTACATAGCAGGCTTTTTATACATATTAAGCCCTACATATTAGGAGGATTAAGGCCACATATACATTTTAGAATAGGGTACATAATTATGAAACAAATTTTGCAGCAGGGATAAAAGAATGTCAGTTTTCCATTGGTCTTGTAAACTGCTTTGCTAGCCAGGAATGAAGCTGCAAGAATGCCTGATGGGAATAAAAGGGACTCTCTTGCCTGCTCCTTTAGGACTCCAAATTTTGCTAAATCAGGACAAAAGTAGAGAAAATATTTGCATATAAATAATTGGGATGCCAGTGCTCCCTCCTTTTCTCTTCTTAGAATAAAAAAGAAGAGAATGGAAAGCAGAAAAGGACAGAGGAGATTGAAACTCGTGATAAGTATAGGAAGAGATAGCCTTAATAAATGGGAGAAAATTGCCTGTCACCTGCAAAGGGAGCAATGAAAACAAGGGGGTAAGGGAGACACATTTCTGACAGCAGCATCCCACAGGAGCTTCTTCAGGACCAAGAATCAATTAGGAAAGGGAGAGAGAGAAGAAAAGGTAGCTTTAAAAGATCTTCATAGTTCCCACTCTCCTCTGAGCCACTCTCAGTTCCCACTGCACTCTCTCCTCGTAGTAGCTGAACGGGCTTGTGGCAGAGGTTCAGTCCTCTGGAGACAGCCCAGTGTGTGAGGAAACATCCCAGTGATTGACCTGCACTGGGCTGGTGTCCTGATCACACTCCCTGAAAAGAGAACAGCAGGAAATGAAGAGTTTGGAATGGAGGGAGCAATCAAGGAAAACCATTGCTTAGGAAGGCACCTGAAAAGATTGCCATTCTCATGGTAAGAAGATGACCATGGAAATTATTTTTCCATTTACCAACTGAATCAAAAAAGTAGTTAAATAATTTCAACAAGTTTGGGCATACCATAGACAAGACTTTCAGTGTCACTCCTATCTCCAAGAGGGACGATGTGGGGAGCAATATACATGGCAGTGTTACCTCAGTCCTTGGGGAGGTCATGGAGTAAATAGTCCTGGAAATCATTTCCAAACACAAAGGACAAGAAGCTGATTGGAAGTAGACAGCGTGGGTTTACAAAGGGGAAATCACACCTGAGAAAACCTGAAAACCTCATACAGTGACGTGACTGCCTCAGCAGTCGAGGGGAAAGCAGTGAGTGGCATTGTTCATCTTGACTTTAACAGGGATTTTGAGTGCTTGCCATAATTTCACAGACAAGGTGATGAAGTGTGGGCTAAATAACTAGACAGTGAGGTGGACTGAAAACTGGCTGAACTGCCAGGTTAAAGGGCTGTGATCAGTGGTACAAAGTCCAACTGGATGATACAGCAGATGAAAAACTGGGAGAAGTGTTGAAGCAGCAGAGGGTTATGATGCTATCCAGAGGGACCTCAGCAGGTTGGAGAAATGGGTGGACAGGAACCTCATGAAGATGGGATACCCCCAGTCCTGCACCTGGAGAGGAACAAGCCCACACATTAGAATATGCTGGGGGCCACTCAGCTGGAAAGCATCTTGGTAGGAAAGGACCTGGAGTCCTGGAGGACACCAAGTTGCCCATGAGCTTATGATGTGCCCTTGTGACAAAGCAGATTTACAGGATCCTCCACTCCGCACTGGTGACACCTGCAGTGCTGTGTCCTGTGTTGGGCTCCTCAGTGCGAGAGAGATGTGGACATACTGGAGAGAGTCCAGTGAAGAGCCAACAGAATGATGAAGGGACTGGAGCAACTCTCCTGTGAGAAAAGGAGAGCTGGTGTTGCTCAGCCTGGAAGAGAGAAAGTTCAATAGGGACCTTGTGAGTGTGTGTAAGTACCTGATGGGGGCCCAGTAGAACCAGACTCTACTTTGTGGTGCCTGGGCACTGTGTAAGACACAACAGACACAAACTGCCATGCAGGAAATTGCATTTAAACTTAAAAAAACCCTTTTTTACAGCAAGCATGGTCAAACACTGGAGCAGGCTGCCAGAGAGGTGCTAGAGTCTCCATCCTTGGAGATACTGAAGACCTGACTGGACATGACCCTGAGTGACCTGCTCTAGCTGACCCTCTGAACAGTGAGGTAGGACCAAGTACCGGGTACCCCTGCCGACCTCTGCAGTTTTCTGAGTCTCTGACACTGAGACAAGAAAACTGCTGGCAGCTGGCAGATAGAAAATATTAATTTTGGTTTAATGATTTGCAGTAAAAGACCAGTAATAAACAAGGGACTGATCTTGCCAAAGAGATGCAATGGTGAGCAGAGGTGCAAAAAGGTCCTCCCACAGTATCACCACTGTGGCAGGGGAGAAGTTGCAGCACAACCCACGTATGGCTGAATTGCAGAATGAGGGAGGTGTCTCCCACTATTGCTCTGTTAGTAAGAACTGATGCAAATAAAGCTCTGTAAAACAAAACCTATTGGCAGGAACAACCAGCTTCAAACCCAAGTCTTGGCCCTTGGCAATAGGCACCAGTGCTTGCACATTCAACACAGTTCTTACAAAGAACATCTGAGGAAGCTGGGGTTGTTTAGCCTGGGGAAGAGGAGGCTCAGGGGTGACCTTATCACTCTCTGCAACTGCCTGAGAGGAGGTAACAAGTGACAGGACAAGAGGAAATCTGAAGTTGCACCAGAGGAGGTTTAGATTAGATACTAGGAAAAATTTCTTCACTGAATGAGCGGTCAGGAATTGGAACAGGCTGCCCAGGGAAGTGGTAGAAACACCGTCTCTGAAAGTGTTCAAAAAGTGTGGGGAAGTGGCACCAAGGAACATGGTTTAGTGGTGAATGTGGTGATGATGGGTTAAAGGTTGGAACTGATGATCTTAGATCTTTTCCAACCTCAACAATTCTGTGATTCTGTGATTCCATATCCTGGAATTCAAAACCTCAACAACTGCAGATCTGCTTTAACTTGTGCTACTTTGATGGACGTTTCTGGTGAAACAGGTGCCTGGAAATGCTGAAGTGCCAAAACTGTAGGGATAACAGACCATGAGAAGAAGTCAGAACTTGTTTTCTCCCATGTTCAGAGCCTTCTTTGTGCCACCTGCTGTGGCATCCCCCAGGAGCACATCCAAGGTGGGAAGCACACCTGGGCTCTTATCTCTCTCTCTGCATTTTGTTTCAAGTGTTTGCAATTAGCTAAGGATCTTGCCACCAAAATGTTTCGGGACAGCAAGGTGTTGGTTTTTGCAGATTTAACACAAGTTACTGTGAATCATCAGGAGCATTTTATAGATTAGGTTTCTGGTGTTAAACAGACTGTGTTTTAATTTGAAGTATTTCATATGTACATTGCAAAACAATATAGAAAAACACCCCACATTTTTCAGATAAACTAGGAGAGTTTAATTTTTTTAAATCTGGTAACTTCAAAATACTGTTTAATGAAGGAACCTAAATCCAAGAAGTTATTATTTTTTCATTTTGTACATTTAATAAGCATTTCTGACATATTCCAATTTTATACTGTTTTGAATTATATTACAAGTAGCAGTAATTAATTTTCTTAGTAATGCCACATATTTTGAAGTTACCAGAACTGCTGTGAGTGAGCAGGTTAATGTAGATACCGCAGTCCCCTCTAGTGGGGAAAATCAGACCGTGCCGATTTTGCAGGACCTGCTGCATTAGCAGTGGCTGGATATAAAAGCTTTGTTTTTCCGCAAATATCCTGAAGACTCTGAGTCGATTTTTTCTTTTTATGGTTTGTTATTTATTTATGGTACGTTATATTTTTTTTCTGAAGGAGAGAGGGGCACGTGAGGTTCAGGTTCAGTTCCTACTTGTGAACCTTCAGAGCAGGAATTCACTACATGTCCTCCAAATCCTCCTGCCGAAAAACATCAAGTTTTTTTAAGTACCTTATCTCCACAAAATATTTTGGAAGCTGATTTTTTTAATAAAAAGGAAACTAAGGGATTCATGAAGGACAGCTTCACCAGAGATCACCATCCAGCTCCTGTCTCAGCAGCTCATCTAAACCCATTTTTAAAATCCTTTTGTACTGGCATTTTCTGATTCAGAATTGTGCCCTTGTAATATTCCCCTGTTCTGTGAGCAAGAAGCAGTGATGTTTAGGTTTTAGGAAGCCATTATCATCAATATAATAAAGAACACCCCCTGCTCAAGAACCTTATCTGCCCATTTGTTACACTTCTGTTGTGCTGCAGCTCTAAGGGAGAACTGTGTCTACCACCCCACATCTCTTTTTTGGTTTTCTATTACATAATTGTCGTCATGTTTTTAATTAAGTTAAATAGGATGTTGCACTAAGCTCCTCAGCAGCTTCCTGAATTTTGTGATCTATCCCATCAATTGACTGAAATCAGAGCACTGTCTCTGCTGGTACCGCGTGCACTGAGTGCAAGTCACAGATATTTGCATGAACCAATTTATCTCTTAAAAGTATTTCTTCTTGACTGAAGAATAAATTGCCTTTACCCTAATGTGCAAGGTAATGAATTGCATTTGAAATGTGTTTATTTTTAGCAAACAAATGCTAATGGCAGCTTGCTGTTAAAAATAGACAGTACAGTTGGCACAGAAATATGGGCTGGGGAATCGTTCTTCCTTGATCAGTGGAAATGCCCTCTGTGTAAGTCACCTGGGGAGAAAACATGATGTTCCTAAGTAATTTAGTCCCTCCAACTGGAGAGATGGTGAACAGCAAGACACTGCTGTCACCTGAGCCCTGCCTTATGAATTGCCCCTGTAGCCCAGCATCCTCACAGGGCTGTCATCTCTTCTGTGGGGGCAAAGGGTGTAAGATGGAGATGGTGTATTTTTCTTTTCCTCTCTCCCTGTTGGATGTCAGTGGGTGCAATGTGGGTTTTTATGTGCCTCTAGCTCTGCCTGGCTGCAGGGAGTGGGGGCATTTTGGTGGGGGGAGCACTGCAGGACCCCCAGCATTAACAGCTCCCGCTTCTCTCCCTGCAGCTACTCCCCAGGCCAAGGGACTTTATCTTGGACAGGTTTTCTTAATGTCTGTGAAATTTCCCTGGCTGCACTCTAAGTCCATTACTTGTCACATTCCTATGATTTATTTCCTTCATTTTTGCAGCACCTTTTTTTCATAGTTAAGAGTGTTATGTCCAGTAAGTCTCTTTTCCTCTAGATTACACAGATCAATTGCCCGTGCTTTCTCTTACGTTAAGAATTCCAAGGCTTCTGGCACTCTTGTTGTTCCAGTCTTGTATTTACCAGGTAGGTCCACTTCTCCCTTACAGTCTAGTGCCAAAAAGCCAACCATGCAGCTGAGACCTTGCTGAGCAGCCTGGTAGACTCACTTTGTGCATCTTGCAGATAAATGTTTCTGCTTCTCCAAAATGGTAGGGCATTTGTTTATTTTTCACAACAGAAGGGCCTTGTGGGCTCATGTGGTCATTCGGTCCCTAAGTTTTATCTTGTACAACTCCCTCTTCTGCCATGCATGTATTGCTATTGAATTATGTTCTGTTTTTCAGACCATTTTTCTAACTCTTGATAAATGTTGAATACTGTTTTTGTCCTACAACATGCTTGGAACCCCTCCTGAATTACTGTGACCTACAAATGGAGGAGGACATCCTCTGTTGCACTGGAGATCCTCTATTCCTCTATCCAAGTGGTTAGTGAAAGTATTTTAATAACATCAGACCTAAGACAGATCCCCATGAAACTCTAATAAATGCAGTCCTTCAGCTGGACAGTGAGCCACTAATCAGCACTCTAACAGTACGTTTTTCCAACAAATTTTCCATTTATTTTCATAGCAGCTCATTTAAATAATGTTTCCTAAATGCTAAGAGAATGCTTTTCAGATTTTTCAGATTCATGGTTCAAGTCTTTTTGTAGTCTGGCTTATAGAAGTGGAAAACATATAACCTTCCAAGCACACAAGTGCTACATCAACAAGTGTTTATCACATGCGTGTTCTATATTTTCAGTAGACTTTTTGTCATCCAGCCCCAATGGGGCTGCTGTGATACAAGGGCTGGTCTTCTCACCTCATTTTAATTCCTGAGTGAAGAGTTAAAGTGCCAGTTCTGGTAATTTGGTTACCAGAAAGACACTCTCAAGGTCTGGCTGCACCATCAAATCCTCCAAGTGTGGCAAATGGTGCCTGGGAACAACCCAGCTGCTCCTGCTGTCAGCACTGGCCATGTCAGCACTCCTCTCCCTTGGAAAAGGGGCAGTATTTTTGCTTACTAGTGTTGTCTTATGATTCTCAGCACTTCTAAGGCTGGATCTGCCCTGGGAATAATTGCATGGAGCATCATGGAAGAGCTTGTCCATCCCTCTGAAGCCGCACAGAGGCTATGTCCTTCTGCTTCCAGTAAAACAGCCTAAAGCACATCTGCTCCTCTGCACTGTTCATTGCATCTGGAACAGGGACAGTCTGGCACCTGTGGGATACTGCATTTTCCAGGCATGGGAGTTATGGAGAGCAGGGGTCTTCCCCTCAACAGCAGCAGAGACCATGTCAGATTCCAGCACCTGCTGCTCTCAGGGCCGAATGTCTGCCAGCCTCCCACACGTCCTTGCAATGGCACTCGTCTGGCACCAGATAATTTTGCACTGAAAGCTCACTCTTAGAGAGAGGTCCCACCACGTTAGAAAGGGCTCCTTTGAGGAGGGATGATGTTAACTTTTCTGTGGGAAGTTTTCAGTCACAGACAGGGAAGTGTTTCAGAAGTGAAGACAGTTCTGCTCACACAGACTCGAGTCAGGAGGCCGGAAGTTCCCACCACTTCACTGCTGAAGCACAAAACTTGTACAAGACACAAACCCTACTCAAGAGATTACGAATCTAATTTTGAACATTGTTTTCCAGATTTTGCTTGAAAGGTAGGTTCAAGTAGGGCAGCGTCCCCTTCTTCCTGCCAAAAGATCTTATATAGAGATCTCTAGCCAAAAAAATACTGCCTTCATTTGACAGAAAGGACCCAGTAGGACCAGACAAGAAAACCAAGACTGAGCTGTTGCTAGTTGAAAATTACCTAAAAAGACTAAAAATTATAAGCTTAACTGGAAAAATGCCAAAATCCTGAAAAAAATCTAGTAAATATTATTTATTTCATACATGATCAAGAGAAGGTTCTTCTCTTGGGTAAAAAAATCCCAGTGGGAAGTCCTTGATTGATCCTTGGTGTTTCTCATTATAATATGATCTTAGGAGATAGTTTGGTTCTATTGAGTCAAAAAAACCCCCAGAAAGATCCAAAAGGGTTTCTATCAGATGTAGATTTTAACAGAAAACATGGCTGGGAGTCTAGATAAAAAGCACTAGTTAAAGAAAAGTAGAACTGATTCCTTATTTATAGGCTTTAGCATTTCCTGGGACCAAACCCATTACTTCCTAATTCTAGACTAAACCTAACCTGGAATTATAACAATTAAAAGTCAGGAATCCAAAGTACGAAAGATTTACCCATGGTGGCATGTGTTTCATTAGCAGGTAACATGAAGAATCAATATTTTATGACCTGCCACATATTTGAGTCATCTGTCATGTTTTATCCTTAGATGTTGAAGTTGTTTGACAGCTCTAAAGTAGAAGGAAGCAAAACAGAAAAGAAGTTTTTTGCTGGTGTCACACTGTCAGACAAATTTAGCAGGTAATAGTCTACAACAAGCAATTAAAACATATTGGTCTCTTATTACAGAACAAATTCTGCTCTGTGGGACCTGAGGGAAATGCATCTCATAAAATTTGCTATTTTTATGTAAGAAGCCAGCACAAACTATACTTTCCCTGCATGAAAAAAAATCAAAAACAAGCAGAAATGCTGCTACTTCGCAGTGCACAGATGAATACTGATTTCGGGACCTTACATAACAGGGAAGCAGAAAGATCCACCTGCAAAACCTCAGTTTGTTTCCTGCTGAGGTCCAGCTACTGATCGCAGAGTCAGTGCAACCACAGACCTATAGGGGAACACACCCAAATGGAGGATACAGTTTATCTGTTGTCCAGATAAAGAGATTAGTTCATATGAAGACGAAGAAGGGATGAAGATGAAATGCCTGCGCAATTGCCTCCAGGTTTAGAAGTGTCACAACTGCTCATGCTTTCTGTTTTCCAAGTTCCAATTCTGAATCACTTGTTGTACTTGAATCTCAGCTTAAAAAAAAAAAAGATGCAAACAGAACCAAACAAAAAATAACCTTCTGTTCTTCGTAATTGCAAAGAAAACCACTAGCTCTCAGGAAATAAGAAAGAAATCAGGCTTTTCAGAACTCATGTTTTTATGTATTCCTGGTTTTTGAAGGTTTGTGGTTCATTAAGGCTTTCTGGAAAACAAGAACTTTATTTCATGAACAGCACTAACAGGATGGGTCTTCCTTCTCTTCCAGTGTGGAAAAATTTTAATTTTTATTTGTGTCTGTAGGTAGTTAGTCTAAAAGTAGCCAAGATCTTGTTTATCAGAGCATTTTCTTTCGTTTTCCACATCCCCCTAGAATAGCTCCTTTCATATGTTAAGAAAAGAAGCATCCGAGAAAATGTCAGTCTCAACAAATTGGTATTTTGCACTGAAAAGTCCTTCAGTATAAAGTTCCTATGGGTAACACCAGAAAAGTCCAGGAGAGTGAAGAAATCTGAATTGTAGCTTTTCTTCCTGTCTCCAAGCAACCAATAATATGAGACTTTGCTAGCAAAGGGGTTTGAATATCACTGCAGAGAAGGAAGAGGATGGACACATGGTGGTGTAAGGGCTGTAGGAATGACCACCAAGGTCATCTCCAGGGTTCAGTGACCCATCACTTTGGGAACACCATGAAACAAGCACATTTACCTAACTGCAACCACTGCTGATGCTTTCCATAGTGCTGCCCATGTGGAGTGAGCCACCACACATGGCAGATGCTCAATCCATGGTGCCAGGTGCTCAGCAGCGTGTCCCAGAGACAGCCTAAGGTTGGCACTAGGCCACTTGTCCCTGGTCTGTACAACAGAGGCTCAACTGTCTCATCACGCCCATTGGAAAAAAATGAGGTTTTTCTTTTTCCTTGAGTTTCTGCTTATTTTTAAATGTGCCAAGACTGGCACAGCAGCCTGGCTTGCCTTGGCTGCAGGGACTTCGCAGTCGGCAATGCCCGGCCCCGCGGCCTCTGGAACCCAGGCAGCCTCTGCTCTCCCCCAAGGCTGGGCGATCCGAGAGGATGTGACCGCTAGAAAAGGACACCAAATTAGGAGATGTTTCAGTGTCTGAGGCAATGAAATATTTAATCCCTGCTCTCTCTGGGATATGCATCATCACAGATTTACTTATCTGCTGCTCAGTGACAGCAGCGGCTGACAGGGACAATGACAGCTGACACACATTAACCCAGCTGCACAACACAAGCTATCACTCCAGAGCAGAAATCCATCATTATTATTTAAGCACCAAGGAGGTGTCTCGATGCCAGATACCAAACACAGGTGGCACCTGCACTGGAAAGTTGATACTGCCAGGGTCTCTTGGAGGCGAGGGGGCCTCAGCAGGACCCTCAGCCCTGGCAGCCCCAGCAGGGCCAGCAGCAGTGGCACTGGTCCCTGAGCAGCCCGGCACCAAGGGTACACACAGGGTCTCCTATGCCCTCACTGCTGACCTGGCCATACCCTGATGTACCAAAATGAGAGGGAAGGATGGACAAATACTACTTGTTTAGGGTGTGGGTGGGTGGAAGCTTTTATTGGAGCTTTTCTAGACAGCAGGAGAGTGTGTTAATCCCCTTTTCAGTAAGGCTGCAGGTGGAGAGAAAGGCTCCTCAGGGAGCGCTGCTGCAAATGCAGCTGTGGGGATGCAACTGGAACAGACTTGTTTCCTTTGTCTAAGCTGCCCCCCTTTTTGCAGATGAGCTTCAATTCTGAGCAAATCTGTATCAGTATCTTCTTTATCTAATAGGTTGTTCTGAATTATTGCTGTCTCTGAGAAACTGGTGACCGAGCTTTGAGGAATCCTGACGAAACTGGAGTTTGATTTGAGATGGTGGGCTGGAGATTTCCCCCCTTCTTGTCAGTGTTTTGTACTGGATTGGTTGCTGCTCAAGACTGCCCTGCTGTCTCTTCCTGTTACAACGGCATCCTTACATTGAAAAGTGCATTTTACCAAGACTTGTCTTATGGTCATTGGTGGGAACAGCCAAACAATGGGAAAATTGTCCATGTGTCTGTGTGAATCAGGTGCAAGATAGAAGGGGGAAAGAAGCCACCAAGGATTCTAAGCCTTGGAGCTGATCTTATATTGTGTGGGGTGTGATCCTTCCAGAGGAGGAAATAAGGTGGACTATCTACAGCACCACATGGATACCTGCCTAAGACTACAGGGCTTGCTGGATACACTGGGATGTCACCTTCGTGTTCTGACCCAGAGGACACTGTACCACACCTGTCATTCAGGGCTCCTGCAAACCAGCTTGCCTTTCTGCACGCTTTTCAGCTGGCAATTTCCTAACACAGCCCTCCCCTTCCTTCTCTGAGATGGCTTTTTTTTTTCTCTGTACTGTTAATTGCAGTTTGCCTTCTGTGCTGAAAACTCTTCAGGGAAGGAATCTCTTATTTTTCTTTTACAAGAGTGCCCTTCACACCTCTAGAGCAATTCAAGAAAATATTTAAGGGAATAATATAAATTAATAGCAATAATAAATCCTTACACATTGTCCAAAGCCTGCATAAATTGGGTTTGGAGCAAGAAAGGGAAGATGACAGAAAAGTCTTCAAGACCATGAGCACTCAATACTGTCCTTGCTGCATATCAGACAGGTTTTCGTGACAGGTGCTATTCACCAAAAAGCTCACCCTCTCCTTAGACCCTGGCTTTGCCAACTCCCAAATCCAGACTCTTTTCTAGCTGAGTAACATCTAACCCCACAGAGATTTTTTCAGTAGTTTAACATGTAATTTCGTACCTTTGGAAACAATTGTAGGCCTTATGTACAGTTCTAAATACTTCCTATTTGTCTAGAGAGTATCTAGCCAGTTAATTAACATTCCTGTGCTCGGTAAGCTAATCATTAAGCTGCAGTTTTGAAATCTCGGACCAAAGCTGCTCCAGATCGTTATCTTTCCATTGCCCATAAACGTGTAACTTGGCACCAGTATCTTTCTCAAAGGCAGAAATGGGATCAATATTTGCAGCTCATTAGCAGGTTTTGGTTGAGAACCAACATTACAGCAGCCAACCAGTCAGAGAGGAGTGTGTCAGGAGGAAGGACATACAGCCTTGCCTTGGTGAGCCCCTGCCCCAGAGGTGCTCTGGAAAAAGTCCTGCAGCTGCAGGACCCTTCCCCTCCATGGTGAGCCCCAGCAGCCCCAGTCCCAGCCCAACTCATTCATCAAATTTTCTCTTCCCATCAGCACAAGTACATACAAAGAGAAAGTTTGGAAAACTTTTGGAAATCCTTGGATGTGCCTTTGCACAGCATGGATTTGTGCCATGTTCCCAGGTCACAGAGCTTTGGCACTGGCCAAAGAACAGGGAAATTCATTTCACACGAACAAAAAACAGAGTTTAAATGTTTTTATTATTCTGCAGCATTTAAGGTTCGTCAGCATTGATATTTTTCTTATGTTTTCTGTGGCATTTAAACTTCTTGCAATGTTTTAGTTATTATGTTATAATAAAAAAATCAGAATTTTTTTCGGGAAATTTCATTCACAGAAATGTCATATTAACATGTTGGAATGGCCAGAGACCTGTCACAGCCCTCTTTGTTTCTGTTAGGAGGAAACACTCACTGTATGAATTGGGAAATCATCTGGAGAAATCTAGTCTGTTTAAAAAAGAGCAGAGCTCCGTTTCTGTCACACTACTAAAATAAGCCCCATCGTAGCAGCTTCCTTACACAGAGATCCTGGCTGGCACCTTCAAGAATCTGCCTCAATATCTTGGCTTTCTCCCAGCACTGAACTCCCACTCCCTCCCTGCTCACAGAAAAGCAGGCTCAAGCCAGCGTGGAGCCTGAGCACACACTGAAGGCAGTGAGTGGCTCTTGCAGGCTGGGGTTCACTCACAGCCCCCCAGCCCACGCTGGCCCTGGGCTCTGCCTCCTGCCTGCCCTGACGGCCCAGCCCAGACAAGGAGAGCTTTGTATCAATGGCAGCAAGGTTTGTTTTCCCAAACCAAAAACGTGCCAACATCAACATCTAACATTGCCTAGCACAAGAAAACTCTTGGAAGATATAATGCTACTAAAGCTAGATATAAAATGTTATTAACAAAACAAAAAAGCATAAGATTGTACAATGCCAATCCAAACATTTTCTGGCCGATATGCCCAGAACCTTGTCAAGGTACCTCACTGACATGGCTGGATCCTCAGAGGAGCTCCCAGTAAACAAGTACATCAAAGGTTGTAACAGTTTTTAAATACAGACAATGCAGAGCTTTCGGAGCAGTCTGATCACGCAGCTTGAAGGCTGGAGAAACAAACAAAAATACCTACAGTTCCTCTGGGTTCCAGGGGACAAACTGGAAAACAGCTACAGCAAATGGGCAGAATATAATGAAAGTGAAATATTTTCTCATTTAACAGTTAAAGAACAGGAAGAGTTTAGGAATCACTGTTCAGAGACTCCTGTTTAGTGACAGCAATTTATTTGACCATCTGGGCAAAGAAAGACTGCAACAAACCACATGGAGGAAATAAAAATAGATGAACAACAAGTGACTGATTTTGCTTGACTTGAGCCTACAACTCTGCAGAGCAGGAAGCTACTTCATGTGAAAGACATTATTGATGAAGGCATTTCAGCCTCTTGCCAGTCTTTCCAACAACATACTAGATCTCCCATGCCAGCAAACCTGTCTTGAGACGTGACTCCCATCCCAAACTTGACAGAAACACCACCAAGTACAAAAGACAAATTGATGAGCCTTCTGGAAAGGGACCACCAGAGGAAGGAGCGTTTCTGTGATGTTCCACAGTAAAAGAAAACTCTTTAGGAGAAGGAATAGGAGGCTTTTTGCTGTGTTTGTTCATTATGATAAAAATCTTCCTTTTCTTGACAGAAGCAAATATTGAAAGAGAGGAAAAGGCAGCCCACTGTTCAGCAGGATGTGATCACGACATCTCAGTGTGCCAGTTCTCACCTTGGGCAGACACACAGCCTCCTCCCGTTTCCAGGGCACACTCGCTGTGTGTGACAGTAGCAGAGGGATGGTGATGCCTGCCCTGGAGGTACAGCCATGAGCACCAACCTGCCCAGATGAGGAACCCAAAAGCTGTTGGTAGCGAGGCGTGGCTAGAGGAGCCATCACCCAAGGGAGCCCTGTTTCCACTGATGCCTTATCCTAGGCTTAGAATTAAAAGCCCAACACAGTTAGAGGGAAAAAGGGTTTTACCTCAGTATTTATTTAAGGATCCTCTGGTGCACCACATCCAGGTAGAAAGCACCCCCGAATGCACACTGAAAGTGCACACCCAAAAGATGCACACCAGGATGCCCACCCCAAGATGCACACACACGATAATTCACGTATACAGTTATAGACCTTGCACATTAGCATATCTATCAAAGATTCCCCAGTGAGAGGCTCAAGAGAAGCCCCTGTCCTGAGGAACCTTCCCCTGGATGGGCCTATCTTGGTTTACAGAATGTGTTCTTGGTGTCTGGGGCTTTCTGACCCAACTTCGAGGTTTTCAAGATGTTTGGTCTCCTGGCTTAACGGAACTTTGGGTCCAAGCTAGTTATCAGATTTGGGGAATTACAAGTATGTGGGCTAAAAGCACTAAGGATACATGCAAAGCTGTGTAAAAGGGTATATGGAAGGGTATATGAGAGGGGTATATGAAAAAGCAAAAAATCATCATGGCATCACCACCAGCCCAGACTGGTGCCAGCAGATGACAGGGATGGCAGCTACAACTTTATCCATCCTTGGATAGCTCTCTCTTCCCTCTGCCTGTCACTCTCCTCCTGTGTTTCTCACCAATAAATACACATATGTTGTATTCTTGGAGCTGCATTCAAACCAGAGGAAAGCCACCCGAGCCAGGGATTAGGAAGGGTGGCAGGGAAGCTTGAAGCCTGCCCATACTCAGAGTTTTAGAGCCTGTCACTGCCACCTGGCTATATTTAGAAGTAGGTGAAGGAGGGTCTTTCAGAGATAAGAAAACTGCCAGGCTCTAAAGAGGTGCCTTCTTTAGGCTGCTGTAACCCCGTTTCACAAGATTTCCAGTCAAAATTCACCTGCTCCTCCAGGCACAGTCTCAGTGACAAGAGAGCTAAGCTGACTGCTGTATGTAGCTTGGCTCATGCCTTCCCATCGGGCTGACCAGCTCCTTGCATCCCTGCCTAGTCAATCCTTAAGCTGTTTAGCTGATCTTACTGGGCCTTCCTTAGCTGTAGTTGGAATCTCAGACCCAGCTCCTGCAAAGCTGTTTGCTCCCCAGGAAGGCAGTCCTGGTGCACAATGGCACGCCCCAAAAGGACGAAAAATACTCATCCTCAAGCTGTGCTCAGACAAGGTCTCTGATAGCTTATTACAAACAACTAATCCAAAATTGCCTAATAATTTGATATTTCAGGCTGAAGATCTTGCATGCATGGGCAGCAGCTTCTCTCTTCTTGTGTCCATGAATGCAGTTAATCACTTTGTGCGGGGTAATTATAACTCCAGGATTCACACACCTCCCTTTGTCCATCTCAGATTTAGGCCTCCTGTCTCATCCGGGTCTACAGTCCCATAGGAGCCAACAGCACTCATCCATCCTGGGAACCATCCTAAGATTAAATGAATCTCCCCAGGAGGGCCCTGAACCTCTCCAAGGACTTCCTAGACCCTCACATCCGATATCTGACTGTAAGAGAACTGATGTTATGTGAGATGCATCTGCAGGCCTAACCTCCATCTTCTCTCTCTCCTCCCAAAAAATCTTCTCACCTTTCTCAAAAGGTTCATCTGGAAGAAAACAGGAACATGAAGTCAAGACCACAAATGGTTAGTCTGCCCTGACCCACCCTGGGCTCTGGACTTAATTTCCAAATACATGTCTGCTTTCGTACCTTGGCACAAGGTGGTCAGACTTCATTACTGAATGCCCTCTTTTTTTGATCAATTTTTCTTGACAACCACACTTAGTCCTAGAGACTTTTGCTTATTGTTGTAATAGCTTCAAAAAACTTCTGTCTGGAGAAAACAATGCTGAAAATAATGTATCCCTGCTGTATCACTCTTCCTCTTTACTGTGAGGGTGGTGAGGCCCTGGAACAGGTTGCCCAGAGACACCTTGTCCCTGAAAGTGTTCAAGGCCAGGTTGGATGGGCTTTGAGCAGTCTGGTCAAGTGGAAGGTGCCCCTGCCCATGGCAGGGGGGTTGGAATGAGATGAATTTTCAGGTCACTTCCAACCCAAACCATTCAATGGTTCCATGATTCTCTCCCCACAGCACATTGCCTGCAACCAAACAGCCTCTGAACTGACAGCCATTTCCTCCTGCCATGTTTCAGTCATTACATACAACAGAAAAAGGGGGAAAAATCCAATGTAAGATTAAATTGGATTTTAAAACTACAAGAATTGGCCAGAGTCTTTCAGGGAGGGCAGGACAGTCACTGAGTGCATTAAGTGTTCAAGGAGTGTAGCTTTAGGTCTGACGGTGTGCTGGTTTTTTTCTTGTGAATGACAGCATGTAAGTTGACAGCAAAGTTCTGTCCAGCTGCGTGTTGTACACAGATGCTGGAAACCTGGCAAAATTGATTTGACTGGATCCTTCAACATTTTTCTGTTTCTTCTCTGAAAACTATGTCTAATAAAACAGCATTCTGTCTGTTCAGCCCATCATCCCCCCTGTGGCCCTGAAACCATCTGTCATGGATGGAAGCAACTGCACTTGTAAGGGAGCAGCAACAATATAAAAGAGAGAAGCAACAATATAGTTTATTGATATAAAACAGTGATTTAACAAAGTTCAATGGTAAATGCAACAATGTTTAACAAGATTCAATGGCAAGATCATTTATTTACTGCATAGAGGACAAGGTCAGACAAAACTGCCAGACAGACCCTGTCGTTGAGCCATGAGGTTCAGAAAGAATCCCCTTGCATTCTAAATCCCTTCTCAAAGAGAAGTGTGTAGGGGTGGCTGAATCCAGTCCTAGTCCCTTGATTTGTTCAGTGGTTTATGTCTGAAAGATTATATTTGCACAATCAATCCTTTATATCACTTAGCTAAGATTTCGAAGTCTAGCATGCTATTAACTTACCAAGGTTCTTTTGCAGCGACGAATCTCTGAACTTTGAGGAATAGCCTGGAGAGGTGACCCTCCTGAAGGGGACATCCTGGCATGCCGCCCACCATTCCAGAAAGCCCTTGGCTACCCTGCTGCCACCCCACCCCCAAAGTCCAGAGAAAGCTGGGTGCAGCCATCAGAGCCCCACTGGTAGTTAGGGCTGAAGAGGCAGAGGGGAGCACCTCACCACAGCACCCTCTTGCATGCTAGAAATGTGCTTGTGCAGCCAGAAACTGAGCCTTCTGACAGTAAAACCGCCTAAGCCACACGTTCAGAAAATTCCTGAATGGTCCTGAAACCATTTCCTACAGTCCTAGAAAAACTTCCCACAAGCCATGCCCAGGAGTTCAGCTGCTGCCACTAACAGGATGAGCAAGATACCACCCAGCAGATTGAATAAGTGCCACTGTTCCACTCAGCTCTGATTTCACAGGGCTTGCATACTGAGTTGTCATTTTTTATGTGATTCAATTCTATTTTATTGCAAGGAAGTGCTGCAGCAGAAGAGCAAGCTCACACACCTTCTGCTCAGATGAGCTTCTCCTCTAATGCCATATGGACAAAACCATCACACAATTTCAATCCCAAAATTTTGTAAAAGTTTTAGTAACTCCTCAAGGTTTACTTTGCATTCTCTTTAACCCCTCCCCTCTCAGGTAGTCTTTGGTAGCTGTGAGTGATGGCAGAGCAGGCAGTTACCAGATCCTGCCTGCTGGTTTACCAGGAGGAGGAGGAGGAAACGCCTTGGGCAGCTCTGGTGTGGACAGGTCGTTTATCACATTTTGTTGAGAAGATGCTGAACAGTGAAACACTGAAAGAGAGCTGCTAGCAAAACAGCTGGGGAATTTCTGTCCATTCTTCTTTCCATCTCCACAGGCTAGCCTTGTACCCTCCTTACTGTGTCTCAGCTGCAGTGCAGGAGTAGGCAGCAGAGCACAACTTATTCTGCTCCTGGCCATACAGCTGTTTCCAGGATGGTCTGTGCACAGCTTCTCCAAAACACGTGCTAGAGTTTCAGCTTGGATCATCAGGATTCTTGGAGAGGACCTGAGTTGGTGCCTCACTGTTAACTGAGAGCACAATTTGCCCCAGGTGATGGATAAGCACCCCGCCATGAAGCCAGGGCAAAGGATGCTCCGTGCATCAAGAGGGAAAAGGTACCCACAGCAGGTAGGGAAACAGGAATACACATAAATCCTCTCTCTCATCACATGAAAAACAAAATAATTGTCTCAGGCCACTCAAACTGGATTTGTTATCTGTTTTAAAGAGACTATCTTCAAGGAAATAAGAGATGATGGGTCACTGGCTGCTCTGTGCAGCTGGTCATCTATTTGCCTTTCATGCTTTTTAATTATACACATCTGGATGTTGTCCAGGCCATGAATACATGTTGCTGTTTGAATTTTGGGCTACAGTGGCTACAAGTGGAGTTTTAACACACTTAGAATTCCACCAACCCTGACATCAGCAACAAAACCATCTACCTGTGGTTATGAAGAGCTGACCCAGATCAGTGTGTCCAAAAAGGGCAACAAAGCTGGTGGAGGGCCCAGAGCACAAGTCCTATGAGGAACAGCTGAGGGAGCTGGGGGTGTTTAGCCTGGGGAAAAGGGGGATCAGGGGAGACCTTATCATGCTCTATAACTCCCAGAAAGGAGGTTGTAGCCAGATGGGGGTCGATCTCGTCTCCCAAGTAACAAGTGACAGGATGAGAAGAAATGGCCTTGAGTTGCACCAGGGGAGGTTTAGGTTGGATATTAGGAAAAATTTCTTCACCAAAGGAGTTGTCAGGCCTTGGAACACACTGCCCAGGGAAGTCTTGGATTCACTGTCCCTGGAGGTGTTCAAAAGGTGTGTGGGTGTGGCACATGGGGTTATGGTTTGGCAGTGAACATGGCAGTGCTACATTAACGTTAGCGGTTGGAATTGATGATCTTAGGGGTCTTTTCCAATCATAATGATTCTGTGGTTCTATAAGCAGAAAGGTGAGAATTCCAAGCACCTCATTAAAATTGAACTTTTCCAATTTTTTTGGCCTACAGCCCAGGCAGCAGTGTTATCCAAGGTGCCTCAGCATGTCTATTTTCAAGTGCAGGGCTTCAACATCAATGTTTCTCTCATCCTTCATCTCCTCCCATACACTAAACACAGTGCCAGCATTCAGCAGAGATGATGTTGCTGTTTAGGCTGGAGGAGATCTGTGGAGGTGCTGGGAGGAGATCTCTGGTGCTTCATTAACCCATGGCCTTCTGTCAGCTCATGCAGTTTTGTAACGGTACCAATTTTGGTGTGACCACGAATGCCAGTTGCTCTTCAGCACAGCAGTTGTGTGTATTTGGAGTCAGCAATAAAAGGTTAACACTTGGAAAGGTGTTATTTTCTAGATGCCAGTCAAATACATGGCAAAGAAGATCATTAAAATATGTCTGGTGACAATTAGTGGTGTAAAGTGTTAAGGTTGTCTGAGATAATATATACCCAGACCTAAAAGGTCTGCCTTTCTCTCGATATTTACTATTCATTTTGCTGACTTTACAGTAATAGCATGGAAGGGACCATCTGAAATTCAGTATGTCTTTTATACCTTGTCAGGGAGCAGCCTGGAAATACCCCTGTGATTCATCTTTACCACAAACAAACCTCAGTGTCCTCTTTCTGAAATGTAGATAAACACTAAAATGCTGTAAATCCCTCCAGGCTGACTATACCCCAGCTCTGTAGTCAACAGAAGTGATTGCCCTAATTGAATGTGTCAATTATGAGTAGTAACCCTGTTGTGGTGAGGTCAGCCTAACAGGCAGCCTTTAAAGACTTTAAATAGGGAACTTAACAGCAGAGCACCTGGGTGGTTGGGTAATACAGCTTCCACGAAGACTGCTTTCATTAACTGATTTCTAGGCAACAGCACTGTAAGTAGCTCTAAGAAAACAAACTTCAAGGAGTCAAAAGACTGAGGGATGTTGCATGTGAATGACTTACTTATGTCTTGTCAACTAGGCACCTCTGGCATTTATTAAATTTCATTTCCATGTGTATAACACCTGTGTGCAAAATTTGTCCAAAATATTAATAAAGGTCTTAGTATGTTACTGCTGAAACACTGAGTGCTGCTGGAAATCTAATAAGCAATGTTAGGCATTTGAATAACACAGGTACATGAAATTATGATTAAAAATAATTGAAAGAAATGGCTCATTCAGTTCTATTAAGCTTTGATTGTTCCTAGGAGTATCAGGGCACGTGCTCCTCACCATGCAACGTTATTTTTTCTCCGGATTTCAGTTTCACCAAATATGGATTGTTTAAGAGGCTCACAAACCCCTTATCTCACTTAGCAAATAAACAGATTAGAGTCTCAGGCACTTTTTCATTCACTTTATTTAGTAGTGCTGTTTACCTATATTACTAATTGCCATATTAATAACATTAGTAACCACATTTATAAAATACACCAAAATTCCAGACCCGGACCATTTTTAATAGATTTTATTTATCACAAGTATGATAATTACTCATCCACACTTTATCCTTCGTTTTTGCTACATATTCTAAAGGGTGAAAGGATGCTCAGGGAGGTATCAATGGCAAGTTTTCTTTTACAGTTGGAAACTACCATTCCATTACATACTCACATCATAAAAATGTTTCTACCACAGTGAAGATTATATTTCATATTAATTTTTTAACACAAGCAAAACTGAGCCATTTTTGGGTTTCAGTGCCCTCCCTAGTTCACCTTATGCTTCTTGCATACTTATTTGCTACTTTCTTGTCTCAGCAACATCAATTAGAAGTGTCTTGTAAAATAAATCTGGACTATAGATACATGCTGAACAAGTCAGAAATTTTCCTCTAAAATAAACTTTGCTTGAAAAATGTCAGTTTGTTGGAAGTTGATGGGGAAGCAGGCATCCAAGGTCCATGGCAGAAGGGTTTGCCACCACCAGGCTCACTGGTTCGTGGTACCACCACCCCAGGCTCTAGGATCGGGGTATCCTGCCCTGGGGCACCATGCTCTCTGGATCTGTGGGTGAATTAGCTGCAGGCCAAGGTGACCGCAAGAGTCAAGGGGTGTAGGGAATTCGAGGGAATGGGAGAAGGTGACTGCTCTATGTAATACGGGGGGAGGAAATTAAATATTTCGGTTTCCCTACAGTAACATTTTTAAGAGTTTCTAGTTCTGAAATTCTGTTTGTTTTCATTTCACAATGAAATTCATTCTTTTTCTTTTCTTGTCACAAAAATAGTGACTTCCCCCTAGTTCTGTGTTCCAGCAGTCTCCTGCAGAGGCCCCTGCGTTACAACAAAGGAAATGGGGTTGTGATGACAGTGGCTGTCCTCTCCCCTAGGCTGTGGCCTTGTAGGACCCCCTGAGCAGTGACCCTTTCACAGGAGGCTGTGGGGAGGCTGCCTGATAAACAACTTCATGGTTTGGTCTCAGGGGTCTGGGAGAGTTTAGCTAATGGTGAAGTGGCAGAGTTCATTCGGTGCAAGAACCTTCTGTTCACTGCCAAACGCTGGGCCACCCGGTTTTTACCTTTGCAAATAGAATTCCTCACCGAGCCCCTGTTCCAGTGGCTGCCCCCTGCAGCACCAGCTCGGGGGCTGTCTCCTCCAGCAAGGAGGGGGAGCCTTTGTCACCCTGCTCCCAGTGCCAGCGCAGCCCCTGTCCCCTCGCCCCGTATGCAGCTCTGCTTAAGTACATGGAAACTGGGCAGCGAGAATTAGTTTTTAAGGGAGAGTTTGATTTGAAAACACCTCCACACCTCTGTCCTCATATGAAATTTCACACAAGGTACTATTTTATCATGTTTGCAAATGTGGATTGTGTCCTCAGGGGAGGGAAAGAAGTTATTGATATTGAACAGAAACGTCAGGATTTTAACACAATTCATGGTATTCATCTAGTAAATGGCATTCTTGCCCCATATGCACTGTATCTTCATTTTCATATTGCTCAAACTTTAAATGAAATAATCTCATTATTTTTACTTCCTTTGTCGATTAGCTGATGAAAAATTATTTTTGAGAATTTCAGATTACAAATTCTATCTGCAGATTAAATTTTTCACTTTTCGTGATAAATGGAATTGTGTATAATGAAGTGCATTAGAATATTGGTCAGAGGCTTGCTCTGAGCTAAGCACAGCATGAACATCTTTATGTTTGCTGGCAGTAAACCAGCTTCTCTCTTTTCTCTGTTTTGCACAGTCCTACTAAGCCAATCCTCACTAGAATGAGCACAAAACAAATGAATAACAGCTTTTGTACATCAACATTAAAATGGGAAGAAGCTTGGGAAAGGGCCTCCAACAGAGAAGAATGCTGACAAGTGCAAAAATGCCTGATGGATAAGCACCACCTTCTAAACGTAGATCAGCCAGACATGGAAGTGATTTGTGAAGAGAAATGCAATCATGGATTACACACCAGCTCATTAAAAACTGTTGCTGAATACAGCATCCAGAAGACATGCATGAAAAGTCACATTTGGAGAATAAATTTAAAGGGGTGTAGTTGTTGCTAGATAAACATGTGTAATATATATGCATTGAAGAGGTTTGTAAATGTCATTTTTTTTATTCGGACGGAAAACAAAAAGCTTTAAAACCTTTCACAGTAGAGAGGCAGTTAACTTCAGACTATTCCTATCCCAGTAGCCAAGAAGCTGTTAGGACATCTCTCTTAAATTAGCATTTACAGACTCTGAATGTTTCCATCACCTAGTGGAAAAAACATAACTTTTACTGCTACATTGATGCACTTCATTTTCTTCACTCTATAGTAATTTGACTAAAACTGTAAAGCTTCTCAATTTTTTCTGCATATGTGTTCTAGTTAATATGTCTGTAACAAACTTAAGACTCATAAATTATTTCTGACCTATATTCTAGTTCTATGAAGCATATATACTATAAGGTATGTCTGACTGAATATCATAATGCTATAATTTCCCAAGATGCATAGAATTGTTTGTATTTGAAGTGACAAAATAAAAGCCCTTGATTTCTTTTTTAATAGGAGAAAGTAATTTACCCCTTAAATGTAACACACAGCTGCTCACTTCAAGGGCATTCTTTTTCCCTGTTCTGCCATACAACTGCTGAGTGACACTCTCTTGCCCATGCTAATGCTGATCAGACAAAATGAGACCTTCCGGCCTTAAGTTTAAGCTCAATACAACTCATAAACCCTTGAGTTTAGACTCAATACAAAAATTAGGAGACTAGTAAGCAAATACATAATGCAAATAGCCATGTGAGGGCTGGATGCAAATAGCCCTGGGGTGCTGGTGGGGAAGTGATTCCCTCCTCAGGTCTCAAAGGGTGCTCTCAGTTCCAGAAGCCACTGAGAAGTAAAACAGGAGTAGGCACAGAGTACAAAGAGACCTCTTAGTGAAAGGCCTGGATGCCAAGAACCAGGCACAGAGCAACAGAGGGAGGCAGGGACTCCCTCTCTGCTCCTCTCTAACACTCCCACCAAGGCACACGTCTGTCCTGGCTCAGGACTGGCCATCAGCATGTTGCTCCCTACATGTCTCTAGATTCTCCTGTGTATCACAGATGAATCCAGCCCAAAATGAACACTGCAATGCTGATTTCTTCAGGGCTTTTTTAAGCCTGTTGCTTTATTCTTTGGCTTTCAGGGGAAATGGCTAAAATAATAATTAATTGATCCCAAATAATGCAAAATGCTGAAGACATGAGGTAAACATGAGTTAAAAGTGCTTTTTAACTATTGACTGTACAACACAAATTATTTCAGAATTTAGTGCATAAATCTCAAAAAATTTATTTTACTTTTGAATGAAAAATTATCTTTAAGCAAACTGCCAGTAAACAAATACAGGGAATTAGATAAGTTTTCTATCTAACTAGCAAGGTACAGATGTGGCACTGCTTGTCTTAGAGACTGAATAGTGATGTGGATGTCAGCCAAGTAAACTGATGTGTGATTCTGGGCAGCATTTAAAAAAAAATAAACAACACAGGTTTTCAATCTGAAACTGCTCTTGTAACTGTATGTAGGAAATTCTCCTGACTTCTAATGGACCAGCACTAGCTGGTCAAAAACCCCACCCAAATCAGTCAACCACCATAAACATCTTTCCAGTACCTGCTATTGACCTGAAGGGAATGGAAGGTAAAAATCAAGTAGTTCACACATGAAGCAGCATAAACTCATTTAAAGGCCCACTTCAGGCAGGTTTTTAAATCTGTGGTTAGTCCAACCAGTGTCAGCTGGAAAATGCACATCCTCAGGGGCCACATGCATTCAGGAGTCCCTGTTAAGTGGTGTGTCAGTGAAGCCCATCCTCATTCTCTGCTCTTGTTGGCTCACACCTCAAAGCCTGTGAAAAGGTTTGTTATCTGGATATGCTCTCATATCACCATCTTCATTTGCTCCTTGAGTTTACCTCTGTCCCACATTATTGCAGTCATGGCACTTTTGCTGTGACAGAAATCACCAAACAGGGTTTCTCTGCATTATTTTGTTTAGCATCATGGTGATGGTGTAATGTAAAAGCCCTTTCTAAATATAGGAAAAAAAAGTGTCATCACAAGACATTGCAAGCCTGTCAGGGCAGCTCAGTGAATATGAGCCATTTGTACACAGTCAGAAGGAGAGACATACCAAGATGTACATCATTAAATGTTGACTCAGTAAGAAAAGTATGTTTTATCTTTTTAAATGTTACCACTTTCCCATCTCACTCCATTTTAACTTGTCAATTCTGATTTCTTTTTAAGTCAACAAACTGTAAAGAAAACTGTTGAAATACCTGATTTTCTGTAAAAAGTAATAACAACAATAATTTTTGTTACTTCAAAGTATGCTTGGTATTAAAGTACCTAATAAAGATCAACAATGACTTTTGTAGCATACTAAAAAAAAGTGTGATAGTGCTTTTCTCCAGCTTATCTGTGGTAAGGGCTGCTGTTGCTGGGATTACAGCACTCCTAAACACAAGCTTGGGCACCTCCTTCACGTCTGTACCTACAGAGATCCCTCAGGTATGTAAAGTCCAAGTAAAATCTGATCCCTTAATGAGTGCAGGGATTTGTATGCAAGAGTTGAATTCCTAGTATAAGAATGTATAAGAATGGTTTGGCACGGCCTGGTTTTGGGTAGCAGGGGGGCCGCAAAGATGGCTCCTGTGAGAAGCTGCTGAAAGCTTCCCACCATGTCCGGCAGAGCCAATGGCTGATGGCTCTGAAGACGGACATGCTGCTGGCCAGAACTGGGCCAATGAGAGAGGCTGGTAACGCCTCTGTGATGGCAGATTTAAGAAGGAAATCAAAACAAATTCTGGGGGTTTTTGCTTCTAGTCAGAGGAGAGGAGGAGGTGAGAACATGTGAGGGAAAACAACATGGCGACACCAAGGTCAGTGCAGAAGGAGGGGGAGGAGGTGCTCCAGGTGCCAGAGCCAAGATTCCTCTGCAGGCCGTAGTGAAGACCATGGTGAAGTAGATTGTCCCGCTGCAGCCCATGGGGATCCACGGGGGGTGCAGAGATCCACCCACAGCCCGTGGGGGAGGTGCCCGTGCCGGAGCGGGTGGATGCCTGGAGGAGGCTGTGGTCCAGTGGGAGACCCGGTGGAGAGAGAGGGCCCCTGCTTCCAGGCTGGAGCAGCCTGTCCTTGGAGGACTGCACCCTGTGGGAAGAGACTGACGGTGCAGCAGTTTTGGGAGGACTGTGTGCCCGTGGGAGGGACTCACGCTGCAGCAGGTGTGCTTTGGCTGCTGCTCGTGAGAGTGGACCCATGCTGGGAAGTTCATGGAGAGCTGTCTTCCGTGGGAGGGACCCCATGGCCTCACAGAGAGGGACTCTTCTCCTGGAGCAGCGGAAGAAAATCTTGGTGATGGACTGACCAAAACCCCCCTGCCCTGCCCTGTGTTGTCAGTGGGAAGGAGGGAGGGCCTGGGGGAGAGGGGGGAAGGTGTTCTAAGGGCTTATTTTACTTCTCATTACCCTCCTCTGATTCTGTTAGTAATAAATTTTACTTAGCAACTAAGGCTGAGCCTGTTTTGCCCTTGAAATATTTCTCCCGCTCTCCTTATCTCACCCATGAAGCCTCCGTTAACCCTTTTTCCTCTTTTCCCTCCTTTTGCCCAGCTATGGTAGGGGAGGGTGAGCGAGCGACTCTCGTGGGTGCCTGGCCTTGGGCCAGCGTCAAACCATGACAAGGAACCTTGTTGGTAAGTATCTCCAACCTCTAGTACCTGGCTACATATCTATATATGGGAAAAATATAAGGTTCCTGATTACTCTGTTTGGTATAAAATTTGGCTTATAGTAAGAGGAAGAAGAGTGTAAATTATTTACAAGTTAATTATGGTTAAATAGAGAACTTCCAGGTTTGTAGGATGCTGAAGTCCTGTTCATTTTTAAAAGCAATGCATTTCAGTTATTTCTAAATAGATTGAAAATCCCAAACAAGTGATTTGGATGACACAGTAAAGCTCAGAAGTTGATCACCCCCTAATTTCACTACATGAAGGTACATTGGAGCCATCAGGGGCTGTCACATCATTCCAAAGTTTGCACCAACAGGAACTAAATACTTCCTTGTCAAAGAGATGCTGGATTTGCCTCCATGCTGCTGATGCAGCAGCATCTGTATTTGGAGATGATCTAGAAATTATTGTGACTGGGGTCTAATTATGCCCAAATTCCCAGGCTCTGACACATTCAATCGGAGTAACTGATCAGCTTCCCTCATACCATCCCTCTTTCCCTGTTCCAGAGAGGAAAATGTAATGCTGGGCCCAGCAGCTTTCTGTCTGTTTTCACTCTGCTAGTCTGATGTCCTTCAAACATTTAAAAGTTTTAGTAGTTTCATCTGATTCTCTGAGGATTTGAAATGGAATATGATCTAGACATTTTAAAATAAATAAAAAACGCACCCCAGATTTGTCCTGACTAGTTCACACATTGAAACCCAGCCATATGCTGAATAGGTTCTGAGGTAGTGCCAGAAAGCAAAACTTTTTTCCCCATGTGCTGAAGTCAAGAGGTTTATACATTTCTCCTTCCCAAGTTCTGTGCAGAAGGGAATGGCTTCGCCTGCTGTTGGAGTAGCTGGCAGTACCTGCACACATTAGTCATGCTTGCAGACCATTCCACCTTGGTCTGTGATCCTCATTGGCTTACATTAATAATTTGAGAAGAGACTTTCACAGAAGGCTCAGAGTTCTGCAGAAGATAGAATATGTAGTTTATAAATCCATTCTCTTCCCTTTAGATCAAATAACATTTGTGTCGTGGTGCTGAAAACACAAAGCCAAGGCTTGCAGTGATCAGATACTGCCGTGACGCCTTCTATTACCCATCTGTCTCTCTTAAATTTTTGCTTAGTGTTACTTTATGCTGCCTTCTGAAATGTCTTATGCATTTTAAAAAGTAAAGTGATATATCCTTCTTTTCTTCCAGATAGTCTCATAACCCCACGGCGGGCAGTTACACAGGTTTTCCACTTCACAAAGTGATGAGAGAAGTATTGCCTCTGCAAGAGACAAATCTCTGGGGAAAAAAGTATAAGCAGACACATCGTGCTCATCAACTCCCAAGAGGAGATGTGGCCTCTAATTGCCTACAACACACTCCAAAGATCTTCTCCTTTTGAAACAGCTCCAAAAGTTGCTGCAAAGCACTTCTTCAGATCACCAGTGTCAGACCAGCCTCCAAGTTTGAACATCAGCTCAGTCACCTGGGAAAACAGCCTGGGAGCAAAGATGCTCCAAAAAGCTTGGAGCTGGGGCTGAATTTACCTCCACAAACCAGTTTTAAATTAGGATAACAATATGGATTATGACTCCTGATTTTGTCAAGTGCACATTAGCTTTATAGTAGCCTAATATAGCTGTTAGGATTATTAATAAGCAAAATTATATATTATTGTTAATGATTTCTTAGGGGAAAATATGAAATAAAGATTGTCAAAATCCTATGTGCTAGAATGAAGTCTCTTTGATATGATTACCACATATTTTTTAAAGTATTTCCAGAGTTTAACACCAGAAGATGCTCTAGATCATCAGCTACATTACCAGTTAGACTCAGGATTTCCCTGTCAGATCTCTGCATGGGAAGGTAGGAGTTTCGCTCTGCCGTAGCAAAAACCATGCACTTCATCACTTTGACAGCTTTGAAGCATGGCTTTCTCACAAGATACCAGGCAAGAGTCTGGGATGTCAGCACAAGTGTCAGGCTTACAGGTATGCAATTAGCACCTTGATTCTCCTTTATCTAACTTTAAGCCAACACAGTGCAAAATTAGTAATAAGCTAGGTGGCAGATATTCAGTATGAAAAAGAAAATTAGGTCTCCTCTCTATTTGCTTTGATTTTTTTCCATTAAAAAATGAAATTAGTTGAAGTGTCACTGGAATATTCTGAGGGTCTACTAAGTGCCTGCTGTATTTGTATTGTATTTTTATTTGTATCTCAAATGGAAATTGAAAGTAATGTAAAGTATCATGCTCCTCAGGCCATGAGCTGAGATGGTTGGTGAGGGAGTTTTCTAGAAGAGCTTTCAGGTGATAAGCTACTATACATGTCATCAAGAAAGGAGCTGGTTTATTCAATATAGCTGAATTCATGTATGCTTGAGAAGGATAAGCAATAAAATAATTCAGAAATTCTGAAAGAACTTCAGTCTTAATACATGCCATCACTGTTTGGGGGAAGGGCATAATTTTTATTTTATATGCTTTAATATAACATCAAAATCCTCATTTACAGGTTTTAATTTATCTTGCTTTAAGTAAGTGAAAATTCTTCACCCACAAGATACCTTGGGGATGCTGAAAGCAGTGGAGGGGCTTTCCTGGAGCAGCACCAGGCACGATGGATGTTGTCTTTATCTGTGCTGCCATCTAATGGCTCACCAGCCTCTGCGGGCGTCGTTCTCGGGAGTTACTTCAAAGCAGCTTTGCATTTGCATTCATAGAGATCAAGGTAACAAAACCAGCGCACGCGTTACCTCCTGTGCCTCCCAGAAACAAGGCAAAATCCAAGAAGTGAAACCTTCACCATATTAACTCATACTGCATAAAGCTTGAGATTAAGTTTGAGAACTTCTGTGTTTTTGTTTGAATTTCTCAAGACTGAAGAGAATAAGCTTTACCTCTGTAAATGTGGATGAGAACTTTGCTTAACATTTTAAGAGCATTTTCCAGACCTATGGAGCCCAACACTTCCTAGGGACAGGCTTCTGCATTTCCCAGATAGGACTGACACTAATTTCTATTTACCCTCTCAAAGATCCTTAAAGATCCCCCAGTTCCAACCCTCTGCCACGGGCAGGGACACCTTCCACCAGACCAGGCTGCTGAAAGCCCATCCAACCTGGCCTTGAACACTTCCAGGGATGGGGCATCCACAGCTTCTCTGGGCGACCTGTTCCAGTACCTAACCACCCTCATAAAGAATTTCTCCCTAAGACCTAATCTAACCTACTCTCTTCCAGTTTTAAACCATTATCCCTTGTCTTGTCTCTAGGACCCTGCACTTGGCCTTGTTGAAACTCAGGAGGCTGCCATGGGCCCATTTCTGGGGCTTGTCCATGTCCCTCTCATGGCATCCCATCCCTCAGACGTGCCAAGTGCAGCACTCAGCATAGTGTTGTCTGCAGACCCACTCTCAGCTCCAGCATAAGCCAGGCAGGCTGCAAGTTATCAAAGCTCCGAGTGGTTTTTGGGAGCATGCAATGGAGGGATAGAACAGCAGAACTAGGAGGCACCAGAACGAATGGAAAAGTTAGGTAGTTTAAGTCAAACCCCTGTACCAGGAGACAACCATACAGGACAGCGTTCCTCCAAATTGCTCTTGTTGAAAAAGCAGAGGTTAATGAGGCTACAGAAATAATGATGCTGAGATGATACTAAATATGGCATTGATGAGCTATGGTCATGCAATAGGAGACTATGATCATCTTCAAAGGCGACAGAACATAGAAAACTGATGGTCCCTAAAGGAACAGAACATCAGATTTAGGCCATCCTAGATAGCATTTGCTCTGAGAAATGCTAAAATGGTGAAATCTGATTATGGATTACCAGGCTGAGAGCTGGGAGCAGCTAAAGCCCCTAATCCCGGAGGAAGTCTGCAGGGACTCTAGAAGCCATTAATACATTGACCACGAGAAAAAGCATGCTGTGAGGGTGCAGTGAGATTCAGGCTGTGGCAGGCGTACCAGTAACAATGAACTCTTCCTGCTTGGTGAGGCTGTGCAGCCTCCCAAAGTGATGTCCCCAGGCCCCTACCACTCCCAAAGGAGTCTGGAGAACAGGAACCAGAGGCAGAGCCATCCTACACAGGCACTGCCTGAGGAAGGCAAAGGCTGAGGATATAGCAAAGCCCAGAGAAGTAAACTGGAAAATGCCCAAAGCCAGCACTGGTATTGGGACAGGATTTTTTGCAGAGAAGTTCCCAAAGCAATAAGAAATTATCACCATGCACGTATATTTCATGCATTTCATACTGAGGCACCTGGTAGTCTTCTCAGAGGCCTTAGACAATGGGCCTCCAAAATGAGTTTGTTGAATAATATGGCATTGCATGTATGTGAGCCATCTTAATAACTCTGCCTGCTGCTTTTGCGTGACAGGAGTCACTGCTTGGTGTTGAGCTCTGAGGAACCACCAGAGCAGGTGATACTCAGGTTTGCCAGTCATTGCTGGACTGTGCTTCTGTTCTCACAGGGAGATCACACCTCCAGCTGTCACCAAATAAAACATATATTACATATATATTATATATAGTTATATATTCTTTATATATTCCTTACCCTTTTTTGCTGCTTCTCTACCCTTACAGGCTCCTCCAAAGTAGAAAAGCAAAATACATATATATCTGTATTCAGAACCCATAAAAACCTCACAAACACATCACATTTTACTGTTTTTCAGTAGCATGTATTTATTTTTTTCCTTTTTACAAGAATTACAGAGGAAGAAGAGGCTCAGCTAAACTTTTACAGACTGGAAAGTGCAGAGAAGATTCTCAGAACCTGAGATACGTGGAGAGGCATGGAGTCACAGTACTGCAGGCACATTGATGTTGGAGGGGCTTTGGGAGGCATCTAGTGCAACCTCCTGCTCCATGGGGTCATGGCACTCTCCATTCTGCTCCCATAAACATCAATGGTGAAAAGTACATGGTGTTTCTGGGCAGACTGCTCCAATGCTTAATTAATCTCACAAATGAGTCAATAATTAAGTAAATATCAACGGGGACATACTGACACATGATATCAGAGCAGCTGCTATGTGTGGGGAACCATTCCAGTCTTCTTACAGTATGTTTTTAACTCGTAGGCATGTGCACAGAGGTCAGATTTTAATGTATTAATAGTGCTGACTTGTCATTGGTACTGAATTATATTCTTGCTGTAGTTGGAAGAGACGTATTTCACCTAAGCTTGTCCATTCTACCTGTAAGAGCTGAAGTCAGAAAGCTTTCTTACTGTGTTGAGAACTAATAAAGGTACATAGACCAACAGAGAAATTATTGATGTGTAATCTTCACATTTGTAGCTGTGTTTTCTCCAGAATTCCCCACCCCAGCCAGAAAAAATCAAGTTGAGCTAATATGTGGCTCCCAGACCCGTGCCTGCAGCCTGGACAGTACATTAAAAAACTCTGCCAGCATGCAGTACCTCTGTAAAAACACCAGGTTTTGTGAAAACTGTTTTGCATTGCTGGGGTAGATTGGAAAATTTGCAACAGGTTGTCGGTGAAAACTGAAACACATTGTTATGCAAAGGCACTGCTGAAACCCAGAACGAAGTAAAAGAAGTCAAGCACAAGTTCCTTGTGCTTGTACAACTTGGTGGATGTAGGAGCACACAGGCTGGCCTGGTGGTGTAGAAGACCAGTGTTACAGTCAGTGGTGTCTGTTTCCAGACCGTGAATTCTGTTCGCCTAGGACCCTTCTCTGCTAGTGGGGGAAGTCTTTCCAGACACTTGGGAAAATACTCAAAATCTGGAGACAACTGTGTGGTGTTACATCATCACAGCCCCTGTTTCTTACTGGACTTGAACAATCTCTTGAAGGTAATGAGTCTTCTTTCCCATTTCTGTGATTTTTCTCTTCCCACCATCTCCCTTTTCCTTTCTATTGCTAATTATCCTAAATTTTTTGTGAGTTTATAATAACTAGTGTTATTCTGAAAGCCCAAATATTTATCATGAACTTCTCAATAAAGAGGTATCGATGTATTATGTTTGTTTTGTTTTATTTTGTTGGTTTTGCTGTGGTTTTGGTTTGTTTGGGGTTTTTTTCCTATTCTTAAAGTGGCTTCTGAGCACTCACAGTCATGATGAAATGCAGGAAAATATGGACATCACATAGTGTAAAGTTTTCTAACCCAGAGGGCAAACAAAAAGTATTCATAGCTCAACTGCACTTAAACCTCATTATTTTTAAGCTGATCTCATGCTACTTTGTAGTCTAATTCACTGTATTTTAATGCCAAGTACTGCAGTAACTAGCTAAAAAGAGCACTCATCCAGGGGTATGGAAAAGAATATGCCAGCCAGATGTCGTCCCAGGCCAGAAAATGAAGCAGCACAGCAGGGAAAACAGGCTCCAGGTCTGAGCTGCCTGGTGCAGTGCCTGCTGGGCATTGTGCCAGAAAACAGCCTGAAGCAGTTTTCCCAGTTCTCACTCCTGTTCCCTCCTTTTTTCAGCATGTTTCTATTTTAGGATTTTACTGATGAAGCTTTTGACCCACAGTCCAGCACTCAACTTGTTGTCTTTCCTTTGTCTTCTCCTCTCTCCCAGATGCCAGATGGTTAGTATCAACAAGAGACGTTTTTAAGCACAGGGATTTATTGAATACAACAGGAAGTAAAGGGAAATGACTTTCCAAAAGGACAAGGGAAGAGAAATATTTATGAAGACAGAGTATTCCAGAGCCCCTGTACAGCCCAGACCAAGATTAATATTTTGCACATCATGCTGTTAGATGAGAAGCCCAGTGATACCTCCAAGCCCCCAAATCCCCCCAGTGTCAAGTGAAGGTCCAGTCAAAGACATTGATATGCTGCAGTTTTGTAAAGGGTTTGGGGTCATCACAGAAGGAAGAGACAGAGAATCAGAAGGGCTTGAGCACCACGACCCAGGACTTCACTGCCTGAGTTAAGGATCAGACGTTACTAGAAAAACCCATGTACTTGTATGCTTCAGCTGTGAGAGATCAGTAGGATCCTTTCCTTGGGACTGGTCAGAAAGTTGAACTAGGAGAAGATCAGCAGATGCATTACTCAAACCAGGTGCAATTTCTGTCTCCACATATGTCCAGCCACGTGGCTTGGTGATCCTGGTTCTTTCTTGTGGCAGGGATTAGTCCACCCTGTGTCCAGGCCAGCTCCATCAGAACTACCAGTTGTCCCAGTATCCTAGTTATGTCCCCTTTACCAGACAGAAGCAGAAATTTGTCTTCTGATCTCAAGACTTCATCAGCTTCATCAAAGCATGAGCCTCAGCCATATTTTTACCTGGGCTATCCAACATGTTAAAATCGGAGATGAATCCCTAAGAATGTGGTGCCATGGCTGGTTTATGTCAATCTAAGCATGAGCTGCAGTCAAGAGGAGCAGCCCTGCCCTCCCCTGCACACTCCCATCACCTCTCCAGTGTCAATACTGGTGCTCGTCTATGTGCACAGTCAGCTGCACCACTGAGCTGGTTCAACCCACTCCATGGCCACATGATTATCAGTGCCAAAATGCATTGAGGAGTCCCAGCTTGGGGACTGAAAGGGGAGCCTGTAGTGGACTGACATATTTTGTTCAAGCACCCTACACAATGACTGTGTGTGCAGAGTAAGTCTGGTGCATCCCGATCCCATTGGTGATGCTGTGCATATACTGGACAATCCACTCAGCACTCACACAGGTGGTCCAAAACACCTCACATGTGTCAGACATAAAGGACACTTGCTGTGAAGTCCATCTCTGTGTGACCACTAAGACCAATGAACATGCACAGACTGTCCTGGACAAGTCTGACCACTCAGCAGGATGCACTGGATGTGTCCATTGCTCCACAGACACAGCAGGATCCCTCATTTGTATATGGGAAGGACAGTTGCTCCTAGGACAGCACCACCTCCACCCATAATTCTGCCTGCAAATTCCCAAATTTCCCACCTGTAGTTGACTGTCCATTCTCAGGACTGTCCTGAAAGCAATTGCTGTGGCATCAGGTGAGTCAGACACAGATGAGTCAGCTGTAAATGCTACCCGAGACAGGGAAGAGAGATGACTTTGACTACAGAGGTTTTTAATCTGACAACAAAACCTTCCATACATTTGGAAGTTGAAGCTACTCAGATAAATATGACAAAAATGTATAAGTAGGAGGTTCATTCACTGTTAGTACATAGCAAGCTGCCTCCATTTCAAGTTTTGAATCAAGATTTCCAGCAAAGCAATATCTGGCCTTGATCGAGGCATTTCTGAGTGCAGTGGTATGTGTACAGAGACTGTGTATCACTGCATGGAAAACCCAGACAGCCCTAACAGACAGGCTTTAGGAAATCTTCCTGCTGTTGTTCAAGGAGGACTCACCCCTAGCTCTTCCCCACGTCTCCCTGCCAGGGAGTGCTGAGCCTATCGTGGGGCTCACAAAAGGGAGTTTGCCACTTAGATATAAAAAGTCGTGATTGTTAGAAACTGGCAATTAGGATGAGTATACAGGGTCATCTAGTGATTCCTCTGAGAGCATTAACATCAGCAGAGAAGTTGGGAAAGAGGGGAAGAGTCACAAAAGAATTAGGAGGGAGGAGAGGAGTCATGACTTGGAAAAAGCAACTTAAACTGAAGGAAGGGGGCTTACTTGATTTCATTTACCAGAGTCCTCCAGACAGCTCACAAAGCAACCTGGCTTTCAGCTGACATAATATATGTTAAGTGAATGTAGTATAATTAACATTATTTGACTGGAAAAGAAGTATTTCCAAGTTTCATTAGGCTTATAAGGAAAAAAACCCCAATTTTAGATTAATATTCCTGAGCAAAGATGGAGTTGTGGATTCGGAGTTGATGTTTGCCATGGCAAGTTACTTATGTATAGATGCTAGTGAAATTACTTGAAGGAGGCAGGAGAAGTGAACAACCTTTGGCCAAATGTGAAGCACATGCACTGTACTGAGCACCATGCTTCCCTCAATGTGTTCTGCATTCCCTCAGTTTCCATTTTATCAAAGCTTGATTGAACTCAAGGTTCAGAAGAAACATGGGAGTGAGTTCCAGCAAAAGGATATTTTCCCCTTGATTTCCTGTGCCATATACGAGCAGGAGCAGTGAAAACAATGAAAAGCCAAGCTGCACCCTTTTGCTCTGCACAACTTCCTGAAATTTCTCCTGAGCCAGATAAACCAGGCTACAGCAAAACACAGGTCAAGGTTAAAATATCATCTGCTAGGATGCTGTGGAATTTGGGAACAGTCATATTTTCATGCCATCTGCTTCTTTATGATAAATTACTTCGTGACCTGGGTGTATAATAAGATGTACAGAGAAAATGTAAGATGAATATCCTTCTAGCCTTTACTAGTCTCACCAGAGAAGCAACAGAAGTCTTGTTTTAAACTAAGGAAGGACAAAAAGCACTAAAAGCTGCATGGGAAATGGCCCAGAACTACAGAGGATTTGAACGAAAGGCTTTAAGGGCTGCAGGCGGAGGCCTGGCTGGGGACGGCAGAACCAGCTGCTTTGTCACTGCCCTGAGGCAGCAGCCGACCTTCACCCACAGCAGCACATGTGTCAGCACCCGCCAGATCGGCCCACCCGCTGGATTAACCAGTTCAAACTGGGTATTTGGAATAAGCCGCAGGAACTTTCCTAGAGGGGATTAGTGAGTGCCTGCAGTGCCTGTCCTGACCTGAACGCAGATCTGAGGGCATCCCTGGCATTGCAGCTGCAGCAAACAGCTGAGAAGGGCTCATGTCTTCGTCAGGCACCAACCAAACTCCTGGCAGACAGGACGGCCATCGACAGGGAGTGGTGCCAGCTGGATGCTTTCATTCCCACCCCAGTTGTCACTGCCCTGCCTAAGGTCACCACGCTGCTGGCACTCACTTCTCTGGCTGCCCACCGAAAGAACAAAAATGGGGAGTTGTGTCATGGGATGGGAGGAAGGCCAACGCTCTGTCAAGGCAGCAAAAGGACAACGCACTGACAGAGGCCCAGAGGGAGCTATGACATCCCAGAGATGATGTCTGCCCACAGTCCAAGAAGTGCCCGAATCTGTTTTCATTTAAACCAGTCTTACAGTCTGGACTGGACTGGGACTCATATGCATTTTATGTGGCCTACACAACCCGCTCTGCTCTGCAGGAGATAACAGTTGCTGCCACAAGTGGTTTGCAGTCTCAGAGTGACTGCAGATGCCCAAAGACCAGGGCGAAGCCTGCTCACTTCTTTCTTTCTGTGACTCTCCCATGGCTGGCTGGATCACTTGGTGGTTTCTATGTCCCTTCCCCGCCTTGAGGCAACATCAGCTTCTCCATTCAGGCTGAACAGGCTTCAGACACTTTCTCTGGAGTCTGGAGCAGCTTTACGAACCTTGGAGCTGTGCAAAGGTACAGGAATGCTGGCTGCTGCCACCATCCAGGATGCGGGGTGGCGGTCTGTGAAGCCAACCAAGTGGGAGGCGGTGGTGGCAACCTTCAGAATGAAGCCTGGGGAACGGAGGAACCTACTTGCTACCAAACCTTGCAGCATCTCCGTGGTTTTTTTCTCTGTTTTCTCATGTTTCCTGCTTGTGTCACCAGTCTGTGCAATTCCACAAATGAAGAGTTGGAGTTTTTTTCAGGTGAATTTTGGGGAGTTAGGAACATAGCTCCCAAGAGCATAATTTCTTCAGCCCAGAACTGTACCTGCAGACTGATGACCACCATGCAAGCACATGCATGAACATTGCAGCCTGCTGACACATTGATCCTCTTTAGCTGCTTTGGGACAGGAATACATTAGTGCACACCAGGAAAAAGCCCAGCATTGAAGGAAAGCTGTGCAACAGAGGGATGTTGCACTTAAAATATTGTTTGGGGTCATCCAAGGAAGACAGACAGGATGGAGGGCAGGTAGAGCATGTACAGCATATTCCTTATTATCCTCTTGTGATGTTCAGCAATTTACAAAGGTACCAAGCCAATTCAGACTGTCTCACCAGGATCTGACATGTTACGAACCACAAGGTAAAAAATCAAACACAATGGCCTCACCTTCTTGATAAAAATATGGGAGTGGTTTCTTTGTATCTCATCCACCCTTAAGGGAAGAGATACATGGTCCGGGACAGCAGAGCTGGAAACTGTTCCATAGGAAATAATATAATCCAAAATCCTCTGTATTTTTAAGCTGTTCAGCCCTGCCCCCTCATAAAACAGGTATGTGGCACTTGTGTTAATTGAATGCCCTCTTAAATGCAAATAAGGAAAGCCCCACTAAATTCTCTCAAGATTTCAGATAAGATCTGCAGCTGGTATAAATAAGCAAAATGTCACTAAGGCCAGAGGAATCGCTCTGTTCCTCCCTCTCCTGCCACTGCAATCCCTGAACTTGACCCTACATTTCCATGCTCCTGCAAGGAGTGCAGCACGAAGCACGTTGCAGCAATCCCTCCTCCCTGCCGCCTCAGCCTGTCTGGCCTGCAGCTGGAGCCCTGGCCCTTCCCCAGGGACACGGCGTGTCAGGCTGCCGGGAGGGAAAAAGCCAGGGAGTGTCTGGCCAGGGTGGGAAGGGAGGCCTGAGTTCCTGTCATTTCCTCTGTGATTATTTCAAGATTTTTCAGTAAAAGTCTCTACAGGATGGGTTGGGCTGTTTTATCAGAGACAGATTTTGGCAGGCTAGTTCCCAGGGAGGTCCTTTTCACCCTGCAGCCCTCAGCCAGAGCCTGCATACCTTACTCACTTCTCCAAATCCAGCACAGCCTGGCCCAACTGATGGGCAGATTCCGGCCTGCTGCAGGAGACAGCCGGGACTGCCAACCCTCCCTGCAGGAGGACAGGCTTTTGATTTCATTTAAGAAATAACACTTAGACCTTGGCTGGTGACAGGCAGTCCTGATGGTGCTAACAAAAATCTCCAGGTCACTTGCTTGACAAGGGCAAGGTTAATCCTTCATAAGCAAGAAGAACACTTGAAACTTTCCGACTAGACTTTGCTTTCCCAATCTCTCTCTTTTGGCCTCACATTTTAAGCGGAACAACAGCTAGCAAAGCAAGCAGGAAACAACAACTCCTTCCTGCCACACAGCCCCAGCCATCCATGAAGGGAGCATGCCTGCCCTGGGGCTGGGTTTGGGTGTCAGCCAGCACTGACCAGCATCGTCGTCTGAATCAGAATCATACAATAATTTGGGTTGGAAGGGACTGCTAAAGGTCATCTAGTCCAACCTACTGTCACTGTCCTGTTGCCATTAAAGCTAAGTAAAAGACTAGGAGAGAGATTATCCCCTCTGAATCCCAGTAAACAGCAGCAGAGCAGTAGCTCTGTGGCACATGTGATAGATAATGATTTTTTGTTTAATCGTTTCTAAATTGTCTACATTTCATGTACATATCGCCTGTAGTGATAGGACAAGGGGAGATGGTTTTAAACTAAAAGAGGGTAGATTTAGACTAGACATAAGGAAGAAATTTTTTACAATGAGGGTGGTGAAACACTGGCACAGGTTGCCCAGAGAAGTTGTGGATACTCCATTCCTGGAAGTGTTCAAGGCCAGGTTGGATGGGTCTCTAAGCAGCCAGGTCTAGTGGAAGGTGTCCCTACCCACAGCAAGGGGGTTGGAAATAGACGGCCTTTAAGATCTCTTTCAACCCAAACCATTCTTTGATTCTATGAGAGAGCTTCTCTTAGGGGAAGGGAAGGTGCTGTGCCAAAGATTGACTACAACAGAGAGCATTTATTTGAGGAGAAATATAATAGTAAAGCAATTAAATCAGGAGAGTACCAACTATTTTCAAACAGAAAAAAAAATAATTGAGAGGAGAACTCAAACCACAGTGGATTAGAGGTTTAGTCAGCATAAGGGAGGGAGGATGGAGAGATGACAGAATGACAAGTCTATAGTGCAGAAGAGATTTTTAACATCCACGCAAATTTTACTGTGCACATGCATCAAAGGCCCCTATGTAAGATATGTAAAACCATGTGTCCTGATTGAAGAGAGCAGAGTTGACCCACATCCCTTCCCCTTCTTCATGGTCTAGCTTTTGGAGTCCCACTGCTACATTATACTGCTTTGCTGGATGCTCTTTATCTTGGCTCTTAAAAAGTCCATGTGGGAGAGCAATACTGGGCACTTTGGTATTTTCTGGGCTTTCCCCTGCCCAAGGGTGTACTGTTTGTGAGGATGCCAGAACTCCTTCTCTTGTTCTGTCCAAATCCACTACCTGAAGGGTCTGGCTCTCTGCCTGGGCAGCTGCAAAGAATTAGCCCAGCTGAGGTTCAGCACACAGGGAGGGAGTGCAGACAAGACTTGTTTTTTGCCATTCAGTCCACTCAACCTTCAAGAAACCTTAGAATTAAAAGTCTTAAATACAAGTGTTGAAATTGACTGTAAGGTCACTGCTGCTTGTGGCAATCTTGGTTTCACTGATGCAGATTTGCATCACTTCAAAAGGGCCTTGAGAGGCCCTATTTTTTATTTTTGCCTTGCATCCCATCCTTGGCATGTCTTTGGTGGTTCATATTAACTTACATGATTTCCTAAGAGTTATTGTGTCTTTCTTCCATTACAAAGGACTTCAGGTATTCTCACAAAGGGATAACCTGTTTGTTTCAGATGGCTTTGCTGATTCCCAACATCAGTTTTTCCAACATCAAGCTGAACAGTATTTTGTGTGCAAATTTTTCCTTTCTACTTCCTTTTCTGGCTGTATTGGTATTCATAGATTTTAAGTATTTGTTTGGACTAAAGCATTTTAGAAAGTACATTTCCCATTCATCCTCAGTTCATTGGTCTTTATCTTTCACAATGCTTCCAAAAGTTGTAACAATTGAATATTGGCCTTGAGAACTTCTGAAGTGTCCAAATGCTCAGGAGTTCCAGAAAAAAAGGAAGGCAAATTTTAAATCACTCCCTGCTGAAAAGAGAGACTTTCTAGATAACTTCTGTAACATTATTCTTAAAATCATACCTGAAAAGGGCCTCAGAAAGTATCCCAGGCCACCATCTTCCCCAAGACAAGGTCAGCTATGCACTCTAGATTTGTTAACCTCTTAGCCAGTTCCAGCAAGGATAATTACTTGCTGATGACCAAGTCAGAAAGTATTTCTCCCTGGACAAAGCAGTAGATTATTTATTTCATGCCCTGTTACTGCTTATTTTTAGTAGTTCTCATGTTTCATTTTCAGAGCTGACAGGAATTGGTTTGAGGTGAACTGGATTATTCCTGCATACAAAGGGGTTCAATTTCATGTCTGGCAGGAAGCGATATAAACTGGAAAAGGAAACCTACTTGCAAGTGGAGGGAAAAACAATCTTTGCTACTTCTTCCATTGTCTTCTTCAATATTGATTATCAAGGACACCTCCATCTTCTTGCTAGTCTTCTAGGACTAATGCACAAATCTGCCCCGTGCTTTTTCCCTTTGCCTACCCAGCATCCATTAACTCAGGGCACTCTTGTTCCCTTCCTGGGGTCTTCTCAGGGCTAATACCAATACAAACCTGGCTCTGGGTATCATCACCATTATTAACACCACAGAATAGAAACAAGAGCAAATGTATTAGACAGTGAACAAAATGGGGAGAAGTGCATGTCCTTGTACTGTCACAAGGAAAGTCTTTGAAGTGTTCTCACTCCTACTTGCCATTCTCCTGGTGAATGCATCCACCCTGACACAAATAATCTACAAACAGCAAACAAACCCTTTCTAGTAGTCTGTCGCTTTACAGGAAATAAACAATGGCACAATTACTCACAGATATCTCAGAGAAGTCACGCTAATTGCTTCTGCTGAAGCTCCAGGCCTCCTTATCAAATCTGCCAGGCTGAAGTAGCTGAAAGTCTATAAACCAGTAAATAATTAACTTTGAAGATTTCCTTCTTGCATCTCCTGGTGTCTCTTTTGCCTGCAACAGTGAATGGCTGAGCAACAATTCACAGGATTACTGTGGAGAACCTGTTTGCTCTTTGTGTCACCTTGATGTGCGCTTTAAATCAATTGAACATTTCCAAAGAAATTGGGCATGCAAAAAATATTCAAGAGAGCAGGGTCTGGAAGTGCTTGAGACACCCTTTCATCCAGGCTCCTGCCATGGCAGGAGTGAGGGCTGTCATGGAGAGGAGGCAGTACCAGTCCCTCAACACCATTTCTCTGGGTAGGCTTTTTGGTAGCACCTTTGCATCTTTATTCTTCTTTGCAGGAAGATGCCAAGGGCTGACATTTGGGCCAGAGCTCCTGTCTGAAGCAATGGTTTCTCTGTGATCCATTGCAGTCAAGTCCCACAAGGAACACCACAAGATGCTCTCCTTCCTCAGAAATGTCTGCCTTCTGCTCCCCTCTGTGGTTTAATTAAAGCATTTTAGCAATTTCTGCTCAGCAGTTTCACCCTGTAGGAACTCTGTCAGCTCCAAGATTTTGCCTTGGGAGTGCAGCCATTTTGGGTGTTTGCCTGGGCATCAGGGCCTACCCCTCATTTATACACACCAGCTCAAACATGCTTTAACCCACAAAAACTCCTTATTGAAGCTGCACATTCTTAGCAAACCCAGCTCCTTCAAGACTATACTGGTACTTTATCACTCCAATCATCTTCTTTTCTGATAGGGCCCCAGTGCCCGCCTGCAAGCATGTTTGTTTACCCAAGGGATGCTGGTCCTCTGCAGATTTCTTCATCCTGACTCGAAACAGCCACTGCAAAAGTACAGCAGTGGGAGGTAGATGGGGTTTTGTACCTGGCAAACAGTTCATATGCTTACATGCACATATGCAGCCATAGGCACTGCAACCTTTCCCATCCTGCCAGTCTGTGTGGGTAAGTAGTGATGGGATTATCACAGAAAGTAAAGCTAAAATATGCCTCGTGAGTGACCTTCATCAGTCATCAACACATGGTCCACAGCTGGTCCCCAGCAGCACAGACACAGGACAGCAAGTCTCTACATGAGGTCCTACTCCTTTTGGAAAGGTTTCCCTTCCCTCCCAGAAGCTAATCTGTAGCTGAGGCCTCCGGCAGGAAACCAACAGCACAAGGTAACACGGATGCATTTGGGTATTGATGCCACTCCTGCAATGGCCACCCTGCTTCCTCACACCTCCATTTGCTACCAAATTACTCGAAGTTGGGAGCAGGAGACACTCTCCTGCTGTGCAGCAGCAGAGCATCCATGAACACCAAAGAGATCTGAATCCCTTGGGGCAGGAGGAGAGCCAAGGCAGCTGCAACGCCTGTCCCTCCAAGGTTTCACCCACACTCCACAGTTCCATGTATATAAACGATACAACTTAATAATATTATATAACTTATTAAATTAAACTTGTCTGAAACCATTCTCTGACAGAGACTGGCCCACACCCTTACTATTGAAGTCTCAGCCTCTAAAGCAGCATGGCTTCACCCAGGTTGCCCACTGGAAGGGAAGCCTGGCACATGCTAATTCCCAAATCTTAGCTCAGCCTCATCTGGGTAACTATCTTTGCCTCAGGCTAAAACCAGTCTAGGAACCACTGTACTGGTATAGATGGTTTAGCTACATGCCACAAAAAAAAGCTCCCTGATGGTACTTAGTTTGACACAGGACATTTTTCTCAACCAAATTTATCTCCCTACTGGACTGTGACACCTATAGGTATGAGGTTTGACCCTGAATTCAGTGACCCTCTTAGTTCACTGTCCTTAATGTAAGAGAAGGCATTTCTATGGGTGTATGTTCTGTGTGGATTTCTCAGATCAACCTTGGTCTTAAAAAATCCAATTTAATCAGTGTGACCAAACTTGCCTTCCCTGTAAGATGCTGCTTTACATATAAAACAGCCCACCTGGTGCTCTCCACATTTGGGAAAACGGAGGCTTGCAGCTGACCTATAAAGCATGTTATTAACTTGCACCCTGTTTGGGTTCTCCAGAAACCAGGCCTTGGGAGTGCAGACCTGCCACAACAGATCCAAGAATGGCCTATGGTGCCCTGTGTTCCCCTGGGCTCTGCTCCATCTCGTAGGCAGCTCCTCGCACATGTGACTTTGCTTGCAGAAGAGGGAGTATCAACCCCACAGAAAGCTGTTGCACATTAGGAAAGGCTGTTTTTAATTGAGGCATGATAAATCATTTAAAATAAGTTACAAGTGTTGGTCAATGGATCTTCTAGCAAAATCCTCTAAACGAGCTATTCCTATTTTGTTTCAAATGGTAGCACATACTTTTAAAGCACTGAATGCTGAGAAACTAAAATACTTAAGTGTAACAATGGCTTGCATTATTAAATATATGGGTAGTTATTTAATCAGTTATTATAAATCTCAAAAGAAGTGCCTTAAAAGCCTGAAAATTAAAAAAAATAATAATGTAAGAAGGGCTGTCTCCACTGTTCTGTGTACTGCATATTTCAATACTAGAAAGATGCTGCCAGATCAGCATTAAACATCCGTTCTGTATACTAGTGATTACACAGGTATAAAGACAAAGGGAATTAATGTCACCAAAACAGCACAAGTTCTCCCTTTTCTCCACACAGCTTTCTGTCTCATGTGCTAATTGTGCTTTGCATAGGGCTGAAACACTTTGCTGGAAAACTTCTAAGGGAATTTATTTTAATAAACAAGTTGAATTTTTAATAAGGATGCTAAGAAGTTTGGTAAATGTTGTGGGCAGGAAAAGTTATGGCATGGAATCTGAGGAAAAAAATATATACATATATATATATACACCAAATACCCTCTGGTACTACAGAGGAAGGAGGAGAGGAGTGATTTTCAGTAGTATTTGGGCAAAACCCCCTATTATTAAAAAAAGCACCAAATTACTAACACTGACTCACTCTCTTGGCATGATGTAGGTAGATTTCCTACTGTTATTTGTAGTTGTGTTCTGGTCTGGTTATGACATGCTGTCAGTAGAGTGATTTGGAAAGTGTTAGCCTGGGGTCCAATAGTTCTTTTGTGCCAGTCAGTATCCTATAAAACACAGATCTTCTTTTTTTTTAATTTCTTCACATACCTCAAAATTCAGCCACCAGTTTTCTTCCTGCAGTGCCCCATCATCTCCACAGTCCCTACAATTTGGCTTGCTAGCACTGTGGAGTTCAGTTTATAGGTTTCTGTCCCTGTTAGCTGTTGGGTCCTGTCTCTTCCTGGCTGCTTGCTCCAGGAAAGGCCTCATCCTGGCTGGGAACAGGAACCGTTCTGAGACACAGAGATTATCTTGTTTCGTCTTGCAAATTCACAACCAAAGAACCAAGTTTCAGCACACTGTTTGGAAAGAAGAGCTTTGGCCTGCATTTATAGAAGTGTTTAAGTACCTTAGGATCTATTTTTGTACCTAAATTTTTTAAAGTAATTAGGTGCTTACACAGTTTTTAGGATCTGTGGCCCTCAACCAACACAAAGAGCAGCTGTTTTGGCATTATGGGATATTCAATGTGCTTAAGATGACTTAATAAAGAGCAATGGTATGTTTTGCTTCATCTTAAAGAGCATAGTAAGGTATTTATATTAGAATTAATTTATTTATTAAAACAGAGATAAATATAGGGAATTTTATGTTAAAGTAAAAGATTATATACAGAACTTCCTTTAAACAGAATATAGAGAAAGGGCACCAGAGCTGCGCCTACACTTATGGAAATTGGATGCTCTGACCTGCATGGTACCTGGCCAAAGCATCTCCTTGTGGCCAACACGCCTAGGCTTCCTTCCCTGGGGAGCCAGGAGAGATGGAGGGGAACATTTAGTACATAGGCATCTCCTTTACTGAGTGAAATAATAGAATTAGACGATAGAAAGTGCTTAAGAGCTCCAGTTTGTATCTTGGTATGACAGGTGAATAAGGGAAATACAGTGAAATGGAAAGCAAGCCAATTACAAATGGCAGATTTGGAAGAGCAGAGGAAGGTGACACCTTAAGCCAACCTACAAAATTCCTGTCAATAGGTATTGTTGAGAATTAGGATCCAAAATATCACTGGACGGTTAAGAGGGTAATGAGGATGTCTGACATTTTTCAGACAGGATTGAAAAATTGCTAGAGGTACAAACCACTATGCTTTAGCCCAGTCCCTCAAATGCTCAGAGGTAGAATGTTGCGATAATGAGCAACGCTGAGTCCCTAGGCAGGTGCAAAGGAGAGACTGAGCCATGATTTTACAAAGGCAACAAGGCCTTCATGCAACAGTAGAATTCAAGAATATTTGATATTTGTTCTCTAAGGAGCTTCTTAAACCTTCTGCTGAAGCAGCTGGCACTGGCTGCCCTAAAAACAAAATACTGCAATCCATGCATTGGGTTGGATTTTAATCTCCATTTGAGATTACATGAACTGCTGTGAATTGATTGACCAAATCCTGATCCAATATTTAAGTTAAACAGTATTCTAGATAAAAAGGCAGGAAGAACAGCCTATTTTCTGTCAAAAAGAGTGGCGGACTACAGCATCAGGGGATATCATCCTGCTAGATACAGATGTGAGATACAGAAGTAGAAACCTTGTGCTTTTATCTGCACAAAGCTCATCTAGCCCAATCCACCTTTGAATGCCAAAAGGCCTATTTGCTCTGCGACAGTAAGGGCAAACAGGATTCATGGACTGACTGTTTAATTAAGCATCATGGCTTCAAATAAGTGCTTTTCTGTGTCTGGGAATCAGTTTCAAGGTCATTTAGCAACTGGCAATGTCACAGAAGAGAACAAGCTCAGTCCAAAACCAGGGAAGGCACTATCTTTCTCTTGGCAGTAGATTAACAAAGAAAATGTTGATACAAGCAGTGACACACTGTCCTTCTGAACGTGCAGATGAGTCTATATAATATTTGGACATGGGAAGTGCAGTGCTACTTGGCACCACCATTTTAGAAATTTAGGTGAATTAAGGCCATGTAGCCAAGGAGATGAAAGGCCAAGGCAAAATGTATTGACAATAAAATATGTCTAGAAGATTGTGGGTAATTTCAGCTGAGTCACTTGGACAATAATGGAGTAAATCCCAGCATTGTGAAGAGCAATCCCACCTACATATTTTGGAACTATTCCAGTTTGCTTAGCACTTTCCACAAAGCATTTAGCAGGGATGCCCTTTCAACATTTTGCTACATGAATCTTCTGCTTGTGCAGTTTCAGTCAGTTCCCAGAACATAAATTTTAAGTCTCAGCTGTCACATTCATGCTACAGTTTTTTTCCTTGGGGTTTTCATGCAAAATTTACTCATTACAGTGATATTTAACACTCTAAAAATCTGTGAGTCTTTGGGAGAAATTCAAGTCTTTACAACTTGCCACACAGAGTCAAACTACTTCTACAGTTTATAAACTTATTTCCTCTAACTTCTAGTTCTACTGCCCAGAGAGTAAAACACGAGAGTTAATTCAAAACTTTTGCTTTACTACATGCTAACTTGCACCACTTGAGACGGTCTAATGTGTTGCTGGCTGATGAGTCTTGCCATAATTTAGCTTCCTATTGTATGTCTGACCTTATTAATCAATATGTCTTGTTTACATTCTGTTGGAGAACAGTTCTCATGTGAAGCCTTTATAACTCAATTGTCTGTCAGATGAGATTCATTTGATCCTCATCTTGGAAACAGAACCTCCATATAAATTAGATCTACTTGGATACTAATGAAATTATAATAAATGTTGGCATGCAGTTTCTCTCATTTTCTTTGTAATGATAAATGTCATAGAAAAATAAGCTTTTAGGTAATGGCTTGTACTCATAGTTGAGTAGAGTAAGAGAAAGAGCCTAACTTTTTTCTTTTTTTAGCAAGCTGTTAGAAATCCAGACTTGTGTTACAAAACTAGAGGTAGTTCTATCTTACACTACCTGAAACCATTTCTGTCTCCTGTCCTGTCCAGTATAACAAGAAAAAGTTATAGCTGTTTAGCAGATTGTATTTCCATCTTTATTGAATTTAAACTCTCCTCCAAGTCCTGTTACTGAATGCAGTGTTGTGACAGTGCTGTTCAATAAGAGGTGACAGTACTGAGCAGTTGTGGTGGAGCTCAGACAGCAAATTTTTCCTACATCTGAACCTTCCCTATGCCTCCTCAGCTGCTCTGAAGGACAGGGACACTATCTTTTATGATGTTTTATTTCCTAGGATCATGGTTTGATGGAGTTGAAGCTGGAGCAGAGCCTTCCAGAACATACTGACAGGCTTAAAGCAAGATGTAGATTCAGCACAGTGCCCAAGTGCACCACTTATCGACCCAGCGATGGGAGACGCCATCACCCGCATGCAATGGCTTGTGGAGTCATGCTGTAAATCCAGTCAGTGCTGGGCTTTAAAGGACACCACCACCCTGCCCCGCGAGTGTTCTGGTCTTCAGTGCTGTTTGTAAGGAATTGCTTTAATCCAGCCACAAGTATTGTGCCCCATGGCACAGAAAGCAGCAAGGAGGGACAGAGAACAAGGCAGAAGTCTGTAGGTTGGTATTGCCACCAGTCACCACATCATCACAGTAAAGGATGACTTCCGCTCTGCCAGATTGTTCCCTGAAGCGTCCAAGGCGTGAGACACTCTGTGATCGCCCCCTCCACAAACAGCATGGACATCTTGCTACTTGTAGTTTCCCTGTATCCCAAGCTCTGGAGATGGAGCATCTAACATTTCAGCGTGGGAATACTTCGGGGGCAAGCTCAGCTTTTCTTTTGCTCGATGTGATGATATTTTAGATGGAAGGGGTTTGGAAAGGATTTTCCTTCTAACCATATTGAACAGTTCAGGGTGAGGGAGGGGTGGAGAAAATGTAAGAAACAAACAGAAATTTTCCTCATAGGATTTTTTACTTTCATCCTACTTTAAAGTCTCCCTAATAAATAATTCTTGAATCCAAACAGTGCCAGGGTATTTCAAAAGGACAAGCTGAATTTTTTCCTTATGCAATAGCAATTGAACACCCTTTTTTGAATACACTTAATCAATGCATGCTGATATCTTACCATATGCATCAATCAAATATTCCCCAAGGTATATATGTCAGAGCCAGGAAAGAGGAATGTGCCTTTGCAGTCACACAGCCAGTGAACCATTCTGGGTTGTGCCTCACTCTGAAGCACATGTTGAAAGTATTACTGTAAGACAGATGATCCTGGGAAGTAAAGCTGCATCCTTAAGGGTACATAGCAACAGACCCTTTTTTTTATACCAACCTAAGATTTTGAACGAATCCAGGCTGAAAAGTTCAAAGGTTTGCTAGATCAGAGTAATCTATCAGGTGAACAAGGCCAGGGCACTTCCATTTCTGCAATTAACCCTGTTCTGGAGGAAAGAGGTTAATATACCACCTGGCTTCCTTGGACTTAACTGATCCCAAAAGACCTCTTTCACTTTCATTGGTGAGGGGCTAGCAAATGAAGACATAAACTTGCACATCTGGCTGCACAGTGGGATGCCTTAATTATTCTGCTTCACCACACTCTCCTATGCAGAAGAGCGTTCACAATGCCAGCATAGGGACTCACAAACCCCATGTGTCACTGTATTTATCTTGTTTAGGAGATTGAAAAGCTGACAGCAAATAAAGCAGATACTCCAGACATCCAACAATTTCCTGTTCCACATGAAAAGTCAGCCTTCAGGTGTTGACTCCAGCCTGCTTCTCCTACATAATGCTTGCCACCTGGTCTTCTGATAGCAGGTACCTGTTGGGATGGCCCCTTTGTCTTTTCTGTCCATTGCCATATGCAGCGGACTTCCACGAACACTAGCCATTTCAAACCAGATTTAAAACTGGTTTGTGCTGCCAGAATCAAGCAAAACTTGTTTACAGGAGTTACAGGAGATTTGGCCCCAGTATCTTCATAACTGAGCCACTCCCTGCAATGATCTTCTCCACTTTTAAATTTAAAAAAAGGCTAGGATATAACATCTATAGAGTACATAGACCTTGGTATCAGTGCTATTTATAAGGCTGATGTCTTGGAAGGGAAAAAGCCACTCAGAAAACTCTTCTGTCAAAAACATTCATGGGGGTTTTTTCCCAGAAAGATGACTTGCAGTACAAACCTGTACAGTTCAGGAGACTCAGATACTCAGGGTCTCACTCATGATAGCAGCTCAAGCTCCAGAGAAGCTCATGGGAACTACCAAGCTGTGAGTTCTGGTACGCTGCTTCCTTTTCCTTATATTTTCCGAATCTTAAAATTACAGGTCAGTTGACTGCTGCCAGACTCTATTTCTGAAAGCTTTTATTTGTTAACAAATCACCAGTGAATAGCAACTGCTGCCTCCTTTAATAGGCCTCAATGTATTTCATTCCTGATAAGATAGGATGATTATAAACTTCTGCAACTCTCAGGACTGAGAAAAAACTAACCTTTATTTACTTCATAGATCCTGACAATTACTGTTGCAGTTACACTGGAAAGTTTGTCAGAGGCTTAAATTAGGCTTGCTTACAGCTGTGCATCCTCATCTCCATGAGAGCAATCTGCCCACAACTCTGTCACCCCAGGCTCTGTGAACTTAGGAGTTTTCACAAGCAAATTATTTCCTGAGCAAGAAAACCTCCAGGTTAAGGTGCATTTGGGAAAGCTGCTCTGGGGACATTCTTCTCCGCTGCAGGGCTGAGTCATTTGCCTCCACACGTCAGTGGAGGAACTGTCTGACTGGAGACTCCCTCTCATCAATGAGATCGAAGGATAATTCTCCACATACCTCAGGTGTGAAACTTCTCTGTAGTTCTGCATGGTTCTCTATTTCTACAACCCCTCTCTTGTAGCAAATAACTCTCTGTTCAAAACTCCTAGACCTACCATAATAAAGCACAGAGAGAAGTGGAATATGGTGACCTGATCTGCACAGCAATTTCAGCTGACTGAGGTGTTTCATGTCCTGTCCTGGGGTAAGTTGCTGCCACTCCTGCCCAGGACGATGATCTGTAGAAGCAGCTCTTTCACCTATGTAAGAAACAATCCCAGTGCAGTGAAAGCCTGTGTGAAAACTGACCCAACTCTGCTACGAGCAAGCATAAAAATGCAAGCCACAGGGAAAGCAGGCAAGTAACAACAGAGGGTGGGGACTGACACACAGACAGGTAAGAGGGCAAATTATCTGAATCATAACCAATCTCCCTTCTGCAGCCTCCTATAAGGAGCTATCTATTTACCAGCATTCCCTATGCTAGTTTACCCAAGGCCTGATTTTGAAAATGCTGCCTCAGAGTTCTCTCTGCATAGGATAAGAAGAAATATACAAGCACATTTACTTTCAAAAGCTTATGAGCTTCAGAGCTGTCCCCCAAATCCTTGTAGAATACATGTTCCTTTTTAGGTCTTACTCCAGCTGCTAAACCAGAATAACTCATGGATGGGGAAGACTGGAAAAATAAAAGCAGACCACTTAATGGGCATTGTACTCAAATCGGCTCTGTTCTACAAATTCCTCATGTTGTGATAGCAGACTACATAACAGACCTCCTGTACAGCTGAAAAGACATGTACAAATGGACAATATCCTACAACCATACCAAAACCCACGTCTACTTCTACTGCTGTTTTCATGATCTCAAAGGCTGTCAGACTGTGGAAAGCACAAGACATCTCATGTATCTTCGATCAGTCCCCTGCTGATGAAGACAGGACAGTGAGCCTGACAGCTACCCTTCGCTGAGACTAAATCAAAGAGCAATGAAGTTCCTTTATGGAGGAAGACAGTTGGACACAGCAAATATCACTGTCCAAGTTCACCACGTAGGACATAAATTTGCAATGGAAAGAGGCTCTTGGAGACCAGTGGTTGAGCTACACAAGCCTTTGTGAAAGAATCAGCAGGCCAGCAGACAGAGCAAGCAACTCCTATTTCGATCATGAAGGAAGCAGAGGCTCTTTGAAACATCGGCTTAGCTAGAAATGAAAGGCTGGGCATGGCCACTAAGAAAAATACTAATTTTGGTGTGCTACATTCATAGATACTGCACTAAATACGTATGAATTTATCAATGGGTTTATTCTCCTCCTTGAAGAACCTGGATAACTCTTCAGGCCAGGAGAAAGCACTGTGTGACTGCAAGACACGTACACTAAAATACTGCAAATGCTAGCACAGAAAAACAGCCCCTCCCTGATGTATTATCAGACCTAAACATGATATCACAAACTGCTCTAGAGATACTAAATGGCCTGTAAAATCAAGATAAGGTATTTTCCTAAATACAAACTGCAGTTGGAAGGGAAAGTACTGACTTAATGAAGAAGTTCGTAAAGAAGATTCTACAGGTTATACTGTTTGGGAAGTAAAAATAAAATCATACTTGTACCTCCTGATCTTAACATTTATGATCAAAGTAGGCATCTTGTCAGAACAAGTATTTTGTTTACTCCTTTAGTTTTTCTTTGAGAAAATATGTGTAAAAACCAGACGATCTACACTGTGCTTAAGGGGCTGTTTTGCAAAGGACGTGAATGGGAAGAGATGCATCCTCTCCCAGCATGGCATGGGGGAATATTGCTTAAAAGCAGAGGAGTTACTTAGCCTGATACAGTTGTTGGAAGTATAAGCCTAATCTGACAATTCAGTTAATAAACATGAAGTAATTAGTTAATACTTCATACCTCATACAAAGTTATTAACACAGTTTTGGGTGGGGGATTTTGGGGGTTTTTTTGGCAGGTTTTATTTTTTTTGGTTTATCCCGTATTCATTACCTTGCTTGTATCTGCTTGTGGATGGCTTTCTGTTGGGCTAACTGCCCTGGAGGTCGATAACCTCATTACCTTGCCAGTGTTGCATCCATATGGATCAGGACATAGCTTCATAGTCATGATTTAAAACAGAAGCAATACTGAAGGGGATGCCCACACCTATTCCATCCATTCCCAGCCGCAATTACTTGTTTCCTTCCATCTGCACTAGCCTGCAGACACTATACAAGACAGCTCTGACTGTAAAATAACATAAACCTGCAAGTAAAAAGAGTCCTTTTCAACCAGAACAGAGTAAGAACCCCACTAGCTCCAGAGTCAGTACAATACTAGTCATGTGTGCCTGTATGGTGGGGAAATGATGGGCAGTAAATGTAGAGACATTAGATGCTACAGACAGACAGATTGTGCATATAAAAAGCAATATCCAGGAGAGGAAACAGTGCATGGAAGAAATCGGCTTTCCAGACACTTCATGGCAGCCACATTAAGTGTGGAATGTACAAGAGACATTCCTTTGCACAGCTGGTTAATTTCTAACATTTCATATAATCAATTAACATCCTCCACATTCTCTGCATAAAGAAAAGCTCAAGAGATTTTTTTGTTTCATCTTTTCATTTTCTTTTCTCCAAGCACTAGAAAATAAATTATCAGTTTGCAGTGCCAAAAGGCAGGTTTCTTTTTATCATTCATGTACAAGAGATTACTTGCATGGCAGGGTGAGAGACTGTCTTACACATTACAGCTCTGCTCCTACAACACTTGGGGGTAGTCCTGGACTTCTGTATGTGTATGGCTTATATATACTGGCTGATTGAGCCCTAAGAGCTCTGATTTGCTCATTAACCTTTAATGACTAGTCCAACTTGCCAGAGTACTTAGCAGGCCAAATTCCATCTTGTTTTCTATTTCATTCTAGTGTAAAAATTCTTGGAGTCACCAGAGGGCATCATTACAGAGTGCTTTTTAAGTCTCATATAAATGATGCTGTAAGGAAGTAGATTTTGGGAAAAGTGCCTGCTCATAGTCATGGGAGTCCTCAGAGAGACTGGACAAGGGAGGATTTCTGACTGCCCTTTCCTTAGACTCAGCACAGTACCACACATACTCTGCATTGCTGCAAATACTTCAAAGAAAAATTCCATTGGAAATAGTTTAGCTTAATTATAAGCAGATCCAAATCAGAGAATTAGCAATGGAGCAACTAAAAACGTGTTTCATCTTCAGCCATCTCTTCCTTTCCCCACCTTCCTCATACATCATCTTTTAGCTGAATTCATTGTGATGAATCTAAGAGATTATGACAACCTAAAAGAAATCGAAATCTTACATACCTTATTTTACTTGACTTTAGCGATTTTATTTCCATTCAACACTTTTTTTTTTTTCCTTGATTGTGGCTTTGCATCACAATATCTTTCATCAGCAAAGAAAAATAATTTACCTTTCTTTACCCAAAGGGACTTAAGAACGAAGAGTCAGTCTCCTATCAGTAGCATAGAGCCTCCTAGCTCTCCTTGCCAGCAGGGAGTCTGTTCAGCTAATTCTCACATCTCTTCATGAGCTGTTGCTGCCAGACCTGTAGCTATGTTAAGAATAAAGCAGGTCCTTTCCAAACACATGTTTTCAAGGACTTGTATATTTTTGTACAGTATCAGACTTCACATTATGACATCCTTTCCACTGATTATTGATTCATTTGAACTCTATTCATGCCTATCTGGAAATATAATCTCGCATGCAAGGACAGAATGTGGCAATAGAGCTCAGAGTTGGCTCCTGGACACATTTAGGAAAGTATTTTACATGGAATTAAACAATCCATTTTTTAAAAGGCGGGAGTTAACTGCTGCAATACTGAATAAGGATTGCTGCAAGCCAGCAGCTCTGCTACACACACACTTACCTGCTCCCTCCCTTCTTCCTGTAAATGCAAGATGCTACTTTTCAGTTATGTCATAAATTGTGTAATACTAAACTTTTGCATTCACAGCATCTTTGCTGCACTGATGAACTAGGTCCATTGTGAGCACTGACCATCTTATCTCCTACATACACACTGTATATTTTAGGGAAAAGCATATATATGCCCCTACTGTGAAACAGCAGAACAGGATGTGAAGCATCAATTTGGATTCAGTGTTTTACGAAGTGTTGCTCTTGTACTTCAGCAATGTCAGTTCTTGTACATGCTCAGTGCAGACGTTTCAAACCACAGACTTATCAGGCCTATGCTAATATGTCCATTTCTGTTCTGTCAAAACATTACAGTATAGCTGCCAGTCTTCTGCAAATTGTTACTCCATTATTCATTGAGCAGTAATTCAGGTGCTTAGTAAAACTAAGAGGATGACTTACTCCCAAGTTGCTGGATTTGTTGGAGCATTTTTTCCCCTTTCTCCCATTTTGCTTCATTTCACTGGATAATTTAGGAGGAAATCTGTGAATGATCTTTCCCCAGCAGCTACATCAGACCTGGCACTGTAAAATTTTTAAAGACTGATGTTAAGCTGTGCAACCACAAGGAGCCTTTTGTTGATATTTTAAAGCAGGTAGGGTTAACAAAAGACAACAAAGACCACACACTTTGCTCAATTTATTAATGACAACATTCTGTTCTCAGGAATGGCTGATTTTGCTAGAGAGATTCGTCTCTGAATTCATTTACATTGGCTATTTAGCTATGCAAACCACACAAGTGAAGTCCTGGGCCTTTTGAAGAGCTTCACTCAGTACTTTGCAAAATACCCATAAAAGCTGTACTGAGAAAAACTGTTTCTTTCTTAATCTCTGTCTGAAGCCTTCCCCCATCCTCTTATGGAGAGAAAATTTGAGCACAAAGACTTCACTGGGCAAAGGAAGAGTACTTTCCCCCTTCCCCCCCCGCCCCCGATTCCCAAATGTCAGTCTGGATTATTTTTCACACAACATCAGGTATGGTCACGAGATGGTCCTTCTGCAGCATATAATTGTTAAAAATAGGAGACAGGAGACAAGATGGTCAGTGCTCACAATGGACTGAGTTCATCAGTGCAACAATGTTGCTGTGAATGCCGAAGTTTAGTATTAGCTCAGTGGAGGACTGGAAAAATCTTGGGAATTAAATCTATTAAGGTTTGCTAAATGCACAAACTCCAGATTCGGCTCAGGACATGAAAACTGTTGGAAGCTGGGACAGCAGTCCAGGAAGAAGCTTTTATACCTGCTCTCTTAGGCTTTTATTAAGGCACCTACTTACAGTGTCTGCTGCAGAAAGGATCAGTATCAGACAGGTGGATCTCAGCCAGGCCCCGCACAATCGTTCTTCTTTTATATTCTAGCTGCTGCTCTGTGAAATTGCGATAATCCTCAGGAGCTTTCATGCAAAGAGAAACTTGACAGAAACGACTATTTTGTTATAAATGTCACAGAATGGCAGGTACCCCACTCTAAAACCACTCTGGGTCAATATGCCTGAAATAAGCAACATCTTTAATCTCTGAAGAGCCAGAAAAGTGCTGGCAAGGCACATATTATGCTTAGTTGTGTTTGCATCCTGGAGGTACCAGTAAGTTTCAGACTTTGCATCAGACCAGAAAAATGATGATATTTGTGTCCTTTGAATGACTTTGACTTCTACATACCAAAAAATGGTGAAATTTAATTCTTTAGGCAGCAAGTCACCAAAGACTCATGTTTTCAGATCTGACACAGCTGTTTAGTTAACTTTGCAAATTGATGTACCTCATTTACTCTGGAGTTTGCACCTCTGCTTATGGTCTGATACCTAGAGAAATTAGGTATTTTCAGATAGCTGCAGCAAGCAATGTGAAAAAGTATTTGACTAGACCCACAACTAACTTCCAAGGAGATGCAGGACATTTTTCTGATATTATTACAGCCCAAGAAGGTGAATGATTCTAAACATACAGCACAATCTAAATGAACAAACAAACAAACAAATCTAAACTTCCATCATATTATTAGCAGTCAGTGAAGTCTGAAACTCAACTTAAAATCTGACCCATCAAAGAAATTTAGTACTTAGCAAACATTGCTACTTTTGTGTGAATCTAAGGATTTTATTTTTGTCTTTTGGAAGATATAAGTCTAAGTCTTTTTTTTCTCTTCAAAGCTTCATTTTGAATGGCCACACTGTATAGCTAGAGTGAAGTTTGTGGACCCATCAACAAGTAACTCCTACACATCAGAACCATGCTGGATCACGATTAGGTGCCAAAGTACACACCAGTTACCCCCCAAACTAAACTAAAACCAAGGCTGAAGCTGGGCTCAGCCTCCGCTCCTGGGAAGCTGCTCACCTTACACTGCTCCCAGAGAAACAGCACAAGAGGGCGCCTGATGCCTCCAGCATCTCAAGTCCGACTTCCACAGGCTGACTTCTCTGCAATAATATGTCATATTTCCAGGGGCATGACAAAGCCCTGAGCAACGCCATAGCTACATATGGTTTAGCTTCAGTTTTGCTACCCTACTGAAGGCATTTAAGAATATTTAATAGATGATGAAAATAAAGACTGGATTCTCTATTAACAATTCCAAAGTCTGTATTAATTGGGGNAAATCCTGCCATATGTGAGATTTAAATGTTAGGAAGCAAGAGAAACATCTCCAGACAACAAGACAAAAGCCGAAGAGGCTAAATAATTTTATGTCAAATTTATTCTGGCAACCACCCAAACCATGGACTTTGGCAGATTGCTTATTGGTTATAACAGAAGCCACTTCCTCTGCAGCAACAGACATATCAACACTATTGTCTGCTTCCTGGGGATGGGCTCAGGGTGTTTCAGTGCTCGGCGTGGGAGCTCCAAGCTGCACAACGTTCTTATGCGGAGCTGAGGGATTGAAAACACAGCCACAAATCCCCACCAGTGTCCCCGTGGGGAATTCTCCCATGCATACCTTGTTAGGAAATGAACTGGGTATTTTTGCTCCCTGCCCTGTCTCCAGGCACCCTGACAGCTCCATTCAGCAGAGAGGAGGAAGGCTCTGCCCAGGGCTCCTCCACAGCTGCAGATGACTCATGCTGGAAGAGCCCCTTTGAGCCAGATTAAGTTTTCCCAAGTTCATTTTAACACACTGATTTCTACCACTTTAAAGCTCCCTGCATAATTGCAGCTTGCACAGCAGAGCCTGGCCTGGTGCACAGGTACAGACCTCACCAAGGAGCAGGCCCAGGCTGCTCCCAGGGTTGCAGGGCCATCTGCTCCCCCCTTGAAGCCACACTCCTCCCTCTCCTGCAGCAACAGCCCAAACACAAACTGCTCCATCCATGCTGCCTTCCTGGGACATGCAGGAGAACCAGAGAAACAAACCTTGCTGCTCTTCTGGTCTACGAAAGAGCACGGGTAAATAGGACTTTCTCAGTGCTTTCCTCCCATGAGCAGGGCTGCCTGGCCAGAGGAGCAGGGGTGTGTTTAAAGCTCCCATTCCTGCTTTTCACTGCTTTGTCTGCTTAGGGATAAGCACATTCCCTACCCTTGCGTTCTCTTCTACAGCTCCACACAGGCTACGGAGGCACACACAGAGCTACGCAGGCTCCAGATGCTCACCTACACTAGGTGAACACAGACAGTCCTGTAAGTAGCTTCCTACTGAAGATGGCATGAGGTATGGCACTGCTCCTGCTGCCTCTTCCTCCTGCTCTGCTTCCCACTTCCATCCAGCGGAGGCTCAGAAAAGGGACCCTCCATTTGGATTTCAGCCATCAGAGCAGGAGCAAGGTCGTCTTGTAGGGGCACAAGAAAGCCTTTCTTGCAGGGGTTGGGGCAGACCACACCACTGTGCTCCTCCCCAGTGGTGTGTGAGAATGACATCATTATGCCAATAAACGAGACAGGAAGTGCAACCAAGCAGAAAAACCACGGAAAGTGTCTGTGAAGTTCTGCCAAGAATGCTAACAACGGCGCTAACCAGTAAACAAGAAAAGGGTTTGGTTCATCTAACTTCTTCCAGTTTTAGTAATCTCTAGTGTCACTTTTAACAGTAGGTAGTAAAAAACCATGACCTTGCAGAGACACCGCTTGGGGCCTATTTTCTCTTTTTCTAAGGTGATGGTGACCTTCTACCATCTTACCCCAGTCCACAGATTTCAGTACTTTGACACCAGTCTAATGATCCAGATAAACTCACCGGGATTTTTAAATCTCCCCTTCCATTTTTTTTTCCCCAAGTTATACTAGTACATTACCAATGGTCTTGGTAAGCCGTTCTTGCATTTGTCTTTCTACTATGTGGATTCCTTTATTTTCCAGAGAATTGCAGCTGCCCAGGTCTGAGCTGAGGCTTCTTTACAGTCATCCGTGAGTCACCTATTTCACCTTATAATGTAAACATACAGGCCCATCTAAACCTTATGTGTAAGAATTCTCTCTCCATCAGTCCTAGAAATTTCTGACCAGAACCTAGAAGCTCACAGACAGCCAAGTTTGTGTCCCCTACCTGCCTTTCTGTCAAGCAGCTGACAAACAGTGGCAGTGCTCAGGAGAGGGGTGGCACTTGGCAGTAAGGAAGCAAAGCCTTCAACAACCATGGCCTTCCAGTTACATACATGGGTATAACTTACAGATAGGACTTCAAGAAACCATAAAGCCAATCTGATTGCCAGCTGCTGCCAAAACATGAAATTCCCCCTCCTGCTTCCCTTGCACTGGCACTTAACTCTGTAACAAGCCATTCACAGAGCTACACTGGCATCTATCAAGCCCTGCAAGAAAAGTGAGGTTTCTCCTGCTGACCCAGCTCACTGCAAGTTCACCTTCCTGACAGCACTGGTAAGCAGGTGGACTGGGAAGGAAGCTCACAAATCCTTTGAGTTATGATACAGAATCTGTACAGTATAATACAAAATATTGCAGCCTTAGCAACATATCATTCCCGTCAAAAGCTTGTTCATAAACTGCCATTTTCTACAACACAAACAATCCCACACAGAAATCAAATACAAGCAGGTGCTACTGTTATTCATATGACATTTTCAGTTCCCTGCAGTTATAGCTATATCATCTATACTTATTAGAAGAATACAGTTATTAAACAAGCTGTTACTTCCCCTCATAATTCAGCATCAGTTTTCCTAAAACCTGCAGGTATTAAAAACATTAATTAATCTCCTTGACCATCAGAAAATTTTATTTAATAATCCTGTTTAGCTCTCATACAGTTGAAATATAATGAAAATACCAGTGGAGGTGTAGCAAATGACAGATTAATTCAGACCTAGCTCTTAAACAGGCTTCTGTACAAAATACACCCATAAATCAGAGACCTCCCCAAAAAATCCCAACCTTAAACAGGATTAAGCAGTCTTCAAGTAACCACTACTCTTATCAACACTCTGCCATCAAATTAAGTCAGCCTTTCTCTCATTTATACCCCCTCTATAGATGAGGCCAGAAAATCTGACAGTCTAGAAACAAAAGCTGTGTACAGCTGTGACAATGACATTACTCCTGAGTGCAGTTACCTGTGGTATGAGATACAGGCCCCAAATTTACCTCCCTTAATCTTGTAAGCGTGCTCCCTATTGTAAAGGCTTTCAAAAGAAACCAAACAAGAGCAAGAAGAGCAACTCCTGATTCAGAACCCATAGCAAATAATTCTGTGCTTTGGTTACAATAGGGGGTACACAAATGAATGGATTTTCTGCTTTTGACAGTGGCAGGAACTGGGTTGTTTTGCCTGTTCCCAGGGCTGTTCTACGTCTTTGCACCAGGTGCAGAAATAAAAACCAAGAATTTCTGATGTATGTTTCTTCAGATAACCGAAAATTCCCAGTGCTGCTATTGGTTCAAAGCTTCACAATTACAAGAAGTTTAACTGTTTCTGTTCAGAGTCAGGTCTAAAGAAAGGTAAAGTCAGTAAAAATAAGGCTGTGCTGACCAAACGCAGAGGGCAGTCTTCCAGTCTATAGGGATCTCTTATCATATTCCTCACTAACACCCCGTAGCACATCAAAGACGTGACAAACACAGGCCATGTCTGGAATACAATCACCTAAGGGAATTCATTAACTCCTGCTGTTTTAAGGACAGTATTTACAATTGCAGCTTTCCCCCTGCTCCATGCTGTGGTACAGAGCAGCAATTCCAGGAAGCCAAGACAAGGCCACCAGCATCTGAAGCCTTGCTACTGGCAGTAAGGAGCCTTCCAGTATACAAAGGGGCCCTAAAGAAAAACCAGAGAGGGACTTTCTACAAGGGCATGTAGTGATAGGACAAGGGGGAATGACTCCAATCTGAAAGAAGGCAGGTTTACATTAGATATCAGGAAGAAATATTTTACTGAGGGTGGTGAGACACTGGAACAGGTTGTCCAGAGAAGCTGCAAATGTCCCATCTCTTGAAGTCTGCAAGGACAGGCTGGATGGGGTAATGTGGTCTAGGGGAAGGTGTCCCTGTCCATGGCAGGGCGGTAGAACTAGATGACCTTTAAGACCCCTTTAAGACCCCTTTCAACCCAGACCATTCTATGAGTATGGTTAAGGGGAAGACTATTGACTGAATCATTCCTCTGGTGACTACCAGCCACTGCAAAGGCAGAAGGACAACATCCATTTATGGCAAGTTCCTTCAAAATATGAAACATAGCTACAGTTAAACGAACACAAGTCTGAAGGCTCTGTGCCCTGATATCCCACACAGCATCATCCCAAGGAGCAGCAATGACAGACTGAGTTATTGAGGCCAGGATGGATGCAGGGAGCAGGTATGGAAATGCTCCCTGCTGAGACCAATACAATTTACTCTCAACAAACAACTCAAAAGTACTCGAACTGCAGACTGAGCCTGCGCCAGGTTGTATACTTTCAACAGAACAGGCTGAACAGGACCATGCAATCACAGAAATATACTACTGTCCACCAAGAGAACCGTGTGCTCATAGAAGCACAAAGGTTTCTACCTTTAAGCAGCTACTTACCCTTGAACACAATTCACAGAAGCACTGGGCCACTTCAGCAATACTGTACAATTAATGACTGATACAGCTGTACATTCACTGCACATTTTTGGTAGCTATAGCCACATCATGAGACTGGTCATTTATTGTTACATAGAGACACTGAAGAGACACAGAAAGCATTATTTGCCCTTAACTTGTAATTGGGTGTGTCCTTCCAAAAACACTACAAAGGGGGACTTTATTGTGCCAGCCAGGAGAAGACTATCCTCAAAACATGGGGGTGGCCTGGGTGCTCTCCCACCCTTGGGGTCACCAAAAGGAGAATTCATTCCTGGCGAGAGAATGAAGCTGCAGTGCCAGGCTACAGCACACAGGAGCTCCGCATGAAAAAGCAAATCTCATCCCGAGGGAACTTCTGTTTACTTGAATGCCTTCCCTGTAATCTCATTTTATGGGCCACATGTTTTGGGAATGCTGCACAATCAGGAGACTGGCAGAGACTAAAGGGAAGTGATTCCTTTCAGAGGACTGTAGAAAAGCAGGACACAACCTCAAACACTTTCATGGCAGCCTTCTGCTTAGCTACATTTGTATTATCATAAATATTTTGGTCTTAAATGGGTACTGAACTCTAGCAAAAAAGATAAGATGTTGCTTTTTTGAAGTAAGAAAAACATCATACAAGGGGTTTAAAATTCACATTGGAACACTTTTCCTGTTTGAAAATTAAAAATGAAATATAACACCTCAGCTTTTTAAAAAGTAACTCCAAGATGATAACGTAGGTTAAAAAAAGGGAAGAGTCAACAGGTTTTGCCATTTTTAACCTGATAACTCCCTTTATGGATAGGTCCATTAGCTTGCACATGGAGGAACACAACTCAGCAATAAGCAGGGATAGAGATTCAGAAATATTAACCACTATCTTTCTGTTGGGGTATCAGATCTGGATACCCCACGTTCTCTCTTTCTGCAGTAAAGACTGAGCAGAGGTGAATCAGTGTCAGGGAGAACTCACCCTGCTTGAAGCAAACTTTGTATCTTGTAACTCCCACTCCAAGATAGTACATATTGGCATGGCTGCATACAAACAAGTTTCAGGTTGAAAGTTATGTCAATTACCAATTGATTTACTCACCTGATAAATACTCTCAGCTACTTTTACCAACATAAACCCTTTGTTCTCTAGCCAGGGAGCCTAATGTTTTAATCAAAGTCCCCCAGCCTTTTGGTAAGAGCACAGTGCTCAGTACCTGGCAGGACCAAGCACTTGTTAAGCTGCTGTGGTTCCTTTGCATCAGTGTTTTCCATACAGTACTGTGAAATAGAAAGGAGGCACAAAATACAGTGACTTATAATCCTGAAGAACAATGAGTATTTCTGTGAGCTGGTTTTCTACACAGGATGTGGGCTGGGCCTCCTTGAGTTTGTGTAATCTGTCTGGAAGTCCAAAAACCACACTCTGAAAACATGCTTTTCCTTTAACAAACAGTCAGTCACACACACGCACAGAGTCTAACAGTAGTTTACACATCTGTCATTCACCATTAAGGAAAATTTTCATTAATACCATTTCTTCAAGCATTTTTTATGTCAAATTAGGCACATAGACCCTACCTAATTAAAATATATAGTCTTTTTAAATCCAGCAAGAACTACATTTAGGGATAGAAGATTCACTTATTTAAAGTGAAGTCAGAAGTTGCACTTCTGATAGTGCTTTAGGTGCCAGTTCACATCCTAGGATCATTAGAACCCAGAGACAAAAACTCAAAGGCGCTGGAAACATTATCATGGAATGTGCGGGGAAGGATTATCCCGTGAAGTGGCTTTTCTAGACGCTCTAAGACACTAGGTTTAACAACTTCAGGCAGTCCTCTGAAGTCCCATATTTCAGACACTCTTCTAGAGATCAACTCTTTCTGTTTTCTCCAAACAGTACCAGAGGACAGTCCACCAAAAGGAACTGTTTGCTGAACAAGGACTGGACAAAGTACAGCAGAGGTTAAAACACAAGAGAGAAATGGCTTCATCCAGAGCTTTCCTCTAGCACTGCAAGGTAAAAAGACAGCAGATCTAAAGTCATTTTTGAAAAAAGAGCATACCAGTAGTACTGCACTGTTTTACACTATTTCACATTCAGAGAGCTTAACTCCAATTGGAGTTGATATGCCTGATAATTTGACTCCAACCCCTCCCTCCATCCCTTTCCTGTTTGCCTCTTGGAGCTGCAAGACCTGGTTTAACAAGAACAATTGCTGAAGAAGTAGAGTTCATATGAATTCTCCTAAAGTTTGTCTTCATAGTAAATGTGCCAATCTTGTATTTGACACTTAAACTCAGTACTGTAACAAGCTGCTAGGAATACTTCTCTTCTACAAGAAAAACAGCTGTATGAAGCAAGCATGTATGTCAAAATACTTGACATAAATTTACTACCAGCACTACTGTAACTTCCAGGATTACATGTTTTTAATTCCTAGTGAAACTACGCAGTAATTTGAAGCTCTATCATATTTCCAGTGCTCACAGTTTTTTGAGTTAGTATTTTTGAAGCTATTGCAAGTAGCTTTTTTTTCTTTCTGGGGGAAATCAGAAAAAATGGGAGTTAAGATTGAGCAAGTGGGAAAAAAACCATTAATACTCCAGCATACTGAAATTTTTTTTTGCACACAATCAGGTTTCAAGTGGCTAGAAAACATCGAGAAATCTTCCCCCCCACTTTGGTATGTTAATTGAGATTAGCATATTATACTCATTTAGGCAAATTATGAAGGAATAAATCCTCAGCCATGTTAGACACAGCAGTTCCTACCAAACTGTCTTGGTTTGAGACAACACCCTATGATATTTTGACAATTACCACACAATTTGAGTCAGAAACTATTGCACTCAGCACAGAACTGGATGGTTTCTGTCTTCATCTCCAGCAACTTCCTGCCTGAGAACATGCACTATGCAAAAACAGCTCCTGCAGCCATGTAGGGGAGAGCTGCAAGGAAATCCCAAAACCCAGCAGGAAGCAATGTCTCTGTGATTCAACATGCTGAGTCTTTTCCTCTGAGAAACCAGCATAAAAAGCACAGCAATAACTGCACAGAAAAAATCCTTATCCTGCCTGCATTACAGACCCTGGAACCACTGGAGTTTTGAGTGACTGAGCCTGTCTCCCTCTTCAGATTTCAACAAGTCTTCCTTTAGTGTACTTTCACCTAGGGTAGTTTGAGGAAAGAGAAAGACTTGTTAAATGTTGCAAAACAATTGCATTTTACCTCCATCAGCTGTGCAGAAAAAACATTTCTGGATGGATTAAATAGTTTTGATCCTTTTACCTGAAAAAAACCCCAGAACACCCCACAAAAAATGTAGTATGATTATACCAAAGTCTGTCACTGCAGTGGAAGTAAAGCAAAACATCTCAGTGAAGGCTTTCAGTGTGCTGGGGTAAGTGCTGTAGGCCTCCACATTACAGAGGCTGGGCAGAACAAAGGTACAAGCCATTTTCTAGGCAAAATAACAATAAAAATACCTGAAGAGTTTTGTTAACATCACAAGCTACGTAAGAGAATTAAATTCCATTCTGCTCCCTGCCGTTCCCATCTGGTTTTAATTTGCTAGAGAAGACTGAAGCCTGTACTCAAAAAACAGACTGAGTTGTAAACATCAGCCCCTGCCAGCATTCCTAATAACTCATGAGGTACCAGAGTTACCATGGAAAGGCAAGGAGAGGATAGGAGAAAAAGGTCTATGAAAAAGCAGGACTTGCTCTGTCATTAAGCTCGTTTTATTGCATTGTTTTAATCCATGAAATGAAAATGAAAAGTGTTTGATGCTCAGAAGACATACACATGCAGAAAACCCAGTTCTACTCATCTCTGTTGTTTTGCAACATTATGAAAACAAGCACAGGAAAGTTGATAAAAGTCAGAACAGACTGCCTGGGCCACTGGACACCCTTGTTTTATATGGCTTGTAATTACAGGCTGCATACTGTTGCCTAATTTATTTCTTGTCGTGTTATCAGTAAAAGATCACTGCTTAATCTCCTGCAGGAACAGTGTTGTTAAATTGCAACAAAGTAATGAGACTACAGCTAAGAGCATCTCATGGTAATATTTAACAATATGCCTTTAACAAGACTTTGCGCCATCTCTGCCTCTTCCTCAAGCCAATAGTTTCTAGTTAACTGAGCCCCTGACACGAGGCACTGATGTGCTTTGGAAAGCCACTCACACGGTTTACACAGTGAAAAAAAGGAGAAGGGTGTTTCTGCAGTAGCATGGTCCTGGAGGGATTCTGTTTCACATCATACAAAATCTCTGCCTCTATTTTGACTAACCTTGGGTTCACAGTCAGCCCCAACTCAAAAATTAAATACAAGGGTAGCAGGAAGTGATCTCCTTATTAAACACATCAGTCCTCTGTTCACAGCACAGTCCCACAGATGATCAACAACTGAGGTCATGGAGCACTACACAGTGGTATCAGAACAACAGCCCATAGGACTGGTAAACAGCAACCAGAGAGAACATCTCAAGCCATGATTGCCTCTGGCATCCACAACTGGCCCCAAAATAACACTTCCTAGTTCAGGCACATTAAGAAGCTGTCAGTGTTTCCATGTTGAGTTGAACTCCAGTCACCTTGATGAACAAGGCCCTACTGCTAATCACTTTTTACTTAGCTGGGTTACTACCTAAGTAGTTACAGTCTTTTTTCCAACCACCTACAACACCTCCATGACCCCTCCTCCAGCCCACAGGCCAAGCTAACAACGCCACCAGCTGTCTCAGTGCTGTTTTTGGCCATCCCATGACCCCAGACTTCTGCACTGACTCTTTGATGACAGGTGCCATTAGCTAACAGACATTAACTTTCAGCAGGTTCTCATGTAAAGCTTCCTGTTCTTTCACTATTTCTAAAAATGCCTGCCTTCACCATAGGCGCTTCTCTTAATCTTGGATTAGCTCACCACACTTTTCTCCTTGATATCATCTCACTTCATCAATTTCCCCAGCCCCTTTCCTCTAGCTTTCAGTGCCGTCTTCCTACCTGGAAGTCCTTAACTTCATCTTAATGCACCTCCTTTAGCCTTACTGTGTCTATTATATATCAATCTACCACTTGCATCGTATTATTGATACTTCAACATCACCAGAAAGCTGTAACCACGTGCTTTCTTCTTTCCTTTCTGCTCAGACATTGGTGCAGTTAGCAGTAACTACCAGTAATACACGCTCATACACAGATTAGAGCAGCCCAGGCTGACCATTATATGAGGAACTTACCCCAGTCTTCTGTACCTAGATAATGTTATTTTCAGCCTCCAAAGGATACATGCAAACAGCTACATTATACCTAGCTAAATCACATCTGTTTCACACATGTGAAGTATGTATAATCTGACCAGAATCAGGAATTGTGAAAGGCTCATTTTGAAACATAAGCTTCTTAAACCACACCCACCCACAACCCTCTTCCACCACTTGGATACACTCTTTTCTCATGAAAGGTTCACAGCTTGGACTTTTTTGCTGAGTTCTCAAATAAGCAGCAAAAGGCTTTATTCTAAAGCATCAAACCAAGAACTGGAGCATGATTCACCTTGCAGCCCCAATTCTACTACCTACAACTTCATCAAGAAGAACAGGGGAAGGCACCAGCCCTGCTTATATTCAGACCCTTCAATAGCCACAAAGGACTTGTCTGCAGTGTGCAGAGCCTACTGTCTGAAGGCCGTGTATGTTGACTTAAGACCATCCTTCTTGTGATTCACCACTTCAGCTTATATTTATATACTGTTTAATAACAAAGGCTCCTTTTCATCTTTTGATAGGGATACTCCTACCAATATTCAACTAGCTGAGTGTTCACACAGTTTTTAGTTTATTATTCATTTCGTATTAAATAAAACTGTTAGAAAATGGGAATCCCCTGGATTGAACTGCAGAGCAAACTGCACAAGTCCATAGAATTACCGACAAAAAAGTTTAACTAGCAGCAAAAGTCTTGATTTTTCATCCACAAATTAAAAATATATTTGAAGCCACCTGGAATTGCTTATCTTTCTCACTAGTTGAGTAAACATACTGCTATGTCTTTTTGACTGAATGAGTGTAATTCAGACATCAGGAGATTAAGCTTTGACTGCCTGTGCCTAATTAGTGATGAGAGAGGTTGCAAGCCTCTGTAAGCAGACACTCCATTTTCTCCAGGATTCAAGATACTGAAAATTGTATTCTCAGTTGGTATCCAAGTCTCATACACAGTTTGTTTCCCAAGGCAGCTAATACCAGCATAAAAGTTTTGCTTCAGCAAGAAGAATCAAAGTAAGCAGCAAGATCTGTTCAGTTTTCTAACATCCTAACTTTAAATAAAACAAAACCCTAGACCTAACTGCAAACCAATATCCTCAAAGAGAGCACGACCACCACTGCTAAGTAAGTGGAAAACACATAGTGGAAAACAGACAGAAGTCTGAAGAAGAAGTCCAGCCCTACACAGAAGTGACATTTCTGTGAAGCTTCTGGAGGAGCATGCTAGGACAAGCCTGCTGTTTCTATCCCGGCTCCACACACGGGGACACTTCTGCATGCCAAAACTAGTACGTATCTGCTTCTTGCCTGAGTGATTCTAAGCCTGTTCGGCACATGCTTCACAGTGCCAAGAAGCTCTGTACTTCAAGGTGGATTGCTGCAGACTGGTTTTTGTCAGGAAGACCGATCGCTTTTATGAAACGTATGCGCACGCTGATGCCAAACATACTGAGATTCATACAATAGGCCCAGACACTTTTCCTCCCAAAGTTAACACCTGTGTACTGCTGCCAATACTCATGCAACAGGAAAAGAAGCAATTATATTGTCTTACACAATTTTTACAGTAACCAGGACCACATGCATTTTTTGCTTCTCCCCTTTAGGAAAAAATCCAAAACACTGCTATGGCTTTCTTTATGCCTCTGTGGATAAGGTAACAAAAAACCCTGAACTGCCAAGTGAAGCAGTCTTGTATTGCTTGAACTGGACAAGTACTATTAACAAGTTATCACATCCCTTTGTTTTACAGCATGGATCTGTACCAACACCTCTAAGTTGGATGAATTTGTAGCTATGTACAAGAGAAGCAATAGTGGATGTGAAGACATTAATGGTTATTACCTAAATATATAACGTTATTATAACTAAGAGGAACTGGAGTACTCCATTTCACTGATTGCCCATGTTAATCATGCCTGTGCATAGCATCAAAGTTCCCATAACAGCAACTGGAGGACTAATTTTAGTTATAAGCTGTAGTAGTCATTGTTTTAGAGACTCTTCATATGCAACTGTCAAGTAAAGTGCAGACGTGTTTCAAGACGATGCCTTTGTGTTGGTTCAAAAGAGAGAACACTGTCGAAGTGCTGCAATGTAACACTGTGTGGCTGTACTACCCCGTCCACAAAGCCGGTCAAGAAATGTACTGACCTTGTTCAATTGGAACTGGTAAACCAACTCAGGGGTTGCTATTTTTCTTCTCCTCATTAAGGTACCCAAGGTTCCTGGGGGAGGGGAAGACAGGAAACAAGCACTCTTCCTGCTCCCCCAACCTAAAAATAACTAAGACAGTCTTTCTGCAACATTTAAACTACACAGGTACTCAGTAAAGCCTGAAATATTTATACTCTGGGCAAACAGTCACAGAACTCTTATATTTTGCCCAGTATCTTTTTATCATTATCCAAACAGATCTGGAGACTGTAGCAGAAAAGTTTACTTTTCTAAGGGTAGACATAAGTCTGTTGCCAGCTGTGTTCTTAAACTATTGCTTTTTTCCTGCCAATCAGTTAAGCTGTAACTATAAGCTACAAGCCTATTTTGATTTGTGAACTTGAGTGCTAGCTTCCCCCCTTCAAGCACACCTCTTGCTGTGTCTTGAAAAATCTGCAAGTTTAGCAGAGTCTCTCTTTCACATTAGAAAACAAAGGAAACAAGCACCTCGATCAAAAAGTTGGGTACAATGGTGTAGAAAAAAAATGACGTTAAACAGCATGAGAGAATTGCTAGGGAAAAAATTGCATACATTACAAAATAGGTAGAAAACATTATCTATAAATATGGAAATTAAATTCCTAGTAACTGAGCACTGTAAAACACAAGACTGATTATGCTATTCAGACAAATTTAAAGTGAAAGAACATTTTCAGGATTTTGGAGGCATGCATGCTCGCAGGCTTCCTTACTCCAGTTCTCCTGCATTTAAAAAGGCTACTGATCTTGTTGTTAGAACTTCTTCCCTTTCAAAAAGCTACAAAAGAAGATGGGGCATGAACGTCTAGTTCCAAAACAGGATTTAAAGTAAAACACATATCTAGGTAAAGATAAGCACCTTCCTTTCTGTATTGCAATCTCTCATTCTTCAGCCAGTTTCCATGATTTCTTTATGTACTTCTCACAGTCTGTTCACTGCATGAAAAACCTACAAGCTCATTTCGGCAAAGTCTGTTTTGGAGGTGAAAATTTAGGCATAAAATTGCCATTCTTTGAGCTAGCCTTCAGTCCAGCATTTTCTTTTGACGTTTAGAAATAACAATTTCATTCAGATACAGAAAAACTACCTTTAAGTTTTGAAAGAAAGAGTCCTTAAGTTTGAAAATAAGAAACCTTAAATAAATCTGACATGCTATACTGTTAGCTCATATACCAGCTGACCATGACATATAGAGCATACCTAGTTGTACACATGCAGAGAGCTGGGGAAGGAGATAATCATGGAATGACTTTCCACTTCCACAGAAAGAAGTCTCCCAGTCACCCTCTCCATCCTGAGGCTCCAAAGCTTACTCAAATTTCACATACGGGCAGGAAACCAAAGTATACCACATGGCCAGAAATCCATAGTAGTTCAGACGTGAGTTCCCAAAGGGAAGGAAGTTATAGTTAAATACAAGTCCAATCTGTGTGTCCCTTCACGAGCTCCAGAGGATGAATGGAAAAAAAGCTCGGCTTTCCTGTTGCACAACAGCTAGGAATCATGTGATGTAGGATGCAGCATAGCTGCTTGAAATAGAGATGTTACTCACATGCAGATCCCCTCTAAACTGGTCTTTCAGAATTCCATAGTTGCATACAATGCCTCCGTTTTCATAATTTCTGTGATCAGTAGATTACAGACATACATCGCATTGAGCTACTTAGAAGTTGTACACTGTTCAAGAACTACAGGGTAGGCCTGCTTATTTTTCAGCCAAGACAGCCAGATTTCAGTCAGGTTTCCTTCTTACAGTCCATCCTGTTGCTGCAGTTAGGGGCAACCCCTCTACTGATGATGTACTCAAACTCAAACTTTTTTCAGTTCCCTTTTTTTAAATACTAAGTGACCAGCAGCTTATAAAATCTATAAATACTGATAGAAATACTTTTCCAGCAACCGCTCTCTGGTTAACATCAGGAACACACCCTTTGGTTTTACCCACCCCTCTAAAGTGCTGCAGTTACCAGTAAAGACCTCCATCATCCTCCTTTTGGCCATCTGTAATCATAAGCACAGTCATTCACATATATTGGTATTTCGTGCTTTCACTGTTTGAGCTCCTATGGGCTGAAAAATAGCTAAACAGGCTAAATGGGCCTTGGGTATATACTGTGTATATACTCACTATTTACAGAAGAATATATTCAATTCTTATTTTTCCTTAGAACAGCCAGAAAGACCAGGAGGCCCCATTCAAACACTTCCAGCTGAAAATCAAAACTAAGGGAGTTTAAAAAAGGTACCACATGTCCGACATGCTACTGCTTAATGGGACTCAAGAATACATATTAAAATAAATGCTTACATCAGACTCATGTAAGAGAAAAGCAAATGAGCTTAATGAAAGATCTCATCTTTATTTATGATACGACAAATAGAGCAAGATTTTGGCTTACAAACTACAGTAAAAGTGTTTCTTATCAGTAAAAAACACTCTCCTTCACTCCAGTGCCAGCTGGGCACATCCAAAATTCAGATTCAATCAAGAATCTTAGAAACACACAAAGAAAAACAAAGTCTGCTGGATCTGCTTTTTTGGACACCCAGTTCAGTTTTTTTCCTCTTTGATGATCTATTTCTATAGTAGGGACTGATGATGCAGAATGATAATACCAATTCTAAAACAATAATCATTCTTGCACCATGTAAAAAAAACCCACTACGTAAACTGTTACCTCAGATATCCCTTAAAGGCTTCAGATTTGAAATGTGATCCAAGACTGCAACATGCTATTTCCAGAAAGATACAACAGATGTTCTACACATATTAATATACACATCCAAAACAGAACGTGGAGTTTACCTTTACCAAGTGCAATCAATACATAAATCTTGCTCAATGCTATTCAAGCAAAAAGAAGCACCCAGAGCAAGACACTTTGTTCAATACATAGGTGGGCTCCAGGAAAAAAAACCTAAGCTTAATGCAGCATCTACAGACACACAGAAGTACCTGTCAGCAAGTCACTTCTATATAGGAGCATTTGTAGACAGCTCAATCTCTCTTACTTGTGATATGCTATCTACAAAATACATTGGAAGGCTGTGAAGATCATTCATAGGAGAAATTTGAAACATAAGGCACAGCCATTACACTGAACAGAAAGTATATGAGTATATTCTTGCTAGATTACAGAAATGTGTGGAATTGATGGGGTTTTTTTTAAATGAGGAAACAGTTCTACAGCCCATTTCAGTGTCATTACATTACTGAAATTAAACGGCATATTTAAGCAAACAGACAAAAGGTATTATACCCTTCAGAAAATCACTCTGCTTTGCTAACTGTAGGATAAAGTTAAAATAGGCCCAATGTTAAGTTCCTCTCTTTCCTATAAGCAGAAACACGCAGCCTACAAGGCAAAATTTAGGTAGCTGCTCTTCTCTGTGGTTTCTGTTAACTACTTCAATTTACTTAAAGGGGAACAGGATTAAGCAGTCATACCACTGAAACAGAAGACACGACAAACTAATTTAACTAACAGCTGCACTTCAAAGGCCACTAATACTTGTAGCACACAATCTGCGGGAAGTGTGGAGGAAGAGCTTGCCTGTTCTAGAAAAAGAGACATCCAAAGACCCTGCACTGTCATCTCCTAGAAGTAGAGCAGGCTTAGCTACAGCCTTCAGGCTACAGTCCTAATAATGCTTTGAAATTACGATTCCCTCCCATCAATTAGGTCTACACTAGCAATTGCAGGGTCCCAGGAGTGCCTTAAAAGAGTTCTAAGATACACAGTATGTTGACTTTGCACTGTATAATTCATTTTATAGCAGCATGATTTTTGATTCCTGTTCATAGTAGTTTCCCCAGTTTGAAATATCTCTGCCTGCCAATTTTAAGAGACAAATGAAATAAAGTCTAAATGCTTCACTGGTATTCTTTATTTTTCAACCCAAACTACATAATACATATTCTCTGAAGTAGTCCTTCAGTTTTGGAACTCCCTCTCCAGCACAGGAGTATGTAAACACCCATATGTAGTGTCTGTACTTCAGGCCTAAGACTAAAGTAGGCAATGTTAGACACAGGGACAAAAAGCCTTAAAATACTAGTTCTACTTGCCTGCAGAACCCAGTTGCATTTTTATGGAATTTTCCAATGTTAGTGAAAATGTAAAGCTGGCACACAGTAGCGTCACAGTTATAGTAAGTGGGTTACTGCAAATCAGTAGCAGATTAAGCAAACCTGCTATGTTCAAGATTCACCAGGAGAGATACCATTTGAAGTATTTTAAGCTCCCAACTCTTCTTGTACTCTCCTGAACATAGCAAAGCAGGTGCTCTGACACTAGGCATTAGGACTCCTATTAAAGTTTGGCTAGACTGTCAAGCACCACAGACCTAGAATCATGAGAGCATGCCAAGTTGGGAAGGATCCATTAGGATCATGGAGACCAACTCCTGGCCATGTGCAGGACACCCCAAGAACCACACCACTGCCTGAGAGCATTGTCCGAACGCTTCTCAAACTCAAACAGGCTGGTGCTGTGACCACTTCCCTGGGGGAGCCCATTCCAGTGCTCAATCACTCTCCGGGTGAAAGACTTTTCCCTGATATTCAACCCACACTTCCCCTGCCTCAGCTTCATGCCATTTCCTCAAGCCCTGTCACTGGTCACAGGAGTGAAGAGATCTGTATCTTTTATTGTTGGTACCTAGAGTCAAGGACTCAATAGCCCACTACCACTATTTTCCTAGCGATCCATCATCTCCCCTGCCCAACAGAAGTCAGTGCAGTTCAATTTTACTATTGCTGAAGAGGAGACACTGAAGTTCAAAAATTACGGTTAGCTGAGCCCAGACACTGTGGCTCCTGCATGAAGTAGAGCCTTTCCTATGACTATGCAGAGATAGGGAAGCAGAAGTGTTTCTCAGAAACAGTTTAAAAATAGGATCTGACAACTGCCCAGCATGCCTTTATAAGCTTATGAGCTTGTTCCAGCATTTGTGTGCTGGGGTAATGGCGCACAGCTTTGGAGATGAATTTGAAGTAGTACCACTCTGATAAAAGCAACAGTTTCATTTCATGAAGAGCAGGCTTCTAAAGCAGGGTATTTGTGACAACGACATTTTGTAATACTTAATAATTCTCTAATTAGAAGGCCCAGAGTTGTTCTGGATGGAATTTGAGACAGCTTACCCTGGCTCAACAGACAAGACCACACTGCACAATCTATCATCAGTCTGACAAATTGGGACACAAACACTGTGGCCCAAAATGAAGCAGCACAACCATCCTTTAGCACGTACCAGGGAATAAAGCTGGTAAAACACCTCTTAGGCTAGAGATTAAATTATTATCTCAGTATCATGACCAGCTATAGTCTCACAGTCTCTTTGAGGGATTGCTTTGTCTGCACTAATAAAGTGGCACAGTTCTGCACCTCCAAATTTTTTTGCCTTACTTCACTAAAATTTGGGGAATCACATGACAGTCTGTTAACCTGCTAAGGCAGGAACATAGAAGGACGGAGTTTAGCACAAGAATTGGATGCTAATGCTTGTTTCCCAGCTACCTCTTCAGCATAAGTTCTTGTGCCCTCCACACTAGTTCTAACACCTCACATCCGCCACACAAGCTAGTTCTGGAGTTCTTTTTGGTTGGTCTACAGCAGCTGTACTAGCACTGGATCGAACAGCTATCAAAAATCCATATACAACAGCCAACTAGACAGAAAGATACTAACTTCTGTCAGTAAAATACTAAGAATAGAACTCCACCTAAGAAAGCTTCATGAGTTACCAATCTACTGAAGCTTGCTAGAAACAAATCCATTATTATAACCAGTGATACTCAATGTCAAACAGGTACCCATTCTTAGAGCACCTTTCTGCTGTCAGACATCACAGAATGGTTTGGGTTGGAAAGGACTTCTAAGATCATCTAGTTCCTGGCCCCTACCATGGGCATGGACAACTCCATTAGACCAGGCTGTTCGGGGCCCCATCCAATCTGTCCCTGAACACTTTCAGGAATGGGACATCCACAACTTCCCTGGACAACCTGTTCCAGTGCCTCACTATCCTCTAAGCATCCCTTCCTAACATCCAATCTATATCGCTCATATTTTAGTTTAAACCCCTTTCCTATCACTGTCTGCCCATGTAAAAAGTCACACTCACTATTTTCCATAAGACACCTTTAAATACAGGAAGGCTACAGTGAGGTCTCCCCAAGAGGCTTCTTTTTTCCATGTTGAAAAACCCCAGCTGTCTTATCCTGTTGAGTATTTCTGGTTTGAGTCTTAACCGACCACACTGAGTAGGACTACAGAAGTCTTCACAAGCTAAACCTTTGGAGAGACATGATATACTGCTGCAATAAAGCTGCTGCATTTCCACTTCTGAGTAGCATCTACTGCATGACCATGCCACATTAACAAGCTCACAAACGGAGCACAGTAAGAAGTTTCAGTAGGGTTTCTTTGGTCCACCATTTAATAGGCACAAAAACACAGCAGCTAAGATTTCCTCGGTTTCTGAGCTTACAAGAAACACAAACTCTTGCTTTCTGTGACAGGACTACCTTCAGCTGTACTTTTGGGATGCTAGAGTCTCCAGTTCAGTAATTTCCCCAACTCTGGCACAGTCCAAGTCTCCAAACTGGCAGTATTTCCCCCCATTTTCTTCCTAAAGACCCTCAAAAAGCACCATTGTGCATATACTACTCAGGAACCATTCAATCACTGGTTATTTTCATCTTCATCAAAGAACTGCTATTGACAGTGTTTTAGGTCTAGTGCTGCATTATAGTCATGTCTGAGCACTACCTCACTCATCAAAGTAGCTACATGGACATTAATACTGCTCTCCAAAGCAACTAGTAGCTCATCAGAAAGACTCTACTTCAAGTAACAAGGTCATGCTGGAAGGAGAAAACAAACCACTGCCCCACTTCACTATCCAAAGGTCATAGCAGTGAACCTGGTGCAAATTCCCACTAATCGCAGGATTAAGAGGCCACACAACAGCTTTAAAGTTGCTTCTTTAAGTGAGGAACTCAACTGTTAAGAATTGTAGAACCAGGCAATAACCTATTTTCCTGATCAAGCAAAACCTTACTAATCTCAACTTTTTCAGAAAGGCTCATTATAACACAAAGCCTGAAGCAGCACGCAAAGGAAGTTCTTCTCCTGTTGCTGTTTGAGCATTCAGCAGTCTTTCCACATCCAGGTGGATAAACTGATCAGCTGTCAGTCACTAGAACTCCTTTACCTTATGCAAATAAAATTCATTTGACTAGTGACTACAGTGATCAGCAGGTATCACTTTTTACCATTAGCTAAGAACTCATCCTGTAGGAATAATTCTTCACCGAATACCCCAGCTATTAGATTACCAGCCACTTCTGGAAGAAGCAAGCTTATTTCAAGTTTTACCCCGTTCCAAAAAAATAAGCTTAAATCTAAAATCCTATGAACACCTAACCAGCCTGTAGTTGAGGATAACATTTCACTTAATTTTATAGGCTACAATTTCAGTGAATCTGAAGTGCTCTTGCCACGCACAACTGAAGGTCAATCTAGCAATGACTTAAACAGTCAAAGTTTAGAATTAGTTTTTTGAGAGTGCCTGGCTCAGTGATTCTAGCTACACTAGCTAAAAACCTTTAAGACGTGCCCCTCAAAACTCCCTAATAACCGCAGCTTTCCTGAGAAAAAGCACACCTAACTTCACTAATAATTAAAACCTGCACATCTCCATTTTCCCAGCAGCTGCTTCTGACTACTTCCATTCAAACAGGAATGTTTGTCAAGCCCACAATGAAGATTCACATTAGAAAACCATCCATTACAATTAGGCTTATGTTTGATCCATTCTTCACTACTAGTTCCCCCATGATCCCTTGCAGAAGCAAGAATGAACAGCTGAAAAAAGGTGCAGGATCATCTTTCAGCATGAGCACTTCAACTGTCTCAACTATGACATTAATGCATAGTCGGATCTATTACACTGTTAGTCCCTCTGTCCTTTCTCCCCTAAATACCCTTGAACTCCTGTCAGTCCCTTTGTATGGCCAAAGGTAAACAACAGTGCTTAAATAACACGTCTTAGCGAGGGCTCAGACCACACATATGTGCACAGACAGGCTACCATGGCAAATTAGAACCACAAGCCTAACTGTTGGAGAACATCCAGCCCATTGAAGTATCCTCATTAAAGAACAAATTGTAGTTCAGTAGAAATTGTTAGTTTCCCCGGTAAGCTACCATAAATGTAAACTGCATACCAGTTTTTACCCAGTCTCCCTCTCCTACAGCTCTTTTCTTTCCTTCAAGATTAAAACACAGCTTGCATCAGACTGGCCGTTGGGCAAATCCCCTGTCTCAAAGAAATATGCACTTCTTTTAATGCACATCTCCTGCAGCACAAGTAATTCAGAATCCATAAGACATTGTTTTGAGACTGCACTTCAACACTGCTGGAGCTACTGCTTCTTTCAAGATAACTAATATTGCATCCCTGAAAACTGCTAATAAAAACAACCTTGAAACGAACAAGAAATTACTACCAGCTCATTAAAACTTGCCTATAGCTTCATAAAAGCACAGCCACACCTCCGTTCAAGTACTGCAGCAATAAGCTGCGAGTTACACAGAGAACTTTTGAAGTAATTAATTTCTTGGTTTTCAAGCAAAATCTGGTATCAAAGTGAGTTACCTAAAAGGCTGCTTTAAGAATTAAAATTCTACCTGATTTTCTATATAAACTATTCTATAACATAAGCAAACAATTCTCTTACAGTGAGGCAGGCAATTACTCTGTTTCATAATTATAGAATACATGCCTAAATGCAAGTACTAATAAAATAGTTTTTTCCCTCATCTTTAGTTCAAATTAATGTTCTTCCTTAAACACATCTGCAACAAAGTATTCACAATGTCAAGTCCCACATAAATCTGTGCTGTATTAGAAGAATCACTGTACACTGAAAGCCTCTCTGGAAGCTTCCATTACAAAGGGAGTATTTACCTTGTGTCATACAATGCCTACACAAGAAGAATCAGTAATCCAGTCATTTTAATGTTTGATCAACAAACCAACTGCCTCCTCCTAACACCATTTTGAGTAAGGTTAAAAAAAAAAAAAAGCAAAGCACAGCCTCACAATCTCTAGAACCCAAGAATCTTGTATAGACCGCACAGAAGTCAGTTGGCACAATGCTGACAGCCACCTTCTGACACAAAAAAGGGGGGATTGCTCTTTTAGAAAACAGAATTTACATCCTAAAACCTAAGCTCAAATGACACTACAGACTTTTGAACGCTTCACACTGTGTCATCCTTAATTACTGTCTTTTCCCTTTCTTTCCTGGTATTGCCTATAAACCTACAAAGGAAAAATGTAGTGCTGTTAGATGCTTCCAATCCTGTTTTTCTACCCTTCCTCCCACAGTACAGGGATGCCCTGCAGGTTATATATGCGACCAATATGAACTACTTACAGTAGCTCCCAAGTCCCCAGTCAGTTCTTATGTAACTGAATTCCACCTCACCATATTACTTATGTAACACATAATAAAGAGCATCTATTATACAGGAATCTTCTGTATTAGTCATACACTCAGTTACTTTCATTCCAGTAGTTCTCAAACAGCACATTTGTGAAATATTCAAGCTTTAGGCCCTATCAGGTTACTGCTGTGGAGGTAAAAAGAAAAAAAATCCTATTTATCTAGGGACAGACTACGAACAGAAAAAGTGAAACATTTCTAAATAGAACAAACCAACACCCTTAAAACATCAACAATTTTAACTGTTAATTTGTTCATTGGGTTAGATGCAGTGGCTAAATTTACACCCTGGCATACAAGAACAAGACATGGGAACCAGCACTGAATTGTTTTGAAAACAGAAGAACCTCAACCAAACAGTAAGAGGAGTTGCATTCCTTTAAGAAAAGAGTTAGGATTGGAAAACATACATTTTTCACTTCCCATCCATCAAATACTTAAACAGAAGACGACCCAGAAAATATATCTGCCAACCTTCCAGGCCTATCCACACCTGTGTAATGAGTTCATTTTCCTGTGAACCTCAAAGTACAACATGGGGAGTCCTCATAATATTCGCAGACCATATTTTTCATTTGCACTAAGTATACGCATCAATTCCCGTATTAAAGATGCAGGCCATCTGCGGCCTGACTTAGGAATACACCCATCGCTCCACATAAAGCTGCTCAATTCCTGCAATAGGAATCAACAACACACAAAGAACAGCGATCCACTTTTCCTGTTCAAACAGAATAAAGTCATGAACACCTCACAGATTTTCCCTTGGCCCCTCCACCCCGTACCCCCGGCAGAGCAATATTAGAACAGCCAAGACCTCCTCGTCAGAAGAACAACTCCGCATAGCCTGTGCGTTTTCCTCAGCAGCTTTAATGAGGTCATTTAGACATCGCTTAAAACGACTGTTCCGGTAAGAACCACTCCATAACCCCGGGAACTTAACTGAGAGCCGAGTGCCTTCGCACCGAGCGGGCAGCACTACCGTGAGCGCACCCGGCTCCCACGCTCGGGCGGAGCCAGCAGGCGCCCAGGGGGAACTTTCCCTGGCGGTGGGTAAAGCCTTGCGCAGAGAGGGGGCGGAATGGAAAGCTTCCCCCAAGAGCAGCTACACCCTGGAGGTGGGTGGAGAGTAAGGAGAGAAGCGAGAACCTTCCTCGGCAGCAGCTACACCCTCGTGCATAAGGCTGATGGGGGAAGGGAACCAGCGCGGGACCGACGACGTCGTGCGGGAGGAGGGGGAGGGAAGCCCGGGCTCTCCCGGACAGCCGCCGCCGCCGCCTAAGCCAGCTTGGTCCGCAGCCAAACCCCACAGGAACGCAACGCGGTCACATGACCTCCGGCGGACGTGCAACTCCCTTCCCTCTCCAGGGACACCCTGCGCCATCTTGTACTGACGCAGTTACAAAGGCAGGCATGAGTTCCTCCCCTCTCGCTCGTTCCCCACTCCTCTCCGCACAGCCCCGGTACTGCTTGGGAAGGAGAAGCTCAAGCCGGGTCCTGCGTTCCTTTTCGCCAGCTCTTCGGGGACGCCCTGCCCGCGGAGTCGTCCCTAGCGCTGAGATCATGGCGCCTGTTTTCTCCCTTTGCCTCCCCCGGCAGCTCCCGACCCTGCCCAGCTGCGGCTGCCCCTGCTGCAGGATGATGTCAGCACCAGCCAATCAGGGAGCGCCGGGCCACCCCGGCCGGCCCGGCCATTGGCTGCCGCGCCGCTCCCGCCCCCCCCCTGACTCGGGCTCCGCCGCGGTTCGCTGCGGAGCCGCAGCCAAGGCACAAGTGCGGGGAGGGGAATAGGAGGGGAAGGGGAAAAAAAAACCCCTACACAAAAAACCGACAACCAAACCCACCGAGCCGCCAGCCGCCATTTCGCGCAACAACAGGCAGAACCCGAGCGAGCAGCCCCAGCCAAGCGCCCTAAGGAGAAAGAGAGAAAGAAACAAGAGACACACGCACAGAAGAGTTAGACACGAAAAAAATACCCATAGACTCCGCCATGATCACAAGACGTTTAATCGCCCCCCCCTCCTCCCTCAGACTTAATGCCCCATTACAGCCGCCTCCTCTGCGTCCAACCAGCTAGCAGATCCCTTCACCTCGGCTCCCTCCTGCCGCAGCAGCAGCTGTTTAGAGCCCCAAACTCTCTGTGCCCAAGGTGTGGGGGGACGCTAGTCTATGGCGCTGCTGCTAACTGCTTCTCCAGTCACCCGAATGTGGCGGCTCCATCGAGGCAGGGTAAGAGCTGCCAGCCCAGCTTTTATCTGGTGCCCCGAGTTTGCGCACTGAAGGAGGCTCGCTCAGCCCCTGGTGGGCGTCGAACGAAACCCCAGCCGCCGCCTCCCCTCCCTCAATCAGCCGTATCGCTGGAGGGGCTGAAGCCGGGCAGGGGAGGCAGGGCGGCGTACGGGTACAGCGGGAGCTGGGAGGAGATACGGTAGTAGGAAAAGGGGCTCCTTACGAATGGCAGAGGCTGTGTCTGCCCTGAAAGGCTGAGCGAGCTCCTGGCTGTGGCAGCGCCCGCTGGTCTGGGTGGAAGGGCGCCATTCCTGCTCCCCAAGCGCTGTTCCCTAAAGGGCAAACGAGGCTCGTGCGCTGCTTGTCTCGTTCTCTGCAGAACAGAAACGCCTTCAGCGAGTGCTGTCCCACTCGCTTTAAGGAAAGAAGCTTTCTCCCACTTGCCTTATATATAAAGTCCTAAACGCTTCGGGGAAGTTTCTCAGCCTCGAGTGTCTTACTGAGAGTTGCAGTCAAAACCTCCTGAGCAGGTCTGCAAAAACTCCCGCTCCTTTCTCGTGCCCCTCTTGCCCGCCCCTCAGTTAGTTCTTCTGCGTGTGTGAGATCCGGCGGATCTGCCCGGCTTTTCACGCAGTTTGGGCCGAAAATGTGCTGTTTGAGATTCATAAAGAACACGTATGCCGAGAGCATCGACGGTCGTGAGGAAGAAGCCGGAGGTTGGGGGTGTGAGAGCGGCCGAGGAGGGAGTTTTTGCGCTTATTCCTCCGACGATGCAGCTGTGACTCACACACCCTCGCTCCCGCCCGCGCTCGGCCCCACAACAGGTCAGGACGGAGCCTCCGCCCCTCCCGCGCGGGCTGCGCCGCCGGGGCTGCGGATCGCCCCCGGCGCCAGCCCCCGCTGCAGCCGCCCCTCCTCCGCTGCCCTACTTCCCGCCTCACGGCCCCCCTGCCCAGCCCCTGCCGCAGTCTGGTACCGCGGCCGCGCCCAGACCCCCGAGCCGTTCACCGTGTTGTAAAATGGACTCTGAGGGCTCGGCGGGCGCGGGCTGCGCTCCCGGCCCGTAAGCAAAATGGCGGCTGTTTGGCTTCGCCTTGGTAACCCTGCCCCTGTCAGGCGGGGCGGGTGAGCCCCGTGCAGGGGGAGGGAGGGGAGAGTGGACGCCATTTTCCCAGAGAGAGGCAGTGACATAGAAGGGAGCGTAGGAGGCTGGAGGGAGGGAGGCACGGGAGCAGCGGCGGCAGCAGCGGGGTTTGTACACAGGTCCCAGGGCAAAGGCGCCTTTGAGCTGGTCCCTGTAGGGTTCTGCGCACTGAGCTAGGTTTGGGGGGAGGGGGGGGTCTCCTCTTTCCCTTTTCTTTCTTTTACTAGAGCCTGCTGAGGGCTGAGTCCTGCCTAGGGTAGGGATATCCGCAGTGGGCTGTTGCATTGTTTTGGTTGAGATAGAGAAGGGGCTCAGCTGAGGGGTCCTGTTGCCTGGCCTGTGACCATTACAGGTGAGTCTTTGGTTATTCTGCTGTGGGTGCTTTGGGGGAGGGGGGTTGGAAAAAGGGAGTGAAATGCGACGGGAACGTCTCATTACCTTCGGTGCGAGTATAACTCCTTCTCACCCTGAAATATGTTTAATTTCTGTTGAAGTTGCCTTTAATTTGCTTTTCCTTTTGTGGGGTTTGGTTAAAAATGGCAGGCTGTCGTTATATCTTATGAATATGGCGGGTTACTGTAACTGGAGGAGCTGAGGAGAATTTTTTGGCAGTTACGCCAAATTTGTGCATTATGCTTGGAAAATGAGCCAAAAGGAGCTATTATGTGACAACATAGGCTTCCTTGGGCTGGCGGTTTTCAGAACGGGTTTGTGCGTTATTGGGACTGCGTATTGAGTTTTACGAAGCTTGGGGAAGCCTATTCTTTTCTTCCATCCTGTATATTTTTGCTTTGTGGCACTAAAATGGCTCGTTATAGGCCTAATCTCTTTGCCTTCCACACCCCCGCCTCCCCGCCTGCTTCCCTGTTAATATCTCCGCTTCGTGGTGTAACCTGGACAAACGGAGAGCTGTCCCCAGGAGTTTCTGTGCCAATTTAAAAGGGGATCGTTCTCCCCACCTCCTTTCTCGAGGTTGTAAGTAGTTACAGTGGTGCACCCCTTTCTTGCTTTAGTTTGTGCAGCCAGTGTTCGTGTTCCCTGGGTGGCATATTTCAGTCTCTTTCCTGAAGCAGTAAGTGTTGGTGGGTTAGACCGTATTGCTGCAGACATAGGGGAGGAGAAACAAACGGTTCACTGTGTGCTACTAAATAGGGTAGAGAAACATAATATAGCCTGATTATAAAGGTCCTGTATTCCCCCATGCTCGGCTATTAGGGAATGTGCCGTGTCTGGAAGCCCTAAGGTCCCTAAACTGGTACATACTACGTGTCGTCAAAAGCAGAAGTTCAGTGCTGCATCTAGATTTAGGAATGTTTTAGTCCGTTTATTTACAGTACCTTGAAGGAATAATAACGAAGCGTTTTTGTTACTCAGGGTTCAGATCAGAGAAAAGCAGGAGATATCCATGGCAGTACTTACAATGCATGATTAATTGATTATCATCACTATACTTTTAAAGTTACTCTTAGAAAAACGTGGAGCAAATTTATTAATTTCCCTCTTTTGTCCTTTAGAGATTCTAAAAATGGCGGCCTCAGGCTGATGTTGTGGTAATCTAATCAGCTCGGGTCCTCCACACCCCATGCAGTGCGTTTGTCTGCAGCATATTAGTGTCTTACTATGTTTAAATGAAAAAGCTGTTCCCTTCAAATAACGTACAAAACATCTCTTGGCTTTACTGCGATTTAAAAATGCTGTGTTCCAGCTGATTAATTTTATTGGTTATGTGTGTGAAAGGCAAGTGAACGAGACCACTCTTGTCGGGGAGAAGGGGGGTGGAAAGAGGCAACAGACTCAAGCAGCTCCTTCGAGGGGTGTGTATATGGTGCTGTAAGGTAATATGTATGTCAGTTTAGTAAATTGGAAAAGCTCCTGTGCTTGCAATCAATACTGTCCTATGTCTGTCTTACTAATGACATAAAATCAGTAATATTTATCAACACGAGTAGTGGATTAAGATCACTAAGACAGTCAGCTAAATTCTTTGTGGAAACGTTTGTGAATGTCATGTTCATCTTCCAGGAAATACCTTCACTGGACATCAGTGTAGTAATTCCATGTATTCATAGTTTGAGAATACAAAATGAATTTAAGGGAATAATACATGTGAGATTATAACCTGTTACTTTATTTAAAGACGTGGAATTTCTTGCTGGCCCGTAGTCTTGGCATTACAATTTTTTCTTCAATTTATTTTGTATATTGCTGTATGAATTGTATATGTGGTAATACACATAGAAATACTGAGGGAAGATGCAGTTTGTAACGTCTAATTTTTTTCCTAAATGAAATATGAACCTTTTAGTATCACCACTATAAATATGTTTGAGTGGGGGGAAGGGAGGTCACAAGGATTCATTATTTGGTAGTTGGTGTAGTGTACTCTGATACGTACTATAGAGGCTGCAAATTGAACGTTTTAAGCCACAATAACAAAAAATATTTTTTCACCTTTTTTTTTAATTCCCGTGTTTAATCTCGTCCTTTAAATTAATGAGATATTAATTCCTATTCCAGTATAGCTTTAGAACCTTCTGGATTTAAGCAATCAGAAGTGGTATTGAAGTGGCAAAGCTGTCTTCAATCTTTGATGAATTTTAATTTGGATACCATTTACACTGATGTGGGATTTAAGGTATACCTAAAGTTGAACAATAAGGTAGTTAGACTTTTAGAATGTTGTTAATGTATACCTTTAGAGTGTTTTGAGGCCAAAGGCTGAGTGATTTCATTAATTCTCCAGTAATACATGCTCTCATCATCTTTATTTACATAAATGTGATTTTTTTTTTTCCCCCTAAACCATGTCTTGTTCTCTTTATTTAAAAGTACATGGAAAAAGACTCTAAAGAGTATACGGGCCTTTATGGAAACCTTTTGCCTTTTTCTTTCCTCTCCTTCAGTTGAAAGCTCCTGTTCTTGGTTTTTTTTCTGACATTATGACTTAGAAGGCTATACAGTCTGCAGCTCTTCATGGTCTCTGTCATGTTCTCAAGCAGACATCTGATTCACAATTAGAGGAAAATAACTTTGTACACTTTACAAGAAGTGTTTGGGGGAGGGTACTGAAATAACCCAAAAAATACTAATTTTCAAATTTTACAGTTTATTTTCTGCACTAAGAACCTCTTGGGAATTTAGAGAGATCTTCCAGAGTTTTCCTGTATGAGTTTTAATGAGTCAGTTTGCCTTCGTGACTCAGTTTCTACATTTGTAAAAACAGATCTGTGGTTTGTTTTAAGGAGATGAGACTACAAAACAAATTCTACTCTTATTTTTTAACTCCACTGATGTTTTTATTTATATATTTATAAAGAATGAAATACCCCCCTTCCCCAAAACTAATACAAACCTCTTGAAAGGGGGAAGGTTCGAAATATAAATTTTTTCTTTTTTAAAGATACGTTTCTGTTCCACAAACTTCGTGTTACAAATGCAGTAATATGGATTGAAGTTATGAAACCATTTATGTATCTTGAAGCTCTTCATATCTGAAGGGAAAATTTGCTTAACTGTCACTTAGCCTTTTGTGTGAGTGTTTTTGCTGTCTGGGAAGTTCCAGAGGGGAAATAATACTGACTCTTTAGACTAAATCTAGGGAAAGTTTCTCTTAGGACTAAGTAATCTCTTCAGGTTACTTTGACGTAATGCAACTCTTGATTTCTCTTGGATAGTTACAGCACACACAACTATTAAAATTCTGTTGGAAAGCAGCAGAAATACAGAAATCAGTGTCACACTGAAGACCGTAGTGTTTCTTCACTTCTGATCTTGGTTTGACTAAGGACAGTCTTAATTTTGCATGCATGCTAATACTAATTTTAGTAAGGACTATTTGTGGGACTGAGTTAAGGAGTGGTGTATGTAATTGTGGAATCGTGGTATTGTTCTAACTAGATTAATGTAAATGAAGGTTTAATTAAAGTATTTTGCTGTTGTCACGTGATGTTCTAACAAAATTTAGTAGGAGGGGTATAGAAGGGTGAAGATATAAAATAGAACCCAGTTCAGACTTCTGCAGAGATCCTAAAGAAGTGCATCTATGTTATTTGCCTCGTGACTTCCAAACAAATGAGCATTTGTGAATCTCTTAAAAGCAAATTTTGTTGGACAGTGTTTTTTCAACAGGTACACTGTTTAAGTGTTTCCACTGTGCGAATAGTAGTTTTGATTTATTGCTGAGAGTGACACTTAAGGCATCTCTGGGGGAAAAAAGTTTTCAGCAGATGTGAAATGTCGATTAGAAAAAAAAAAACCTCAATTCCATGCTTCCAAATTCTGGAGTATTTAAAATACTAATCATAGTGGGCTTTTGAATTGTGCAAGATGGATGTTTCTGTCTACATCACTGTTCACATTTTCTTAGTAACCAAAGGATTGTACCTGCAAAACTTAATCTCTCTGAGGATCCAAGATTCTGCTCACGACCTTGATATTACTGACAAAACCTGCTGTAGTTGTGTTCAAAGAAAAAGTGCTGCTACCTTTAAGGCATAACAAACAAGTACTTAAAAGAAACCTTTTCAAGGTTTCATATTCTTGCTAGGAGATACTGAGATTATTTTTATTTCCTCTTGCAAATCTTAAGGTATTAATGAAACAGGCAAGATTTTAAGCTGTGTTGGTTGTTAAAAAATTTTAATAATTAAGGTTATCTGTAAACCTTTGAAGACAGTTTGTTGCACAGAGTATATTTTTTTAATATGCCTGACCTAAGTGTTTTTGTATATTATTTTTCAAAATTAAAATATGGGTAAGAATGATGGTAAGTCAGAGTCCATTCAAGTTATGTATTTCAAAAGTGCATGTGAAGAATATATTATAGTAGCACACAGATTGCACCCTGTGCAAGTAGAGTGTGTTTGTTACTTTTGCATACTGTATTACAAGAGTGCTATCTCTTGTTTCATGTAATAGTTCATACACTGCTGAAATGGAGATCCAGTGCTGTAAAACCTAGGTGAGACTTGGAAGGGACTTGCAATTTTGCAAATCAGGCACTTGCCAAAATAGTATTGTTCCTTGTTTTACAGTTTAGTTTTAAGTTAGCACTTGGATAGTGTAGATGTTAAAATTTCATACTGCAGGCTCAGGTTAAAGGAAGCTTTTTTATTTTATTCTCATTTGTAGTTGCGTTTTGTGTATTTGATACCATTGTAATCTAGGTAATCATTCACTTTTATATCTTCATCACAAAAATAAATTGCCATCAAGTTCAAAGATGAGATGATAAGACTAAATTTTAATGACATTATTGTACTTTATATTGCAATTTAAGAAGGAAGACATATAATCTATTGTTGGCCCCCTTATCATAGAAGGGTGTGAGTTGGAAAAGACCTTCAAAATCACTTTGTTCCAACGCCCTTGCCATGGGCAGGGACACCTTCCGCTAGACCAGGGTGCTCAAAGCCTCATCCAGTCTGGCCTTGAACTTCCAGGAATGGGACATGCACTGCTTTCCTGGGCAACCCGTTCCTAGTACCTCTGCACCCTCACAGTAAAGAATTTCTTCCTACCGTCTAATCTAAATCTCTCATCTTTTGGTTTAAAACTTTTGCCCCTTGTCGTATCACTATCTACTTGTGTAAAAAGTCACTCTCCCTCTATTTTTATAAGCCGCATCTAGGTACTGAAAGGCTTCATTGAGGTGTTTGGAGCCTTCTCTTCCCGAGGCTGAATAACCCCTGTTCTCAGCCTGTCTTTGTAGGAGAGGTGCTCAGCCCTCTGGATTATCTTTGTGACCTCCTCTGGATCTGCTCTAACAGGTCCACTTCTTTCTTGTGTTGCAGACCCCAGAGCTTGATGAACTGTAGGTGGGATTTCTTGAGAGTGGAGTAGAGGGGCAGAATCGCCTCCCTCAACCTGCTGCCCATGCTGCTTTTGATGCAGCCCAGGGCACGGTTGGCTTTCTGGGCTGGGAGCGCACACTGCCGAGTTGTGCTGTGCTGCTTGTGAACCAGCACCTGCAAGCCTCTGCTCCTCAGGGCTTTTCTCCACCCATTCTCTGCCCAGCCTGTACCTGTGCTTCAGATTGCCCTGAAGCAACAGGTGCAGCACCTTGCACTTGGCTGTGTTGAATTTCGTGAGGTTTACACAGGCCCACCTCTCAAGCCTGTCAGGGTCCCTCTGGATGACATCACTTCCCTCCAGAGTGTTGGCCACACCACAGAGCTTTGTGTTGTTGACAGATTGCTGAGAGTGTGTTTAATCCATGTAGCCAGCAAAGATTTTAAACAGCTCTGGTCCCAATACCAGTTCATGAGGAATTGTGCTCATCACTTGTCTCCACTTTGACATCAAGCTTGACAGCTTGTAACTTGTACAAGTGCAAGCGTGCAGCCAGTTCCTTTTCCGCCAAATGGTCCATCCATCACATTCGTGTCTCTCCATTTCAAAGTTAAGGATGTTATGCAGAACAGTTATGTAACAGTCACAGAAACTGATGAAACTAATAGCCTGTATTTGCCACTTGAGAATTTAAATTGTATACATTGTGGTAGATTTGGGTCTTTTACCCGGAGGAGTTCTGATAGGGCTAAAGATACTTTTTAACAATCGGTGCTGCTCTTAGGTTGCCTTGAGTAGACAGAGGTACTTAACTTCTAATTAGGATGGTTATAATGGGGCTGGGTTGAAAACTATCACAAGACAGATGAGATTCCAAGTCCAGATGGTTAATCCTGTTTTAAGTATTGGTTTAAGGTAACTTTGCCAATAAAGAGTGTTTTAAGCCAGTTCTCCTTACACTGAAGACTTGAGAATTACAGAAAGTTATATATAGCTTTTGAGGAAGGTACAGAGTGATGACATGTCTCCTTTGGTTTCCAAAGCTATCATTCTAGAACTGTGGAAGAAACATGAATACTTTATATATAATTCATAAACAATACAGTAGTTATTTTACTGGTGATAAGGGTAAGGTTCCTCCCTCAAATGCCTTACCAAGTAACTCGACTGACTTTTTTTATCTCTTTTGCTTAGAATAGGAACATTTGATGTGAATCTTTAATAATCATTACTATTATGCACGGTTTTTATGAATGACTATGTTGTGGGGTTCTTTTAAATGTTCTCTGTCTTACTTTCCAATCACGTCTTTTGTGCTGGAAGACAAATAAAAGCCAAACAGTGCATCTTTTTGCCCTCTTCTGTGTGGCAGTAGTAGTGAAAATTAAAAGCTGTGTATTGAGCTTCCATTGCTGGGCAGAATTTCTTGGTGCTTAAAAATTAGGTATTTTCTATCTCTGTTACTACAGTCAAAAATACGTACTGAAACCTCCGTTGAAAACACAAAGCTATAGAATTAAAATGCATGGAATCTAAATTTCCTAACCCAAATAATACAGTTTTGCAAGATAATTGCAATTGAAAATAAATTGGGTTTTGTTTTCTTGAAAGTAGGAAAGATCTTTTGATCTTACACTTTGGTATTTTTTTGTGTGTCCTTGAACATGATATGGTCCCCTCCATCTGTTCCCTCATTTTTTCTTGCCAGTATCCTCCCCAAGTTTTTGTAAAGAACATTGAAATACTGCCAGATTGTTGCCAAAAAATATAGTCCAGGTTGAACTGTAGTTAAAATTACACAAAGGAGTTCTTCTAACTGCCAGAAAGAACTAAAAGTTTGTGTTTGGAAGACTGTGGCTTTCTGACTTGCTTCTGTTTAGGTTCCTAGGCCTAAGTGTAGCAGTTAGGTGAATGTCAACAAATTGCTTCCATGAGTTAAAGTAGAAGCACTGTTGAGCTATTTAGGTAAATCAAATGCCACGGATTAAAAAGAGGAGCTAGTTTTTTGGAATCTACATAAGTGAAAACATATCAAAAGAAAAATATGTTTAGCTGAAGTGTCAGACTTGAAATAAGTCAAAAGAATTTACTTCTTCTGTAGTAGGTAGCTAATAATTACAGTAGACTCCCAAGTCTTACCAAGCAGCATAGAAAAAATTAATTAGTTTATTTGATTTCATGAAGTCAGCAAAATGTTTATCGTGTTGAAGGCAACACCAATATGTGTTTATAGCCACATATTTTTCCACCCCAAAATCTGTACTTCTCGGGAGGAATATTGGTGACTGAATCACCATGAGGTATACTGTTATATTTAATAAAAAATAAATAGACTTCTCTCACACAGTTGTAGACATGAATTAGAATTCTTACAGAATGTGGACTGTATCTACTTGCAGAAAGCTTTTTTGTTTTAGGATGTTTGTCAAGAATAACAACGTAAGGTAACAGATGTAATTTTTTCTTGGAGAGTAATTGCTAAGTCACAGGCATTTTGTCTAAGTTTAATCAACTCCTTTTTATCATTTTGTGCTAGATGGAGAAATAAACATTTGCAGTAAAATAGCTAATGCAAAAAATGACATAAAGCCAAGATATTTTTACTGGGAAATTACTTTATTAGCATTCTTAGCCTTTGAATTTTTCGTTAAAGGCATTTTACGTTCTCAGTGATATACCGTAGCAGGCTAATGTTAAATAGCTAATATATACTTCTTCAAGCAATAAGCAATATTGCTATGAAAAAATGATTTTTCTCTTACTCCTCTTCATATGTTGTACTTGTTTTGTATTTTACAGTTCTTTGACTCTCCAGCTCAAATAATTGATGGTTTTTGAATGGCTAGGCCTTTTTTTCTGTGACTTATTTTCAGGTGTATAGCAGGTGTTTAGTAAACTTAGAGACATCAAGCAATTGGCAGTTAATTTTCAATCTTGGATGTTGAGTTCTGCAAATAGAAAACATAAAATCTGTAAGCGTGGTGTTTGTTAGTGTTTCTCTGCTTACTGCTTCTTTGATAGATTTCTGTTCAATAAACTAAAGCTTATTCTTTTTGTGACTGCTTTTACCTTTATTTCCCTTCTACCACTCATTCTTTTTCTCTTCCTAGTCCCATATTTTGTCTAACTTCCACTGAGAGAAGAAAAGGAGTGAAGAGAGTGAAGAGGTAAGGGCAAGCCTTCATGTTTTAAGGGACTGGCATAAATATTTGAGGAAGAGACCTTGCTTTCACTCACGGGAGTAAGCAAGAGCAGCACTGTTAGACCAGATAGTAAAGGAAAATAGCTTATGTCCAGTGGAAAGTGGCTTTGTATAGCAGAGACTTGGCTAAACTGACAGAGTGACTCTTGATTTGACCTTGGAAGTGTGGCTTGCTTTGTGCAGACTAGAGTCTGTGTAGTGCATGTTATGACCTGTGTACTGATGGAAACCTTGTTACATGATGGAAACTCAAATTTTTTATGCATAAGTCTTGGATACCATGAAGGAGGCAGGGGTTTTTATGTCTTTGTTTTAGATACTAAACTCTGACCAATTCATAAAGTTTGGCTGTCATTCCAAATGTGACTGTGGTCTTTGTTGAGTGTAAAATCCTGTGTTCGTCTCAGGATGTTCATAAGCTGAAACAGGTTGCCCAGAGAAGTTGTGGATGCCCCATTGCTGGAAGTGTTGAAGGCCAGGTTGGATGGGGACCCTAAACAACCTGGTAGCAGAAGGTGTCCCTGTCCGTGGCAGGGATGTTGGAACTGGGTGATCTTTCAGGTCCCTTCCAACCCAAGCCATTCTGTGATTCTGTGCTAGTAAATCCTGCTTATTGGTACTACTTTAAAAGCAGAGTTGGAGGAGGAATCTTACTTTGTAGTTGGTTGTAATAGCAGTATTTCTTAAATGTTGATCTAATGATCAAGGTCTGTGTTAGTACAACCAATAATATCATGAAACAGAAATTTGACAGGGCTAGGAGCTTAGTACCCTTGAGCTCTGAAGCTTACTGAAAATCCAGAAGGGGATTGGGGCAGCTATGAGCAGTATCCTGCAAGAAACAGGGAGACGAAGCATAATGATTTTAGCCATTATCTGTCATGTTTAACTTCAAACCAGCCATAGCAGGTACTTTTTTGGGTTTTTGTCTGTCTGACAGGGCACTTGAGGAGGAGGCTAGATGGACATGAGTACTGACAGTGTGTAGGTCACCCTGGAAAGCATAGGAGGTTTTTGAGGGGCTTGTGAGTGAGGCTAGAAGCAGTTAATACTGTGATGAGGAGGAATATACTGCTGAGAGGGATATAGAGAAGATGAAATCAGTGGGAATGTTTGAGCACACACTAAAAATACCAGATTCCTTTTAGAACACATTTCTTCTATATGATTTGCGGGAGTTGGTCGTTAATAGTTGGTCATATACTTAATTTGTATATTTAAGTGTGCCTACTGTATCTTATTTTTCCTACTCCCCTTTCTTACTTGTCTCAGTACAAATTAGATGTAAACTGCTAATTTATCTGTTAGGTTACCATGGAAGGCAGCAAACAGTAGCAAAGGTCTTAATTTGGCCTCGCATTTGTTTCTAAGACTGCACAGTTTCTACTGCAACTGCAGAGGTGTAACATCTGGAAATTGAATATCCATCCTAATCTCTTAGGAAAATCTGTACAGTTATGGAGCATGTTAGGGGAAACAGAGAAAACTTCCTTGTATGTAAGATTAGTCATTTATTCGTGTATTCTGCTTCTAGGTCTGATTAAAGATGTGTTACCTGCTGAGAAACAGACAGCAATGAATAAATACTGATTACTTTATACATTTATTTATGGTATATGTATATATGATGCATACTTTTTCCATATTTGTGTGTTGATACATGCATATACATATATACATGTGCACAATGTAGTTCACTATTTGAAGGATATCTAGAGTATACCATTAAAATACGAGTTGCTCTTGCAAATTTTAAAAATAACCCAATTCTTGTTAGACTTGTATGCTCAAAGCAGTAGTAGAAAGCAGCAAGTTAGAAAAGCATGATTTTATTTAATAAAATCCTCTTTAAATCTTCTCTTCTCCCTTTCCCAATTAAAAAAAAAAGTTAAAAAAAAAAACAAACAAAAACACCAAGAAACAAACAGAACCTAACACACACACATACCTCCCAAACCAAAAACAAACAAATTCCAAAGGGGGGGAAAATCTGTAGGTAGGAAAGACAAGTAGTAAAGCCTAGTTTGTTGGCTTTGTGACAGTTCAGGACATTAGTTTTCACACTGTGTTTGTGGACTCTGACAAACTATTGATAGTTGCATTTTTAGTTAGATTTGTCCTGTATAGATTGTGCTAGGGCATAGGTGTATCAGCTTTCCTTATGTCCATTACTGTGGATTTCTTGGGGTCAAGGATGGTTCCCATGACCATGGGTTAAAATTATTGGCCTGTAAACCTGAAGGAAAGTATGACAAGAAGTGCTTTTGCTCATGATTGCAAAATGTGTGTAAACATATGATGTAATTGGAGGGAGGAGGAGAATGTTTAGATTGCATTCTCAATAAATCCAACTTACACCTAGAAGATGCATGGTGAGGTAATAAAGTACAGTAAAACAGAATACTACCTTTTGGTCATCTATTGCCTGAGGTGACTTTGTGTAAACAAGTAACAATAAGATATGCAGGAGGCAGCAGGGGTCTTAAAGCAGTGATACAATCTTGGAGATCTTTGCATCTTGACTGAAAGACCTTATTGGTATGGGAAACAGGAATTAGTTTTGTAGTGATCCTTTGTAACTTTGGAGCCAACTTGGACTCAAAGTAGCAAGGATTTTCTGCTGCGAGCAAGCAAATGGCAGTTAGAGTTTTGCTTTGGGCTTAGTGGTGTATAACGCTTTTACATTCAAATTGACTTGAAGTTACAAGCAGGTTAGCACTGTGTGCTGGTTAAACTGAAAGGTTTTGCTTCGCTCAAGACTGTCATGCAGATAGTTTATGTGTTTTAACACTGATTTATTTTTATCTGTAGATCTCGTAACTCTTCTACCCTTTCTCTTTTTCCTTGGTCAGTGCTTGAGTGGAAAATTGACTGTTTCAGCAATTTCATTTTTTGCTTAAAGTTAATTCCCTAAAGATTTGTACGCATCTCATGAAAATGAGCCTTTATATATACTTTGTAAATACTGTGTGTATTCTGATACTTAATACTGCTCCAGGAAATGGTTACTAATTTCTTGCATGGATTTAAAGGCGTGAGGCAAGAGGTTTACCAGTACTCTTAGTTTAGCAAAAGAGAGCCTCTTCTGTACTTGTGTTCAGGGGAACTAAGCTCTGCTTAAACATGAGGGGAACTGTCCATTGCTGGGTAAGTTGGGAAACAGTGTAACTTTTTAGGTGTTCGGGACTGACAATTACTCTTGGCCATTTCAGATACTCAATTTACTACATATGGGAAAATTATCACTTTCACCTTTTATGTGTTTTGTAATACATATTTCAAGTTATATAATTTTGCTTTTAAGGAAAGATAGTTGTCATATGTAGGTAGGTTAGAAGGTTTAGATTAATTTTTCTTCAACTCTAGTTCTGTGGATTTTGTATATGGATCTTGTGAAAATACAGTGTAGACAGAGTATAGAGATGGTAATTTGATTAGTATATTAGTATTTCTGTAGTGACATTAGTTAAGGACTTTAAGGTGAAGTTGTCTGTGTCAGTATAAAATCTAAATAATTATTTATCTTCAACCAGCGCCATTTCCTCTAATGAAATACTTAGCCTAATTATAGGCTAATTAGAATTAGGTTTTTCTCCTTAAACCTCTGTGTTTAGGAAGATCCTGGTAATTCTCTTTGCAGAGGTATTCTGTGATGAAATCTCCCAAATCTTGAAACATCTAAACTATCTAATAACTATTTTTTTCATCCTGTAGTTGTTGACAGGTGATGACTGACAACTGCCATTGGCAGAAAAAAATATTGAAGAACTTTACATGTATATTGAAGTCATAAAACAGTAACAAAAAGACTTAGTATTTTCGTAATGCCTAGTGATGTGAGAAACTTGAACTGATGTAGCAATCAACTTACTTTAGTGTAGTCTTCAGTGTATGTGGGAAATTCTTATATTTGAGGTAGGATATGATTGTAAGCTTAATTCATGATTTCACTGATGTCCCTTTATAAATTAGAAAACAAATGTTAAGTTTCAAGTTGCTTTGTTCTTAACTTCTGTATCTTTTTGCTTTTTGTATTTGTCACATGACAATAGAATCTGAAAATTGGTTAATGGGAAGGGGATAACAAGGAACAGTGACTCTGTGTGTAAAAAGCTGTCAGAGATGCAAAGAAGAATAGTGAAAGCAGCTTTCATTAATTTTTTTCCCCTCTTTGGTTTTTGTAGTACTAGACGTAAATATGGTTAAAAAAAACTCAACAAACTGAAAACCCTCACCATATTGTAATAAATAATATTACTGCAAGTATTATAAATAATAATACTATCTTGATATATTAATGTCTCTTTAGGATTTTTTTATATTTAAGACAAATAAGTTGTTACTGGTGTTGCCACTATCTCTTATCATTGATTTTTAGGAAAAGTTTTGTATCTCTGCATCTAGATGTGAGCTTTTGTGTTCTTAGATATACAACAAAGGGTCAAGCAGGTTTAAAACTACTGATGTAATTTCAGGAGATCACCCACTTACCTTCTGATTCAAGAGCTGAGCTGTCCATATTTGAGGGCTTTTCCTCCTTTGTGTACCAGTGGAAAAGTTAAGTTTTTTCTTCTGATGTGACACAAGTGATCTTAGCAGGACATGACGGAAAGGAAATGTGGTCTTTGTTAGACCACAGAATAATGTTGTGTAAATGGAATACCTCAGAGATAATATGTAAGTTATTTTCTGTTCTTTAATGCATAAATTACGTTCTCTGTACAAAGCCACAGAGATTAATATTTTGGAATGTATTATGCTTCTGTTGTTAGAGTACAATTAATTTTTAAAAAAAGGGTTCTGGTGTCATAAACAAAGTGGATCATGAGAAGTATGGTGAGGCTTCCGATATTTTAGACTTGATGTGGCTGTTGAGTCAAAAAGCTCCTGTGTATTCTGTAGAGAAGAGAAATGCCATTAAAAGTTTAAACCAGTATGAATGAACAATGAAGTGTGATGGGTATGAAGAGTTTGATCTTGCACAAGATAAATGTTTTAACCAGATTGAACAGAAATTTGTTTGGGTTTTGAGATGAACATTTTATTATTAGGGCAAGATAAGCTTTCATACTGCAACTAAATAAAGGCAAAATATATTTGAATAGGGGATGGTTTTTATCATATAATAAAGCTGTAGGGTGATTATGAGAAAATTTAGTGAATCTAAGACATTGCCAAAATTCTTTCAGAGCTTAGAGTGTACTATCACTAATAAAGTGGACTGTAACAAAATTGTAGGGCCTCTACTGTTAATTAAGGTACGGTAGATGAGCCACTTTGCCCAGTAAAGAGCTGATCAATGAACTTTGGACTAGCAGTTTTTATGTAGTGGCTTTTAACTCTGTGACCCTGAAGTTAACTGGACAAACAGTGTGGTCTTCTTATCTTTCAAATTCATGTAGTGCTTGAAGAAAGACTTTCTTAAACAGGAAGTTGCAAAAATGAATGTACCTATGAAAACCGTTTCTTAAAGGCCATGGATGACAGATTATCAGAGTTCTGAAAGAATAATTACTTGAAACAGACGGATACTTGCACAAATTGGAAAGTACCAAATCATGGCAGCAGATAGTATTTTATGATTCATCTAAAATATCAAGCTTCAAAGGATAAGCAATCTCTTCATAGATAAAATTCCCCAGTGGTTGTGTTGTTTTCTTTCTGAACATATGAAAATACTGGGAATATTAGTATGTCGTGACAACGCTTCTGTTTCTGACATGGCAGAAAATAATTATTTTCCTTCATCCCAAATCTGACATCACTGTAGTGATCATAATTGGATGGCCTATATATAAGGTCACAGTTTTGTTAAAGTGGGTGTAGTGTTATTAATTTATCCGAGATCTCCTCTCACTCCCATTATGTGCATTTGTGAGGATGGCTACTCATAAATAATGAGCAGTATTTGTTTGAATTAACTTGGCCGTGTAGGTATTGCAAGCCAGTGACTGCCTCCATTCTTCCATACTTAACTGTAGGCAAAGGAAAAGCGTTAGAGGGTTTTGTGTGTGTGATGAAGGTGGTAAAAAACAGTGAGTTAGTATTGCAGTCATGTTCCACTTCCTTTTAGACGAAACAACATCTGTTTATTGCGTTTCAGGCAAAAAAAAAAATCTTTGATTCCTCAGGTTTCTGATTTTATTCAGTGTAGATCAGGCTATTAGAATTTCTGACTGAATTCTGACAGAGCTGTATTTGAATAGCTTGCCATAGTATAGGAGGTTTGTTTTGGCTGTGTGCCCCTCCCTCTTTTTTTAGTTGCGTTTTTTTGTTGTTGTGTTTTTTTAGCAAGGATGGTGGTGTATTTGCTTTGTCAGAGACTGAAAATCAGTGGCTAATGCATTTCCCAATTAATGACAATCTATACATAGCTCTAAAAACATATGCATAGCTCTTCTTTTTCTGCATTACATTAAAAAAAGCCCCAAATATCACTTGATTATCAGATTTGGTAAGCAAATCTCTTCTTTCTGTGTTGACAGTGGAGGTCACTTGAATATATGATGATTGGGTAACCTCAGTTGTTTTATGTAAGTTTGGAGATGTCGCAGCCCCTGAGACAGCTGTCTATGTTCTTAATTTCTTTCAGTCTCTGGGGCGTTTTTGCCTGCTTTATTTTACAGCTGATGCTCTACCTGATTAGAAGTGTTTAAAGAAAAGGATGTAAGAAAAACCACACCTCCACCAAAATCAAGTTTAAGTACGAGAAACATCAATCTGAGGATCTTGATCCCAGGCCATGGTGTCCAGTATGTCTTTTAGACCTACAGTGAGCCAGTAAAACTGTTTTTTCAGAATTACTTAGTAACAGGCATAAAGTAAATACTCCATTCTGCTAATGATTTGTTAGCGTAGGTCACACTGCAGGGAGTAATGGAACAGCCATTAACCTTGGGCTAGCTGATATACCTAGATTAAAAAAAATGCATGGTTTCCTTTCAGTTATTGGGTAATTTTTTTCTTTTTTGGAAGATGGGAACTAAATGGTGATTTGATGTTTCCTGTAAATTGTAGGTGCAGCTGTTCAGGGTTCTGCCCTACAAGTAGAGTTACCTATATGGTGGCAAAATGAGTGCTTAAACTGTTAGAGGGGCTTACGGTTTTTTTATGGCTTCTACTGAAAATATTCTATAGCTGCTTTTGGTTTAACATGTTTTTCTTCCTACTTATTCTTGAAAATAGTATGTTTTTTCTTAATTTTATGCATAGCTAGTGATACGGTTTGTAATTTGTGGTTATTTGTGGTTTATTTGTTAGTAAGAAAACACTCAGCATTTAGATGAGGAAAGCAAAATATTCCAAAGGCTGCTTGGCCCGATAGCTTTCCAGTTCATTGTATTTGGTGTCTCACGTAATAGGACCAAAACACACGTTTTGCTGTCTAGAAGGAGAATGAACTGTATGTTTAGGCACTTCAAACATCTTGGCATGTTCTTATGTTAATTGCCAAACTTCAGTAGTGTTACAAAATTTAGGAAGTTAGATGAAGACTTGCTGCCATCTCATACTTTAGAGATGTCTTGTACGTGCCATTTCGTCATCCTGAATGTGCTGACCTATTCAATAAAAGAAGACAGTTCAGATTTAATTCCACAGTGTTTGTCTGAAGTCCATTTTTCACTGAGGGCTTATGGTTTTTTGTCATTGTAGTGTTTGGCAAAGATAAGATGTTAAGATTAAGTTCAACCAGGGAAAGTGCGGGATTCTGCACCTGGAATGGGGCAACCCTGGATGTACAGACAGACGGGGGAATGAGAGGCTGGAAAGCAGTGCCGTGGAAAGGGACCTGGGGGTCCTGGTCAGTGGAAAGTTGAACCTGAGTGAGCAGTGCCCTGGCAGCCAGGAGGGCCAAGTGTGTCCTGGGGGCATCGGGCACAGCATCACCAGCCGGGCAAGGGAGGGGATTGTCCTGCTCTGCTCTGAGCTGGGGCAGCCTCACCTTGAGTCCTGGGGGCAGTTTTGGGCACCACAGCATGAAAAAGACATTAAGCTATTAGAGAGTGTCCACAGGAGGGCAACAAAGACAGTGAAGGGCCTTGAGGAGAAGCCATATGAGGAATGGCTGAGGTCACTTGGTCTGTTCAGCGTGGAGAACAGGAGACTGAGGGGAGACCTCATTGTAGTTTACAGCTTCCTCTCGGGGGGAAGAGGAGGGGCAGACACTGTCTCTTCTCTGTGGGAACCAGTGTGACAGGACCTCAGGGAAGTTCTGTTGGGAGAGGTTTAGCTTGGATATTAGAAAAAGGTTTTTCACCCAGAGGGTGGTTGGACACTGGAACAGCTCCCCAGGGCAGCGGTCATAGCACCAGCCTGACAGAGTTCAAGAAGCGTTTGGACAGTACTCTTGGGAAAATGATGCTGTGCAGGGCTGGGAGTTGGGCTTGATGATCCTGGTGGGGTTCCTTCCAAATCAGGACATTCTGTGATTCTGTGAAAATATATTGATCTCAAAACTGTTGTGCTCTTGTAGACATCCGCTAAGGTACAACATTTTGTGGTATGAGTGTCTTTACTAGGCACAGTATGTGCTTCATTGCAAAGTGGTCTGTGGTCTTGCAGTTTTGACATTTCAGAAAGAGTTTGAAATTACTCATTATGTGAGTACTGAAGATACTGGGCTTGTTTTACTTAAATTATGTAGTCACTTGTGTAAAGCCTGGTCTGTATTAGTGTATAAAAGTGCATTAGTTTACTGATCAGTGAAGAGCTGAGAGCTGTTTACATTTCTCCTGTACTTGCTTGGGTCTTCTGCTCTATGCAGTAAGGGACGTGGGGGACTGGTAGTAACTGGCAGACAGGTCGGATCCTGTATGCACTTGTGTGAGTCAAGCAGATTGTAGTTTGCTCTACAATTAAAAGTTACTACTGATTATTTTTATTTTACTTCTTTAAAAAAATCACTTCAAAAAGTGGCACTGACTGGGCTTAGTATCTTCTAATGGTGATTTGTTAAAATGGAGTATGTTTCCTATTATTATTGTGAATTGTTAGAATGGTTTTTCTTTTTAAAAAATACTAAATGGTAGTTAACACATGCGAAACGGAAGTGAACAGTGCTGTCTAAGACGTAGTTGCAAATTCTCTAACTAGGTTTCAGTTGAAAGGTACAGCAGCTAGGCTTTGACAACACAGAGAGTAAGCAAATGTTTTTCATGTTCAGTAAATCTGCCATAAAGTGAGTCCCTGGCACTTCTCTGATTGTGCTGGGGTTTTTATTCATAAATTTGAATGATTGTCCATTTGTAATATTTTCAAGTTCAGTTGTTAAGATCATCACACTCTTTAAAGAAGTTTATTTGCAGTTAACTGTTAGAGAAGATTGAATGTTATCCTTTCCTTTTGCTTGTGTAAAACTAATGAATTAATTGTGACAGATATAAGTGGCAATTTTTTTATTAAAATATATATGTGATGTAAAATTGCCTGGGTTTAAAATGAACTGACTTAATCTTTTGCATGTTTTGGGTTTTTTTTAACAGGGTTTGTGGATGCACTTAGATGTTTGCAATGAGCACTGTGGCTGGCATGCCCCAGTGTTTTGGATACCAATGCATAGGACTCCGTAGTAATCGAATTTATCAGAAACGAACGTCATGAGCATAGTGATCCCATTGGGGGTTGACACAGCAGATACTTCTTATTTGGAAATGGCTGCAGGCTCAGAGTAAGTATGTGAATATAATTTGTAAGTTTTCTTACATATTTTTTAATTATTTTTATTTTTTCCTTCATGACTGTTTTTTTGAATACAGTTGGAGAAAACTTAAACATTTCCTTAGTTTTGTTGAATCTTTAATTAGTTAAATTAATAACTGTCACTTTATTCTTATGTCAATTTCTTCCACTTCAGGGGGGGCAAAAGAGAGAAGCTAAATGTTTCTACAAATGCATATTTTTCTTGGTTATCAGGCTGAGAAATAAAGATGCTGCTTGGTTTACTTTTCACGCTTCAAATATGTTGCCATTTCAGTTTCCTTTTTAACTACATGTAAAAAATATTTTTGATTTTGCACGTTACAAAGGTAAATTAATTTGGTGCATTAAACTGCAAGAAAGCAGTAGTAATTAAGATAAGGGTGCATTTCTTTATGAAAATTGAAGGCCTAGGTTAAATGGCCAATACCATGTCTTCATAAAGTTATTTCTAATTGTAAAGCTAGTAGAAAATCATTAATTTAGTAACTGTGTATAAAGGATTAAAAAGAGCCAATGAAATCACGCATTTAATAAACTCTGGCTTTGCATGAAATAAGTGTAGTGAGTTTGGGGGATAGGAAGAGTGGATTGTGGGTTTTTTTGTTAGGTTTTTGGAGGAGGGGGTGTTGTGCATGTACATGTGTGGTTTTTTGTGTTGTGGTTCTTTCTATTTTTTTCCCCCAGTCTTCTGTACAGTATTGATTGGCTAAGGTTTAGGTATTGTTGATCTCTGACTGGATACTTCTCTTGACAAACATCTTTCCATGTGTTAGCATCAATATGACTATCAAATGTTTGAGAAGCAAGTGGTTTTTCTTCCAAACTTTGAAGGGAAGTTTGAGCTGAACTCTAGAATGGCTTTTTAAAAGGATGTTTCTCTCCTGTGCTTCCAGTCATAGATGAGGCTATTCTAGGTTTATGCTGTTTCTTTGAAGAGAACCAAGAACTTGCAATTCAAATTTTTTTGTTACGTAAAATTTTTAGTTGTTTTATCTTTTCACATTATGAACACTATTTACCTTGGTGCAGAAGATTTTTTAACTTTAGTAAACCATTCATATCTCTTTTCATTATCTTTTCCTGTGCTTTTCTTTTATGTTTAGAGAGGGTCATGATTCCTGAGGTTGCTGACATTCCTTGCAGACACAGCATGTCATGCTGAAATTAAAATAAATAAATATAGTTGTCAGTATAAACAAGATAGAGTTCAGAGTGTGTTATTTGCTTGATACTGTGGCAGAGCGACCCAGTTAGGAGCCGCTTTTCTTCAGATATCAAGTGGCTGTTACCAGTTAGATGAATTCTTGCCATCTCTGCCATACTCATGCTGAAATACGTGTACACTGATTCAAAAGCCATGTCACTGTCACAAGAAGTGTGACACAAAGGTGTGTCCCTAACCTAGCAGCTTACACAGTTGTAAACCTTTTCTGTCACCGTTTATGTGATTTTACTTTTTGTTCTTGTACATTTTCTTCCAGAGAGTAGCATGTTGGATATAGAGTACACTAATAACAGTCATAGATGGTCTTTGAGCAAGTTCTGGGGTTTTCCCAAGAGGGAGGAGCTGAATTTTTCCTCTGTGACTGGCAGGTCTGATATTGCTTCATCAGTTGCTGAAGCATGAGCAAACACAAGAATGGGGGAGTGGCAAGCTTGATGATGCAGGAGAAGGAGCTTAGGAAAAAGCTCTTTGTGTCGTGCAGTCTCTTAGTGCTGAAAGATCTTTCCTTAGACTTCGAACCAAGGCATAAGCCTATTTAAAAAAGGGGATCATTTATACGATTAATAGTTCCACATATTTTAATAATTGTAGCAAATAGCTGTGTGTAGAATAACATACTAAGAGGTTTAAACATCTTAAAAATTGGGTGAGATGGTCTGTTTCTTATATTACATGTACTTAAGTGGGGTCTCCAGATAGATCTTAGTGCTGTTGTAGTCAAAACACACATACTTTGCCATTACTTGTAGATCTTACTAAAGATGAGTATGTGTGATGTCTTAGTGGTAAGGTCCTTGTAATAGTAAGCAGAACTAGCCATTTCTGAAGGTTCAAAATGAGCTTCCTGGCTTCAGAGAGTGCTAGTGTAGCTTAGACCGTAAGTATAAGCTACACGTTGGAAATGCCGTTGATGGTACTGCCTTTCTGGTTTTAATACCTATACATGTTCTTTAGAAAGAAGGCCTGTATATATAATAAACCTCGCAATCACAGTGTACAGATCACTGTATTGAGTTCAGTATCCAAGAGAAAAAGAACATTGGTGTAGTCTTAAATACAGATGATAATGGGCCAGCCTGTGCTTGTAGGGCCTGCTACAAGGTGCTTAGGTAGTAGAACCCACTCCCTGGTAGAGAAGCAGTCCTTGGTTCTTGTTTTCTAGGTATTGAAGCCTGTCAAATGTATTTGATTAGATGAAGTATCTTGAAATAGAAATTGTTGTTTCTCATGCAAAATATATTGTATTCTTTTAGCTGAGATGACCTTCAGCTAGATACTGTTCAGGTGTGCTGCTACAAACAAAACAAACCTTGATTGTGGCAGATTGATGTTGCTGGGGTTGCATTTGGAGTTTTGACACATTTTCAGGACGTATTATTAGCTAGGTTTTCACAGCCTAAAGCTTGGATACCCCACCTGCCTTTGAATGTTTTAGTGAGATTTTGTTTGCCGTTTGAATATCTATGTATTTAATGGCAGTGGTTGATGGCCCTAAATTCTAACTGATAGTATTTTGGGTGTTAGTCAAAAACAGTGTGCTTTTGCCTTTTTTTTTTTTTCTTTTTTAAATTTATTACTAAATGGTCAGAAACAAAACATTTTTTAAAAGGAATAGAGTGGGGAGATCACGTTTTGGAGATGAATTGATTTTCTTTGAATTGCTGCTGGTTGATTCCCGTAATATAAGTTAACTGTAAGTGTGTAGGGCCTGAGGTTTGGTAAATGACCTGGTCGCAGGTGTTGATTTTAATTTCTCACTAATGCCATCTGCTGGCAACATGCAGAATATTTTGTTTCCATTTTAGATACAAACAGTAGGAAATGACCCAGAACATGTAGTTGTTTAACTTGCTAAATGAAAATTCTTTCAAGATGGTTTTTTTTAAAATATGGGCATCTCTGCTTTTATAATTGATTTGAGAAAATATTATATTTCTGTTTTCAAGGTAGAGGAATGTCTTAAATCACTGCGGCCCAAGAGCATGGAAAGCTTTTTTGTAGAGCTTTTTGTTTTGTTCCCTGTGAACATTTTGCACAGTTTTGAATTGCTGACCACAATGCGTAGTAAGTATGTATGATATTTTAGCAAAATACCGTGGTCAGTTTATCACAGTAATGTTTGTTTATTTAGGAAATAATATTAACATTTTGGTCAAACTTCATATGTACTGTGTTGTAATACGAACATTGCAGTTTTGATGAAAACCAAAAATATGATAAATATCTTTCTAAGTTACACAGTAAGACTGAAGTTGTTTGAGGTGAAGCTGAAAAATGTGGTATGATCAGAAGGCTGACAGGCTTAGTACCTCAGTCTCTTACAGAACTGGCTAATGTCCAAAAATACAAGCAAGGGAAACCTCACAGTGTCCTCACAGATCTGAATGCTTACACTTTTTCCTCCTGGAAACTTGCTTTCTGGGATGCCTGTAAAAATGCCAGTGATGAGATTAGGGGATGTTTGTCTGTAGTACAATAGTTAGTGCCTTGCTGCTTGGGCCCTGCTACTTGAGCCCAAAAAAATGTAAAACTTGATTTTTAAGTTAGGTGGTATCTCATGCTTTAATCATCTGTACAATTAAATATTTTGCCAAGAGGCATTTCTTCTCAAAGCTATCCAATTCTGAAATGCCTATTTCAGAAGAAGGACTTGACCTTTGAACAGACAGTAGTATAGAGGGCGTGTTTTCTGTTTAAGGTCATTCACATGGTTGACAAAACCAAGGAATTCAGTGACCTGTCTGCCAAAATTGATTCTGTCTGTGGCTCTGTGGAAAAACAGTGCTCATTCTGTACTGCTTATGGGGTCTGTATCACCTTTCTATTGGCTGTAAGGGAAACCTGGGATGGTTAATTTCTAGCTTCAGTGAGTGCTCTTGGAGTTCCTTCCCATAGTTCTTGGTTTCTTCCCCACTTCCCCAGCCCAGTGCAGTGGGTAAATGGAACAGTAACAGTTACATTCAGGGCTCTAGTGAGCATCTGTTATAGTTGAAAGTAGTGTCTGTGCCTGGATAAGCATTTGAAAAGAGTTTTACTGAAAGCTGATTGTGCTCCAAATTTGTATTTATGTTACAACTTTTTAAATAGTTGCCCTTCTGTATCACCTGATTTTTTCTCCCACCATTTTTCTGGTTTTCCTTGTTCAAGTAAAGATGTGCCTTTTTCTTATTAACATTGTTTTCTGAATCTGTTTTATGAGTGTTAAAACAGTTGGTGATAAATGAATGTTTTTGGAAGCTTTACGCTTCTGCTTCCCACCACTGTTATGTCTCTAAATATTAAATTTTGTTCTCTTAAGTGGTTTATAAATTGATACAGTAAGTAAGAAATGGGTGTAGGGTGTATTGTCTTGCCTCGTATTTTGCAGGAGACCTGGAGTATCTTTTTGATTTTTGTAGTCAGTTGATTAAATACACAACCTCTCTTTTTAAGACACTTTCATTCTGGTATCTTTCACTGAATGTTCCTCTGTTTAAGTAGCTGGTATTTAGGTCATAGTAATACTTATTTTTAATGAAGGAAACTCTCCTAAATTAATCCTGGATGGATTGTACCAGAATCTCCTCCTGCTTGTCCTTTATTAGTAAGCCTTCCTGCTCTGAAAACTGAGTGTTTTCCAGCAAGACCTATGTTGAGCATTGAATGCAGAGTGGATAAGAGTACCTGTGTTATTGCTTGTTCCATTCAGGAAATGGTGAAGAAAAGCAGTAGAAGCAATGCAGTGGTCAAGACTTGCTTGTACTGGAGAAGCTAATTTCTGCCCTAGCCATGAGGGATGCATAGCTAATGCCTCATTCACTGGCATTTTAGTTGGCTAGGTCATCAGAAGGATTACTGGATCACAGAAGAGATGTGTGATTACTGCACAAATGCGTTGTGTTGGTAAATAGGTAAAAGCAAATCGGTTGGAATGGCACAATTTTTTCATCTTTTGTCTTTATTTTAGTCATGAGCTAAAGTTCTGAGCTGCTTCTAGAAGCTAAATCTAACAAACTCCAAATAAAATTGTATTTTCAAGTTGTGAAGGGGTGTAAGAGAGTAAAAGAGGATTTTTCTGGGTTTATGAGGTAACAAAGAGCAAGTGCTATCAGAGTTGGTTTGTCTCATGCTAGTCAGAAGTTGTATTTTTAATGTTAGTACTTCACATGATTTGTATGCTCACGTGTTTGTTGACTCTAGAAAAAAGGCAGCTGATGATTGCTGGAGACAGTAATCTTTTAAAAAAAGATTTTTTTCTTTGGAGTCTAGAAACTAAAGCCCTCCCCCAGTAGGCCTTTTAACTAGTTTCTTTTTAAACAGTTTCATCATGTGGTAACCTCACATGGGAAAAAGCTCATAAGGAGAAATGGGCCACCAAACCCATTAGGAGGACACTTTCAAATAGATGTGAAAATACTGCATTTTGTTGAGAAAGTTAATGATTAATTATATTTTTTCCAAAGTTACTGGTGTCCTTTTAAATCAGACTAGTATCACTTCATGGCATAGCAAAAAGCCTCTATTAGGTATCTTGATGTCAAAGAAAAAATCCGATCAGTATCTATTTTAATTTAAGATTCAGAAATACCAAGTTTATTTTAAAAATCAGCTGAATGACTCAATAAGATATGTGATAGGAAATAGAATTCACACACAACAAAAATAAAACTAGAAAAGTGAACCAGACTTGATTTATGATGTGAGTCAAGTCCCCTTCAGTTTTAAATGCTGATATTTTGTGGTGCCTTTCACTGTTAAAAAAAAACCCCGCTTTAGGTAACCTGGATTCATTTGTCTTAGTGTGATTAAATCATACAGTGCAATGAAAAATCTGCAAGTTATCTCAGTCTTGCACACATGAATAACTGCTCAAGACAGGTAGTGAAGATGTAATTTTTTTGTGCTAAAATAGATCTTCCTGTTTTAGTACTCCTTTCTCTTCTTTCATATAGTGGATTAGTGCATGTAAACCATAGTTTGTATATTAAAGAAGGTACTGCCTTTGATACAAAACCTTCTCTTGCAGATTGTTACCACTTTTTTCTTTCTATTTAAAGATAAATCAATAGAAACTGCCTTGTTTAGATAAATTGCCCTAGTTAGGATTTCTGGTTGTAGGAACAGTCAGTGCAGGTGGTGCCCTGCCACTGCCGCTGTGTGTCGCTGCAGGGCTCTATTATTGTGCAGCCCTCGGAATTCAGCATCAGTCCTTGGGCAGAATTCCTTTCGGCAGCTTCTGTTACCGCTCGATTTTTATTTTTTTTCCTTGCATGAGGGGGCTGCTGGAGGGGTTGCAAGTTTGTTCCTGCCCCCATGTGCTCCTTTAAACAGAATCAGCAGGAAATTAATTAGAAGTTGTGCAGCAAGTACCTCCAATTTATTAATATAAATTACATAGTAATTGCATTTGTTCTTCATCTGTCTTTTGCCTTGCAGACCAGAATCTGTAGAAGCTAGCCCTGTGGTAGTTGAAAAATCGAACAGTTATCCACACCAGTTGTATACCAGCGGCTCGCATTCACACAGTTACATTGGTTTGCCCTATGCAGTAAGTTCTGTGCTAAGTATTCTGTACAAAATATATTATGTAAAAATCTGCTGATTTTATCTGGAAAAACTGATTCATGCTTCTATTTCTATCTCTTATTGGGAGTTGGATAAGTTGGCTAAAAGTGGTCAATTTGAAGCAGAATACAGAACACAGTGCACTTAAATGTACGACATAGTTGAGAAGTTAGAAAATAAGATTGAATTGTGACATAACTAAAATTTTAACCTTTTACTACAAAAATAAGAAGGCTGAAGTTCTTTGCCAAATGAATTCTTACGTTTTGGCTTGAATAACCATCAGTGTATGAGCATTTACAATAACTTACCTTTTAACAAAATTCTAGGACCATAACTATGGTGCTCGGCCTCCTCCAACGCCTCCAGCTTCTCCTCCTCCATCAGTGCTTATAAGCAAGAATGAAGTAGGCATATTTACCACTCCCAACTTTGATGAAACCTCCAGTGCTACTACCATCAGTACATCAGAGGATGGAAGCTATGGGACAGATATTACCAGATGCATTTGTGGCTTTACACATGATGATGGATATATGATCTGTTGTGACAAATGCAGGTAATGAATATTAAAATCGCTTGAAAAGTAAAAATGACTTAAAACTTAAGGCTGCACTGAAAGTAAATACAACTAGATGGTGTTTTAATTACATTGAATCATAAGAAATTTCCTTCCATCAGAAAAGTGCTTGAAGGTTGTGTGGTTTTCTCGTAGGCAGCATAGTCAGTTAAGGCCAGTGAGTATTTTATAATTTATTCTGGTCAGTCTTGACTACTCATTAATTTGGTCATGCCTTTACTTGTGCATTGCTGCTTAATAAGGCTGTACCTTTGTCACCTCTAAAAAGGATGTCTCTGATACTCTGTCCCAAGTTATTTGTTAGTATGGTAAAATAAAGACCTAGGCATTACTTAATCTGCATCTACTGAGTAATAAAGCGTCTTGGTGAATTATGTATATATGAATCGAAGAACTGGAAGGATGCAAAATAATGTGAAAGAAACTTCTCGAATATTGGTTTCTCTGTGCATGATCTTTCTGATAACTCTTTAATTTTCAAAGGATTTAGTTAATAAGTATGAAAAGACTAACCTAGATTCTTATTGGAGAAGCTGAAATTAAATGTTTAGACTTCTGAGTTTATGCTTAAACACCTACTTGATCATAGTATAATAAGAGACTGCTGTTAAATACTTGGAATTGGAAAGATAAGATTAGAAATTTTTAGAGCTGATATACTTAACAGGAAAAGACAAATTTCGTGTTTCTACTCGATATTAGTCTGTATTTTTACATTCAGTATGCTTAATGAATACTGCTGAATTTCTTAGATCTTTGTGTATTTATAAAATGATAGTTATAGCTAATTAAAATATTAATTCGAGCTCCATTCTTTTGTCTGCTTATGTAACAAGCTTGTTAGTAATTTCTGAGGGTCCTTGATTCTGATAATCATGCTCATTATTTTGAAATGTATTAAGATGTTCTTTCAGCAGTGAAGTTGTAGGCAGTCACCAGTTAGGTAGAGTTTTTTTCCTTTGAAGATGAGATTTTCTGTGAGGAGTTGTGAATTTACCATGACTCTTTCTAGTTGGGAAGATAACTATTTTTGTGTACCTCATCCTTCTAGCAATGTAGGGGTGAGTGTAAACTACTGTTTTAGGTTAGCCTTCAGTCTGTCAAGCAGTCTCTTCCCTGACTCTGGGAAGCAGTTAAAGCTCTTTCTATGCTGTAGAACAGTACTACCAGTTTATAACAGGGTGTATAAAAATGTGTGTTTATTTTTCTCTTAAAATATATAAGGAAATCAAACCATATCCTAGTGTATATTTCTCTATATAAAAATATTTTAGGTATCCATTTCTAAAAGGGAGTTGAATCCTTTTGTTTAAAACCAAACCACTTGTTGCTATGTAAAGCATAAGTCTTGTTGCTGAGGGTATTTGTCTCTATCTTGTTCTCTGTTGTGATAATTTACCATTTTATTTCTGATTCTAGAGAACAATTTCCAGGAGAGAAAATGAGTCAGCTAGCAGGGTGGTGGCAAAGACAATGATTGAGATGTAGTTTTAGGCAGTATTGAATCTGAGTAAAGATGACAATAAAAAAAAAGAACAGCTTACTTTATCTGTGTATTGTGCACACAATTTTAAAAATTGTACTTTAAAGTTGGGGTTTTATTTTGGTGTTTTCGTAGTGTCTGGCAGCACATTGACTGCATGGGGATTGACAGACAGCATATTCCTGACATTTATCTGTGTGAACGTTGCCAACCCAGGTAAGTAGTTTTGTTGACTTTGAACTCTTAAACAGAATGGAACAGTGCACAAGTGATGTTTTTCTACGTATCTGAACATTCAGATGGTTTACTGTTTATTGTGTAATAGTCAATGGGAAATGCTAGAGGTCTGTTCTAATACTTAGATGCACTGATTTATTTTCTAATTTCAGGAGTTTAGATAAAGAAAGAGCAGTGCTGTTGCAGCGAAGGAAAAGGGAAAATATGTCAGGTGAGTAAAATTTAAAGCTCTTTCCTTAGTAAAGGTCATAAAATAAGTATAAATTACATGTATAGACTTAAGAGTGTATACATGGTTCCTGCAGTTTTGACGGCCTTCAGCGTATCAGGTTCAGTAAATCAATGTCTTTTACTTGGCTGTATTGTTACCAAGATAACATCACATCAGAATTGTTGTAGTTCCACATGTTTTTATTAATGGTTTTCAGTACTGCCTTTTTTTTATAGCAGTGCAGAATAATTCAATCTGTTGAACAATGTTCAGGTTTCATAATAAGCAATGTTGCTTTTATAATAACTATTAACTCCTTTGAGTAAGGTGCTGAAAATAAGGTGGAAAAGCTTCAAGTTTCTTCTTTTGGGATGAGAGAGGGTTTCTAAGTCTTCTTTCTTTCTGGAAAAAAGTTTTGGGAGGAAATTCTGATTTGTTGGATGTAGATTGGGTTTTTGTGATATGGCTCTGGGTTTGTTTGGACAATGGGAAAAGTTGCTTAAACCAAGCTAATACACTGTAGGTAATAACGGTGTTTTGAGGGTTTTTTGCCTTTCATAACCAGGTGGCGTGTAGTGCAAGTACCCATTTCAGTCTATGTATTTTATGCAAGTAGTTCTTGTACCTGTTCATAGGATTTCAAAGCTCATCTGGCCTAACTTGTCAGGAGTTCTGTCTGGCCACTACCAAAGTGTGTTGTAGAATTCTTGGTTGACAGCTGGTACTTTCAAGCTCTGTTACGGAGGTAATAATTTGGGAGGAGGTCATCCTCCTAAATGTAACATGTTTTACTTTCAGATCACATCTCTGAAGTTGTGGAGTGTGTGTGTGTGTTTTAAGATTTCTTTAAAAAATACCGTGTAGATATTGTCCTGCTGCCCACTTTTTATGGCTTCAGAAAATCTAGGAGGTATGTGGCACAACTGTGCTTCTTGGTGCCATTGACACTTGGTGTTGTCTGGTACTAAGTTGCCTAAAGTCCCTTAAAGGCATTCATGACCTACTTATAAAAACACAAACATTTTTTGCTTTGTCTGTGTTCATTTTAACAAAACCAAGCTTATTTTATAAAGTTTTCATTGACCTACTAGGTCAACCAAACTTAAATTCTAAAAATTTTTAGAATTTAAAATTATTTTTGCTGATTCTATTAAAATAGTAGAACAAGTAGATTTATAACTCATTTGGAGTTAATGAGTTCACTGAGTGGTCTGATAATACTGTGAGGTTGAACTTGAATTTTCATACAGGATAGGGGAAGTTGATGATCTGAGCTATTTAAATAATATCTTGGGATTTGTAGGCACACTATCTGATCATTTACTGTAAACGTAAGGGAAAAGAGATTTAAAATCTTAAGAGAAGCTGACGAGATCTTACCTTTGAAGTTAGTGTTTAACCCTCCTCAGTTTTGGTGATCAGTGTTCTAAATCTGTTATATGCATTCAGTAGGAAAGGAAATACTAAATGATAAAGCAAAAGTATCAAAACAGAGTTAAAGAGATAGCCAAATTCAGGTCCTCTTTAATCTAAAATGTGGTCAAAGTGCAGTATTGATTACTGTGATTGTATCAATACATAACCTGAATGTCTGCGCTTACACCTCTTAATTTCCATTTAGCCTGGCTGAATGCACTTTATGTTAACTGCTATACAGTTCAGTTGGACTTAGTGATTTTGGGTATAAACTGAGACATTAGTAAAACGGGCAATTTTCACAGATGATTTCAAGCAGGAAAAGCAAAAGTGGCATCAGTTTGAATGGAGCTTTTCAGTGTTTTAGATACTCAACAGGAGCAGAATGTTACTTTTAACCTAATTATTACTAATGTATAGGTATTTGATAAAAGGTAAGACTGCATAATTTGGATGGTCTTTGATGAATAAGTGTAAATATATATAGAGAGCTTTTCACTTAAGTATGAGACTTCTTTACATTATAATGTTTTTATTGTAAAGATTTCTAAAGAGTTGCTGGCTTAGCTGTGTTTCATCCAAAGGTAAGCAGTGGGGAGAAAGTAGTAGATCAGTTGGTTTGTTTCAAGAAAAGAGCTTTTAAATGAACATTTCACATGATAGAATATTGTGTGTGTTAAACTTGTGTGTGTAACCACATCACCTTTTTTTCTGGCAAGATTTTTAGCCCATTGTTCTGGGGCTTGTGACTGTATGAGATGTTGTTGATTTTGCGTTTCTGGTATAAAAGTCCAATTCTGGTGCAGCTTACCTGTGCACTGAATTACCTACTGCAGTTCAGTGAAGTGAGCACCTTTGTTAAGACCGTACTTTGTTGTGTACTGGATGTTTTGGATTTGGTTGGTGGGTTTGTTTTACACAAGGATTTTGCCTTAAGCTGTTTGGTCTTGAAATTGATGCTGTCGAGATCACTTGCTGCTTCTGGGTAAATGAATCTGGGCCCATAACCCGTTGTGAAATTTAGAGAGTTTGTATCTTGCTTCTGACATGCAAACTCAAGATCTCCCCTTAGTGTGCTTTACCAAGGCTCTTCAAAGTGAAAGCAGGTTATGTAGGTTAGGAAGGAGTGTCTCAAAACAACACTATGTAATTATATGTTCAGTTGAGGTAATTATTCTTTACAGTAAGTTAGAGCACAGCATAGACAACAATATTGAAATGTTGCTTCCCTAAGGAAGACAGTGTTTTGTGGGGTTTGGGGCAAGGGGGAGAGGTGTGTGGCTGTGATGTCTTGATTCTGTAGGCACTAGTGTATGTACTGCAGATGCTGACAGTTTCAGGAGGGCCTGGGGTTTCTGTTTCTCAGGCATTGGTTGTTCTGCTGCTTATTCTTCTTTGATTAGATGTTTCTTCTTTCTGTGTGCTTTTTATGCTCGTTTAGAAAATATTCTCAGCAGAGATGTAAACAATTTGAGAAAACATCAATTCCTAATTTATGGAGTATAATTATGTGCCTGATAAAGTGTTCAAAAGAATGACCAAGATGGTAAAATGGGATTGTTTACTATGCACAGAAGAATCCTGTTAAGGAATGTTGTGAGCTGGAAAAATCCAGAGTAACCAGTAGCTGGAGTTCTTTATTTAGTAAAGAAGGTTTCGAGAATTAGGACTGCAGAGTGCACTGATTAAAGCAACATCCTTCTGAGATCAGAAGGAATGTTTTCTCTGCTCTCGTATTAAGTATTTGTAAAGCCTGCTTCTGTGCCTTATGAGAAAAAGTTTTGCTTAGTGTGAAGTGTGTTTACTGAATGCAGAATATTTGGAAAAGCTGCTAAAATCTGAGAAGTCTGTACTGAGTACATGCAAACAGCAGTCTCTTATCTGTGTGCATCATCTCTCTTCCAATCCTCCCCATCCTTCACAGCCTTTCATCTTGACAGAACTAGGGTAATCCTGTTTCAGGTCAGGATATGTGTTTGTCTGACATAAATGCTGATGTGTGCTAAAATTCAGGCTTTGGCCTTTAGGTCTGTGAGAGCACAGCACAAAGAAAAATATCTGTCAGTTTGTGTCTGATGGTCTCTTTTCTCTTCCCTAAGTAGCAGAATGTTACTGTTAGGGGATTTTGAATACAAAAGGCTTTTGGCTAAATTGACATATTAACCCTGAAAAAGGCATTTGACAGTGCAAATTGCAGCTGAAATAGTTGATTATAACTTACATGTGATTAATTAATAGAGGTTCACAAGAAATGCTGGTCAGTCATTAATTTTAATCCCTTCTAGAATACAGTCATCTGAGAGAATCCAAATGCCATATTACAAGTAAAAGCTATATATAAGTGAATGAGTTACAGATTTTTTTTTTTTATCTTTTTTGTTCTGATTCTAATTGTGCTTAAAATCGAATATGGTCATTAATTCCATTCAAAGAATGGAATTTAATATGGTACCTTTTTCTTACCTTGCATTACAAACGTCTCTTAATTACCAGTTTCTCATTGGTGTGTCATTTTCATGCTGTTGCAACTGTTGTTGAATTTTGCATATGAGTGCTTGGAGCGTTTGTCAGTATGAATTTTTCTGTTTTGAAGGCAGATGTAGAGTTAACTAGTGAATGTTCTTTCTGCAGTACTTGGTTATTTACAGAATATTCTTTGTTTTAAAGATGGGGATACCAGTGCAACAGAAAGTGGTGATGAAGTTCCTGTGGAACTGTATACTGCTTATCAACATACACCAACGACAATTACTTTAACTCCTACAAGAGTTACAAAAGTCAATGATAAGAAGAGGAAAAAAAGTGGAGAGAAAGAACAGAATATAGCAAAATGTAAAAAAGTAAGTGAATGTCATTTCTCTTATTACTCTGTGTTAGAAATTAAAGCTATGTGACATTTCTTACCAAGAGACACTGATTTAAAAATCAAGCTGTTTTACTGCCTGGTTTTAGCTTGAAATGTATTACTCAGCAGTAAATAATAGTCTTCTTGGGTGCCTGACCCCCGTGACCCCTCCTTATTTCAAGTTAATATATCCTGGCTGGGAATGTTCAGTTTTATAATTGAGGCAGAGTCTCACCGCAGGAATTGCATTTACGTGACCATTTGAAATAGTTAGAGATGGGGCAGAACAAGCTATGGAATACCGGAAGAAGAACTCCTTGAAAGTCTTCATTTGTGATGGTTTTAAGTACAGGAGTGTTTGCCATCAGTTGTTCTGATGTGACTCCATGTCCATTTATTTGAGTTGAAATTGTGTGGAAGTGTGCTGTCAGAAAGTTAGCTGCTAAACTAATTAGATTTAAAAAATACTGACATTATAATGTTTAGCTACAGGTGTATAAACAGTATAATACATGCGAAGACAATACATTTGTGAAGAAGTAAAGTACATGGAACTTCCTAAACAAGTGGTGTTCATAGTTAATTTCGCTGGCTTGGATGAGAATTTTGTCCTTTAAAACTTGGAAGTCAGAATAAGTTATTGATGCCTTTTTTGGAAATCTTTAGTAAAACATTTCCTTTTGATTGAATAATTCTCAATACAAATCTATTGCCATGTATTCTTCTGTTACTGCTGATATTTTGGCTCAGATTCTGAAATTTTAGAGGGTCAAGTTGTAATGTGGGAGAAAGGTAGAGGTACCTGACTACTGTGCACTTAGGTTGCAATGCTGAATTGGTTTTTAAAATACATTTTACAAGATGTAACCTCTTACTTTCTTGAGGTTTCAGCATAGTTTGTTCTGTTGTTTTCATCTTTCATGTTTAATTGAAAAGTTAATTTTTTAATAGGTTTTTAATTCCTTAGGAGATATTGTATTTCCTCCAGTGAATATAAATATCTAATTTTATTCCAGGCATTTCGAGAAGGATCCAGGAAATCTTCAAGAGTAAAGGTAATGTGATTTTTTTCTTGGGTTTTGTTTCAAACCTTAATTGTACGTTACTTAAAAAATAAGCATCAGGAGTGTAATTTGGGCTATACACTAAGCACTACAATATTCTCTTCTTAGTAACTAATACATTACATATGCATCACAGTGATTTTAAATTAAGGTATGAGCACTACATCTTTGTCCTGCAAAATTAACTGAAATAATTAGTGCAAATTTTTATTTCAAGAATAAGTGGTTTTTAAGAGCCAGTGGATGAATTTGGGCTCATGTGTGCTATGCAAGGGAGTAAAATTGAGTGAACACCTCATTCAAACTTAGTGGCTCCAGCTTTTTGTAACTGTTAAGCAGGGAAATAATGAAATGGCTGTATTGCATTTGAAAGCTAAGTTAGTGGTTCTGTGCTGTCAAACCTCCATCTATACCTGGTGGGACTTCTGTGTGTCTGGTGGGATTTTACTTACTGGTACTGGCATAGTCCGAGGGAATCATATTGGGATGTCTGCTTTGTAAGATTTAAGTGTTACAGCAGTCTTTCAATTTTGTGTGAGATAAAAATGTGCATGGTGTGAGAACTAGGTATTTCCATAGTTCATTCATGCTTGGTATATATAAAAACAAGTGGGATGCAATTTACGCTTCAAATGTGTGAGATGTGCCTGTGAACAGTGAACATGGAATTGGGGAAAAAAATTTCTAATTTTGTGGGGTTTTTTTAATATGGTGCTTGTAAGGTTCCATTGTTTTTTCATGGTTGTATTAGCATCACACCTTTTAAATGCTGTTTGTCTGTATGGTATTCTTCATGCACAAAAGAAATGTGAACAGGTAATTTGAATTGCTGAACTACTTGTGTTTTATTAATGTTTAATAGTGTCTCTGCTCAGGTGGATAGAAAAGGGAGCGTTGGCTGGCTGCTGCTGTCCGTAAGGAGCTTTGGTTGGCTGCAGCCTGGCTGCTGCTTGTGAGGTCTGGAGGTACAATGGCACTTTCTTTAAAAGTGAAAGGATCTGAAGCACTGCAGAAGAGATTTGTGTAGTGAGGAGCAGATAAGGAGAGAAAAAATTTATGTGCAAAGCCTGTAACATTAGTCACAACCTTAATGTAGCAGGTGTAAGATTAGTAAAGTTCAGTAAGTTACGCAGCGGAAGAAAAATTATGGCATGATCGTTGAAGTTGAAAGGGGAAAATCAAGTCTGTGTATTACAGGATAAAAGCTGGAGTTCTCTATATTTGCATATGTTCACAGAAGTTGAGTGGGCAGGGAGATCTGACCCTCCAACTCCTGCGCTTAGATTCGTGATGCAGTGCAGCTGTGGGAGGAAACAATGTCACTCTCCATTCTCATCCCACTAAGAGCGGGAATCGCTGTTGAGGAGGGAAACTATTCCTGAACTTGGGTGATATTTACTAAATAATAAAATTCTTGAAAGGACAAATATAATATGACTGAATTTAACTCAATGTTTTTAAGTAATGCAAAGTTTTATACCAGACTTGCTTAAAAAACCCAAACCTTAAATCGGTGGCGTACCTTTGCCCATCATTTTGTGTCTTGTTGTAGACTTTTTTTTTTATTTTAATATCTTACCTTCTAATGTCTGGTCGCTTACTTTAATTTTTAGGGCTCAGCTCCAGAGATTGATCCTACTGACAGTTCGAACTTTGGATGGGAAACTAAAATCAAGGCATGGATGGATCGTTATGAAGAAGCAAATAATAACCAATACAGTGAAGGTGTCCAGAGGGAGGCACAAAAAATAGCTCTGAGATTAGGCAATGGAAATGACAAAAAAGAAGTCAGCACCAGCAATCTGATTTTCAAACCTCCAGTAGAGGTAATGAGCTGTGCCTTGTTGTGTTACTGCGTGCTGTGTTTGCCATGACATTAGATGCCTTAAAAAAAACCCAACCAACCAAAAAACCCCGAACAAACAAAAATAAACACTGGGGGGGAATAAAAGGGATTTGACATTCGCTTTCTGTTCCTTGTCTCACTAGATTGAAGCATCAGAATTTTAACATAATTTTCAGAATTTCTAACTGATTTTTATACATTCTGTACCACCCGGGTTATGTTTACACTTGCATATCATTTATCCTAAAATGTAGCTTAGGTGTTTGTCTCAGCCTGAACATTGAATTGTCCTTAGACTGTCTTTCAATACACAGTCAGCTTTAGTCAACTTTGCTGCTGTTTCTTGATGAGGGATATCTGGAGTGGTTAGAGTAGAAAGAATCATTGAAGCTGAATTTATTTTTTTTCTCCTACTATGTGTATCAAGATGTTCATTGTCTACATTTTTCTTAAGGTGTGGTAAGTGTTCTGGATGTTCATGGGTGGTGTTTCTGATACTGAATTTTTTTTTTTTAAACTCGTGATCCTGTAATTTCTAGTTTATGAAGAAATCATGCAATGTCTTTTTCTAGCCTTACTTATGAGTAACTTATCAGTTACGTACAGGCTTAAAATCAGAGCCATGTAAAAGACTTAGCGTTTTGTAGCAGAAATCTTGAGGAGTAGTTACTGTAGCAGATTAATGGAAGCATCTTTGCTTCTTTTTCTCAAAGACCATCATGGCATATGGGACACCCTCCTTAGAGGAATATCCCTACTTACAGAGCCTTTTGCCTACATAGAGGCTACTTCCTTTTTGATTGGTGATGACAGTTATGAGAGGTGTGAGTTCACTAATTGCCAGGGTATGTATTGGTTTTTAATTAAAGCCATCCTTCCATCTAAAGATATGAAAATGAATTTGGAAAATCTCTCAGGATTCTTTTTTTTTTTAATTATTATGTTATTTCCCTGTTCTGTTTTTCCTTGAATGATTTGTGAATGTCGTTTTACGTCTGCATGTTTTGTTTTGTTCGAAGGAATTGAAGCCTTTTGAAAGCGTTGTGCAAAACAATGCAGCAATTCATCCTAGTCATGGTGAGAGTTAAGTGCACTAAAGGCTTTAGTACTTGAATTGTGAGAACATGAGTATGTCAGTTTTCAGCCATGTTCTGGAAAACTAGGGCTGGAGCATTCCTTGTGTCTAAATTGATAACTAGTAGCATCAGTAGGGGAGCAGGACAGCTTGGTCAGTTCAGTCTGGAGGTTTGATTACAAAAAGGAGGGGCTTTTTAGTTCATATGAAATTGTTTAGTAGTTGTGAAAGTATAATCTGCTGTTAATAATAATGGAAAAATGGTAGAAAGAGAAAATTCATAAATGAATCTATGTCTTTACAGAGTTATGTGCAAAAAAACAAGAAAATTTTAAAGGCTGCCAAAGACTTGCCTCCTGATGCACTTATTATTGAGTACAGAGGAAAGTTCATGCTGAGAGAACAATTTGAAGCTAATGGATATTTCTTTAAAAGGTTTGTTTGTTCCTAATGTTTTAGTAAAGTAATTGTTAAAATGCTGTTTGCCAAACTGTTGTTTCAAGTACAAGTGGGTCTTAGTTACCAGCAGTGCCTTGTATTTTACTTTGTCTGATTAAAAGGAATGACACCTGGAATCTTTTCTGCCCCTTTCTCTTCTGGATATCCTTACAGATTTGTTCAGGCGCTCGTTTTCTCTTTTTTGTTGTTCCTTGGTTACAGGATTCCTGCACGCTCAGTTGAGTAGTTGTGCACCTTAAACTGGGAAATAGATAGGTTCTACCATCCTAAAATAATTCATATGTTAATGATAAAGGCTTTATCTTTTGTGAGAGAAATGGATTTTAAGTCCAGCAGGCTGAGAATGAAATTGGACACAGGTCAGCTTGGGGCCGTTTTACTGCTAGAGTTCTCTAGTTGGTTAATTTACTATGCTGTGTGTGACTGCTTCCTTCTTCCTGTGGATTGTTCTCAATGCTGCCACTACCTGCATGGACACACCTACTTGGGAGTTTGAAAAAGGCCTGTTGGAGGACATAAAACACACTTTTGCTCAGTAAAAATGGAAGGGTTCTTTGGTACTTGGAATGGCAGAACTTAAAGCATGACTTCACAAAGTATTTTGGAGGCCCCTTTCCTTCAGGAGGGTTGGTGCTAGTGATGCTGCAGGTGTTAGGCAGATGTGGAGGTCTTACTTTTTCTTAAACGATTCTGTGTGGCATATAAATATCTGAGTTTCATTTTGGGGCCTGTCATAAGAAAAGTTTAAGAAATTTGAAAAACCTTAACTATGTATTTTCCGTGTCTAGTGCTTGCTCTGTTAGTGTTCTCCCTTTAGATCCTATGCAGATGATACAGGGCTGTAACTCCATCTTGAGGTATTCTGAGAATACATTTGGGGAATGTACCAGTTAAAATCATGAAGCTTAAAAATAAACATGTCATTCTTAGATTAACCTCCAAATTTGGTTTAGTGTGCTAAGCATTGTGTTACGAAGCTGACTAATAAGAACAAGCACTATTTAGCATAATGAAAATTATGAAATTCCTGGTTTTCTTGTGTGTTTTTCAGGCCGTACCCATTTGTTTTGTTTTACTCCAAATTCCATGGGCTAGAAATGTGTGTTGATGCAAGGACTTTTGGAAATGAAGCTCGATTCATCAGGCGTTCGTGTACGCCAAATGCGGAGGTGAGCACATTTAGAAAGTTAAACTAGGTTTTATTTACTTAAAAATCTCCTTTTCCTTGAGATTCCTGATAATTTGAGCAATCCCTACAATTTTTATACAACTCCTTGAAAGTAATTCACAGTAATATAATAACATTCTCTTGACTATAGGTGAGGCATGTAATTGAAGATGGAACAATTCATCTTTATATTTACTCCATCCATAACATTCCAAAGGGAGCAGAGATTACCATAGCATTTGATTTTGATTATGGAAATTGGTAAGTATTTGAGAATGCTGTTCTAAAGTACATTAAATGCTCATTAAGTTACTTTACAATTCAGAATGACTTTGGTTTTTTATCATTTACTTTCTTGCGTGCTTTAATAACACAAGGCTCCTTAGGCACTGTATTTACAATGAACAGTGTGTGCATGGGTAGAGCTGTGTATTTTTATTACTGCATTTCTGTGGCCTGCTCTTAAGCCAGCTTGGGTGCAGTGCTGTGCAGACATGCCTTCGCTACTTGACCTGAACTATGTATGACCACGGAGTACATGTGGTAATCAGCATGTGTTCAGACTATCTCGAGATACCGTGCACTGTTAAGAGTTGTAGACATACTCCTTCTGAAAATACGTAGTAGTTGTGTTTAGTACCTGTAGCTGACAGCATGTTTCGGTTGAACATGTTTGAGTAACGTTTCCTATGTATCCAAGCGGAGCTTAAAATTGTGCAAAGTGACTCTGAGTTTGGTGTGCTCATGCTGTAAATTGTCTGCCATCTTTGCATGTAGAATGAAATCTCTGGCTTCCATGCATCTGTTTGTTTTGTGGGTTGTATTTCCACCTAGGATTATTTTTTTATTTTAAATGTCTTTTGTCTTTCAAGCAAAATACTAACCTTGAGTTTAAAAGAATTCTGTGTGGCAAAGCTAAAGAAGCCAAAACTTCTTTTCACTGGTGGATAAGGTTTTTGAATTACAGTAGTGTTGTATAGTGTGGTGAAAACTTCAGTCACCTCCATTTTAATGTGGTTGGTTTGCATTATAGCAGATGTTAAATGGGAAATATCAGTGATTTAGTATTGGAGGGTCTCATTGCTGTACAACCTAATCAAATATGCCTTCTTGCATTTAATTACTTGCAGTAAATACAAAGTGGACTGTGCTTGCCTCAAAGAAAATCCTGAGTGCCCAGTTCTCAGACGTTCTGAGCCTACAGAAAACATCAATACTGGATATGAAACTAGAAGGAAAAAGGGAAAGAAAGAGAAAGATGTTTCAAGAGAAAAGGAGACTCAAAATCAGAACATCACATTGGATTGTGAAGGAGCAGCCACCAAAATGAAAATTGCAGATAATAAACAGAGGAAGCTCTCTCCCCTCAGGCTGTCCATTTCTAATAATCAGGTACTGACACAAAGATACTCAGAAATAAAAGCTTTTAAATACGGATACTCTCCTTTTATAGCTACTGAAGGAATTTTAACAAGTCACTGAAAAGCAATATGGAGATTTATCAAAAATCAGAATGATGGATAAGCTGTTTAGAACTTTATATATTGTTTTCCTTAATATTTGGTTGTAATTAGAGGTATGTTGGTTCCCATACTGGTTGTAAGTATACTTTTTTCCTCTAAATGTCTTTGTGACTCTCTGATGTGACAGCCTCATGTCATGGTTTCAGGAGCTCCCAGTCCGTTCTGAAGTGCCTTTTGGCTAATTGTGTTACTCAGTGGTATTTTAAACATAGCAGTAAGTAGCCCTGCTCTTAAAACAGAACTCCAACCCAGAATACTGAGTGTGCACTGCAGCTCCATTTTTGATAGAGCTCTGCAGCTCTATGTTTAATTCAGTTGGGAGGAGGAAAGTGTGTTTTGAAACTGTATGTGTAGGTAGTATGGTAAAGCTACCTGGTAATGTACTGTGACAGTAAATTTTAAATTAGTCTTTTTTTGAATATGTCAGTTTGAAAGAACTATTGGGGAGGGTCCATGACATAAACTATTAATTTTGCAGAGTAGCTATTAAAGATAACTATTTAACGTGATTAGATTGTTACCTTAGTAACTGTCTATATTTCTTCATTTTGGGGGTGGTGGTGTTGATTTTTTTTTTTTTTTTTTTTTTTAATATGATGGTTTTTGATGATGATTTAGGGGCAGAGAAAAGGGAGTTATTCTGGAAGGGAGCAATTCCTAGTTCTTTTAACATCATTTTAGGACTGAAGGAAATAACGTAAAAATGAGCATGTTCACACCCAGTTTCCTTAAGATGATAAATTGTTCTGGAGTGTTAGTAGCTAAATAGCTTAAAAATGCTTGGAAGTCCAGAAGGCATGCATGTGACTTGCAAATTATGATCTCCAGAGAGGTTGTATTTAAACTTTCCCATCTTAAGTGATTTTTGATTTGTGTTTTGTGTCATGTTTCCAAGAAGTGGTAACTGGTATATGGAACCTTCTCCCAGTCTTTTAATATAATATATACAGTGCTTATATAGAACAGGAGAACTTCTATTGTTTTTCAAAACTGAAGAGTAGGAATTGTGAGAAGAATAAAGCTGTTAAAAGTACATTTGCATTTTCCCATATACTTTCTTTACAGTAGCATCATATATATCATCCCAGGAAAAAAGCTACTAATTGGCTGGTTTCTATGTTTAGATACTTAGTTTAAGACAAACTTTAAATCTTTGTCTAGTCCTTTATGCAAAAGTGAAATTAAATATAGGACTAGTGAATACTTAACTTGTTTCAAAGTTATGCTTTTATGCTTGTTTTTTCTTTCAAAACAGAAAACCATTGTTAGTTAGGTAACCTGTGTTTTCATATGATATGGCAATGTCATTACTTTATATAGTGAGCGTTTAAATGGAGAACATGACTTCAACTGAATACAATTCTGAGCTGAGAAAAACTTCAGTGTAATTGTTGACATTTACTTTGGCATTCATTCTATTTCACTGAAACTAATACTATTTTTGTGGGTGTATAATGTAAAGCTTCTAAGTATTTAACTGATTATAAAGTGGTTAGAGCAGTGGCCATTGTTAGTGTCCAGAAGTTTCATTTGGTTTGAAGGTTTGATTCTGATACTGCTTTTTGCTTGGTGGAATGGGGGAGTGGGGATGGAACACTTTCATCCTGATTTATTGGTTTGGTTACTTTTGATGTAGTTATCTGAGGATTCTTAGTTCTGTGTAGCTTTTAGTTCACTCTAGTTTGCGAGAGGAGTAGAACTTTGGTAAAACAGCCATTTCCATCTTCCAGGAGCCAGATTTTATTGACGATATAGAAGAAAAAACTCCCATTAGCAATGAAGTAGAAATGGAATCAGAGGAGCAGATTGCAGAAAGGAAAAGGAAGATGGTAAGTTGGGAAGCAAGTAGCTGCGTAAAAGGGATCACTAAGGCTTAGTGACACCTGCTCTTCCCATGCTAATTGCTGCCTTTTTGTGGGCTTGTAGAATCTGAGCATGTGCAAAGTCAGATCCTTACATGAACTCATCCTTAAAATGCAAGGCTTGCTATTTGAGAACACTTCATACGGGTTCATCACTGCTTTCTGACAAAAATCGGCTTTTATGTTCAATTGTATATAATTTTTTTAGTGTCTTTAGATGATTTCTGCAATGTCTTTTTTAGATCTAATTATTTGCTCTTTATTATTGCTTGTTATTTGTGATGGTCATTTTTATAAATAGCACTGAGAATCAAGATTTTTACCTATTTTATTTGAATTCCCAACTTAAATCGAAAGTTTCAGAACTAGTGATTTTCAGATTTTGGTAGAACAGTGTTAATAAAAGTAGCATCTTAAAATATGCTTTTTTTTGTTAAGTATTCAAAAAACTTAGCAAGTTCTTAAATCCAAAGTAGGATTCTCTTGTTTTGTCAGGCTGGTATGGATGCAAGCCTTTCTTCAGAAGTCTAGTATTTGCAGTGATTGTAACATGTCACATTAATCTGAGCTTCTGCTGGACTTGATCTTCATGTCAAACATGCATTGAACATGTTTTGAAGTATCTAAAAAAACAGAGTAATTACATATTTATATATATGAAAGATTATTACTAAAACCGATCATGATTGTTGTTAAATCCATCAGACAAGAGAAGAACGGAAAATGGAAGCTATTCTGCAAGCTTTTGCCAGACTAGAAAAAAGAGAAAAAAGAAGAGAACAGGCTTTGGAAAGAATCAGCACAGCAAAAACGGAGGTTAAATCAGAATGCAAGGAAGCACAGATTCTCAATGATGCTGAATTTATTCAGGTAGTTATCTGGAGCTTTATTTTAAAGCTAGCTTTCAACATTGCATATTTTGTCAATTTGGATGACGAGCTGCATGTTAAGATGTATGAAATTTATTTTTTTTCCTCTGAACTCAAATATATGTGACCAAAATCTGTGTGGTTCTTTTACATTATATTTTATTAGCTCCTGAATTTTTTTCCAAATAAGATACATATGGAATTCTTTAATGAAGAATTTCAGTTACATGAATTTATGCAAACATGCACACACACACCAGCTGTGTAATTCCATCTGTGTTTGAAGTTCAGGATAGAAGCATTTATCGATGTTAACTTTAGCCACAGGAGGTGGCTTTCCTTAGGCACTCTCTGTAACCAGTGGAGAACAATTTGTTTCTTCAGTGGGTCTTTCAGGAACACGTAATAATATAACCTTTCTGTTATTTTAAAGGAAATTAGTTAGTAAAGTGTATTTTTTTCTGAGTTCTTGCAGATGATACTTAATGTTTTATAAACAGTTTTTAACTCTGTTGTTAATGGATGCTTCTTAGTTTGCAAATACTCATACAAGTGATTCTCAGTCCAGGTTGTTTCCCTGAGCAGTCCACCAGCATTCTGTTAAGAACCTTTTGTGACAAAGCTAAACACCTATGAAACTATAAATTGCAAAAAGAATATTGGACTGAAAGACATTATGATATAAGCAGTTGATTTCTAGCTTATGGATGAATGAATGTCAGTTCTTACACAAATCTGTCGTGATCTGACTGGTGATGGGTGAGTGTGAATACTCTGCTGATAATACAGCATGAGATTGGGAGGAAACTACAGGAAATCCTGTCATTTACCTTCAAGAAGGAGAGAAGTATTGTAGTTCTGACAACAAAAATGAGATTGAGGCTTTTTGGACCTGTAAAAGAAGAGGGACTTTTTTTTGACCTTTTTTTCCCTAAGAAAGATAGGTAGCTCTAAATGTACGTGGGATCTGTTTACTCGACTTCTGTCTTGTCCCAGGAACCGGCAAAGGAAGAAACTGCCACCAAGCCCACCCCAGCCAAAGTTAATAGAGCTAAACAGAGAAAAAGCTTCTCTCGGAGTAGAACTCACATTGGACAGCAGCGCAGGCGACACAGGACTGTCAGCATGTGTTCAGATATCCAGCCCTCCTCTCCTGATGTGGAAGTAACTTCACAGCATAATGAAACTGAGAATGCAGCACTGGTAGCTGAGCCTGAAACAGAAACTGTTGTTACAGAAATGGTTACTGAAACAGAAGCTCCAGCACTTAGTAAATGCCCTACTAAGTATCCTAAAACAAAGAAGGTAAGTCTCTTGAGGGATGGGGAAAACAAGATGGACCTTAACGGAGTTTTTAAAAAATTATAGGCTGCTTCATCAGTATGCAACTGCATGTATGTTTTTTTTAAATGTTTACTCACTTCTTGAAAAAATCACCATTGTATAACCACTTATTGGTAATAGATTAAAATACATGTAACATCCTTTGGTGGAAGTTAGTTTGGATTTAAGACATTTCCAAAATACATCATGCAGAGCAATTTTGGAACAAAATGTTTTCCAAAATGGGTTTTCTAAATGGATTGAAATAATACACATAACCAAAACATAACTTAAGCTGTTAATTTAAAGAAAAACCCAAGGAAACAAAAGTTGCCTTTCTTTCCTGAGTTCATTGTATGCTTCAGGTAGCAAACAGTATCTCCAAGGAAATTACTAACTTGTACTACTTCTCAGATGTCTGTTCTGAAGTGAATGGATCTAAACACCCCAAATGTGTATGTGCATGTTTGGAGGGAAGAATCTTTACTGTTCAATGCTTCATTTTTAATTTTTTTTCCGTTGGACTGCATTGCAAGAAACTTGTAAGAAACGGCACAATATTAAAAGACACTCAAATATGTTAAATCTGCAAGTTGCAACTAAAGCAGTACAGCTTTGTGCTTTAAAATTCACAGAATGCATTAAAAAGTATTTGTAGTGTGATATACAAGAAGTCCTGAAAACTATAATCAGTGGAGGGAAAGGGGGAGAAAGTCATAGGTCAAAACTTCTTGTCAAAAGAAAAATAACAATTTCAAGATGGTTTTTTGTCTTAAACTCCCAAACATAACTTAGGGGTTTTTTTCCAAAAGGTACCTGAGTCATTCTGTAACCTTACTTATTGCATCACTGTTAAATTCTTGTGAGAGGGAACACTAGAATCTTTCTTCCTTTCTTGCTGTTGCATAGCAGAGAAGAAGGAAGACATCCTTAATACTATGAAACAGAAAAAAAGTGCAGTAAAATTCCCGCTTCAGATATCTGTGAAATGCCCTCTGCATTGCACCCAGTGTACCCTAAGTGCAGAGAAGATCTTGCTTTAAAAGTTAATTAAATAAAAATGGGTTTTTAAAAGACAACTTAAAATTACTTATATTATGATAATTTGTGTTAAAGCCTTAATATCATATTAATACTTGAAATGTTGCATGTCCTTAATTTTGAATCATTGTAAAATCTAGGAGGTTAGTTTATCTGTTAATAGAAACTAAAATCCACTCGCATATTTTTTAAAAACACTGAAGTAGCTAGGAAAGAATACCCTTTTTAGGCCAGTGTGTCTTCACATTAAATTACACAACATTTACTATTACAGTTAAAGAGTGTTCAAGGCAGCTGCCTGACCTGTTGACTGAGGCACAGTCTTGACAGTATGGAAATCTGAGGCAGGGTTTCTTTAACTTTGTTCTATTAATGTTATGCTATTTCCCCTCAGCCTCAGTGCTCAGGCATAAGTTTAAATTTTGTTTTGGAATTCTGTTACTAAATTGACATCCTAAATACAGTTGATCTGGGCATTTGTAATGTTCAGTGAGAACTGAATGCAAAAGAACTAAGTGTAGTTTACAACAAAAAAAAAAACTAACCCCCCTCCCCCCCAAAATGGTGTGTAAGCAAATCTGTACTGTTTCTTCTGTCGTCATGATTTCTCTAAAACTGACCTCATTCTTGCCAGGTATGTTTAAACTTGGAGCCTGGAAACAAACTGTTTCTGGTTTGTGTAATAGTTGACTAGATGAATAATTGAACTAAACACTTTTTAAAAGCCACTGATAAACACACTCATAAAATGCTATTTCTTTTTCTCTCTCTGTTTAGCACTTGGTTAGTGAATGGTTAAGTGAAAAGAGTGATAAAGCGGGGAAGCCTACAGACAGTCTACCAGAAAGGCCTTTACGCATAACCACCGATCCTGAAGTTCTGGCTACTCAGCTGAATTCTTTACCTGGTCTCACTTACAGTCCACATGTATATTCAACTCCAAAGCACTATATCCGTTTTACTTCTCCATTCCTTTCAGAAAAGAGGAGGAAGAAAGAACCTGTGGAAAACATTACTGGCTCTTGTAAGAAGGTAATGCTTCCCTTCGTTATGGTGTTCTATCCCATATTAATTAAAAAGAAGTCTTTATTTACTAGCATAAATTCAGGCAGAAAAAAGGCTGGTTGGCAAACCAGTCATGTTATACATTTTGAAATGTTAATCATTAAAGTTTGAAATCACTAATTTGAACTTGTTGTATTACAGCGTTGGTTGAAGCAGGCTTTGGAAGAAGAAAATTCAACAATGATTGATAGATTTAATTCACCGTCACAAGAGAGATCTAGAAGTCCGGCCATCAATGGTGAACATAAAAGTCCTTTATTACTGAATGACAGCTGTTCCTTAACAGGTGTGAAGCTTTTATAAATATACTAAATAAGAGCTATGTCAAAGTAGCTGATTGCGGAGCAGTGTTTTTTAAAGTGATGAGTTGATGAAAATTCCAGGGATATTTGCGTGTTTTTCTGATACTTTCTTTGAAAGAAATGCTTACTTTCATAGTGGTTGGGAGCTTTTCCCCCTTTAATGTATATTAGATAAGAAACCACTGTATTTCCTAGCATTTACAGTCAACAAAAGACTAATGTTTTTGGTATTAGTATTAAGAGGTCAGGTTATAAATTTAATTTACTGTGCTTTCTATATACTTAAAATCCCTTTAAAACTCAGTAGGCCAGTGTAGCACATGAGGGAAAAGCTGTGTAATCTTGTAGGCATAATAGAAAATCAGAGTGCGCTAAAACCAACACACTTCCACAAGCATATAGGGCCTATCAGATGATTCCTGTTTACAGTCCTGAATTTTGAATTTCCATCTTTTAGCTGAACAGTCTTAAAAATGTATAGAAGTTGACTTTACCTTTTCTGGAGACATAGTTCTTCCCAGCATCCTAGCACACAGAATTCAGTTACTGATGTATCTGTAGGCTGTTAAGAGTTTATTTTTCAGGAAGTCTGTAGGCTGTCAAAAGTTCATCTCTTAGGAAGCCTGCCCTTCAGAGACTTTTTTAATCTTAGAATTCTTTAATTTGGAATTCACAATTTCATTACCTAAAGTACTTAAACAACTGTAAGTGATTATTATATCTAGAAATCTTGTAACTTTTTTCTAATTTTTAACACACAGATCTAACCACACCACTAAAAAAACGAAGACTCTATCAGCTGTTGGAGTCTGCATTCTCAGAAACCTCCACACCTACTCCTTCTCCCTATGCCACACCAACCCATGCTGACATCACTGCCTCCGAACCATCGTTGTTTGCTACTCCTCCAAGGGTAAAAACAGAAGATGAAGCTTGTCGAAATGGTTACAAACCCATATATTCACCAGTTACTCCTGTAACTCCATGTATACATGGAAATACCATGCACTTTGAGGTGAGATTTCTAATGAATTTTAGAGCATTCAGAGAAAGTGTTCAGACATTGCAGTGTAAATCAGTATTTGTACTCCTGCTACAAAATGTGGGGGGGGTCTTTCTCGAGGCTAAACAATAAATTGACTTGCAATTACTTCTTATTTATTTAGAATATTTCCTCACCTGACAGTTCCCCAGAAATAAAAAGGCGCGCTTACAGTCAAGAGGTAAGGAAACTTGGAAAACGTGCGAATGGTATCTCGATTTTACCTGTATGGCTGCTCTGTTCTTAGTAAATGCTTTTCACCAGCCATTGCAAGTTTCTGAGAATTTAAAGGGTAACTTCCACACAGGTTTTATTTGCTTACTGCTTTATGTTTCCACTTTACCTATTATATTCTCTATTTTAAACTGGTTTGTCTCTGTATCACTTAAAAATCCTGATTTGGATCAGGATCAACTCCTAAAATGGAAAGGAGTAACTACTGCAGTTTCTAGATGGGAACAGAAAAAGAACACTTCGCTTTCCAGGCTGTAGTTAGATTCAGATTAACATTTCTCTTTGTTACCAGCATTTCTTAATTGTTTTTGTTGATCCCACTTATGCTCAGAGTGAGAGAGCAGAGCAGAAAGTTAGTAAGTCTGCATAGGTGGTGGATTAGTTGAAGAGCAAGTGTTGTTGGAATATGTCTGGGTACTCCCAGCCTGCAGGCTGCATGTGTCCTGCCGTGGGCCTTCGTCAAGTGTGTTTCGGAAGTGTCTTGGAAAAACTTTTCCTTCCTTCTGCCTCTTCGAAATAGGTGGTTTGACACTGAGGAGGATTGATTTTATGTTGAAGCAAGTGCTTTGTAGCTTCCTGGCCCGGGACTTGCTCCTTTTGAAGCTCCTCCCCTTCCTCTGCCAGTCATAAATAAGACCTGGCTCTTAGTGTTTATTTTTACTTTGATTAATGTACATTTTATTAAAATGCTTTAACTTAATACATGGGAATAGTAGAACTAAGTGTCTGGCTGTAGAATTGTTTTTTAAAAACAGATAAATTCATGGTGCTGGAAGGCCTTTAATCCCACTTAAAGGCACATCTGAATGTCAAATAGTTGCAGTTTTGATGGAGTGTGAAAAAATAGTTACATGCTTTTTCTTCATGCAGGGTTATGACAGAACATCGATTCTAGCACTGAATTCTTTCAGAAATTCCAGCCTGACAGAAATGGGCCTGCAAGAAATAAAGACTATTGGATATTCTAGTCCAAGGAATAGGACTGATGTCACACGGCAGTGCACTGGAGAAATGGAATCTGTGTCAGACCTCCAGCTGGGACTCGAAGTAATTGAGCAAAGTGCACTGCATAAAAATGTGGAAGCCCCCACACATGATAGGACTGATTCAAACAGCCAATTAGAAACTGCTCATTGTGGACGGGGCACAATTTATTCTTCCTGGGTAAAAAGTCCTGACAGGACAGGTGTAAATTTCTCAATGAATTCTAATTTGAGGGACTTGACCCCTTCACATCAGTTGGAGGTAGGAGGTGGATTCAGAATAAGCGAGTCAAAGTGCCTGATTCAAGACGATGCAAGAGGCATGTTCATGGAAGCATCTGTTTTTTGTACTTCAGAAGATGGAATTGCACCTGGCTTTGGAAGGACTGTCAATAATGACAATTTGATGGATGGAAATTGCACACCCCAGAACCCTCCACAAAAGAAAAAGGTTATAACTTTAAGAATCATTTGGTCTGTCTTCCATTGTCTGCTAATGTTATTTCTATAACAGAAAGGACCCCAATGTAATATGAACCAACTGGTGGCTCATATTTGCATACTACAGTGTAGTAGACATTCAGGTGAAATGATGAAGTACAAAGAGAAAAGCTGCATAAAACCATTAGTAAATGTATTTTTCCAACATATAAGATACAAATTCTATTTCATATGAGTCTTAAATGAATTGCCCAATAAATAACTGCTTTTCAAGTTTGAAAATGGTTGCTTATGCCATCCAGTGTTACAGTATTGTTATACAGAATATATACTAGCATCATAGAGATCATATACTGTGAGCATCTGTTATGAATTACTGCAAGAAATTGCACCAACAGATTTGTGCTACTCAGACTTTAAAGTTAGAACTGCACAGAAATCCTTAGTTCCAAGAAATACTTTTCTTGGCTTAATTTGTTGGGGTTTTTAAAATATTGTTTGAAAAATAAGCACAATCTAAATTTGCTACTCTCATGAAACATTTCTTGTAGATAAATGATGTAGTCATGGGCAACTCAACCAAGGTTTGGAAGTTACTTTGCATAACTTGTAGACTGCATTTTACTGTCAGGTTGACTCCCTTTGCAGAAAGGATGACAAACATGAAAGGCAATGGTCTCCAGTATACCGAATTGCCTATTCTGTCTCATCACAGACTCTAGTAATCTTTCTTGTTTGAAAGGTGTGATTTATGTTCTTTATGGAAGCAGTGATTAGGAGAGTGGAGTTGTTTTCTTCGTGTATACATGCATGCACAGTGGGGTTTGGGTATTTTTGGTCACATTGCAGCCCCTTGTACATGCCTGCTCCTCTGGGGGCATTCTGCTGGGGAGCAGTGAGGAGTGTAGCTTCAGTAGTTCTCCATCAGAACTGGACTTTTGTTTACTTGCTTCAAGCTGAGACATAAATGGAGCGACATTGTAGGAGCTCTGTTCTTAGCTGGTCACAGCCCTGAAAATTTGATAGATCTTGTGTGTGTTACTGTAGCCCTGCTGTTTTGGCAAACCCAAAAAGAAAACGTAAGCCAAAATCTCTGTAACTTGACATTATTCTTTTCCTGAAGGCTAAATTAGTCTTCACAAATCCCAGCAGCACTTAGTAGTTCAGTAACCCTCCCCACTTCTCTTGCTGGCAAGGATTCTTCCAGGCTGTTGCTGCTGAGAGCTTATGCTACACTAAGCCTCACATAAAAAAAGGCGTGGCTGCCCCCTGAAACCCCCCAGTCACAGGATTCCTGTCTAAAAGTCTCAGTTTGAAGAAACAACCAGAGAAAATTGTATCCCTGAAAGAAGGGGTTTTAGAGTTTCTGAGGACACAAACACCAAAATTTGAAACCTTTGACAGTATAAAAAAAGAGGTGGTGGGCTCAATCCCACCTAAGGTGAAAGGTGCGAATTCAGGTATTTTGTAGGAGACTAATTGTAGGAGCCTTTTCCCTAGGGTCACCTGAGACAGCAATATCCTTAGGTAGGTCTTTGCAGGAAGTTTTTGCGTATTTCTACATTTCAGCAGACATCTACTCTTGTTTTCTCTTACTATTGCACCAGTCCTTTATCAATACAGTTCTGTACATTGTGGCCACACTACATAGGTTTCTTAACATTTAAGCTTTCTTTAGAGCAATATTCTTTAGGGGATCCCTGTCACATGATATGGAAATAATACAAAATTGTTTGAAAGGAAATCACTTCTTAACCTGACCTTTTTTTGCAAAATCAGATATTTTTCACTGTTTTTACCCTGACATATGGATGGGTCTCTAACAGGTCTGTTTGAAAGCAAACAAACAAAACCCCTTAGGACTGCAAACAGAGCAGCTGCCTTGGTTTTTCTCTCTCTGTAGAAATGGATGTCCAATTTTATTGAGGACAAAGCCAGTTAAAGATTTAATTTTTTTCATTATTGCACTTTAGTTTCTTGGTTTATATGCTGTATGGTTCAGAGCAGGATGTTGATAACTAGAAGAAAATTTGTAGACATTAAATGTTATCTTTACCAAACTAGTGTAGTTACTGAATAAAGTAGGTCTGAAGGTCAGTATTTCAGCTTTCTACTTCAAATCTTGAAGATTCATAGTGAAAACATTTGAACATGTATTTTTTTCACTGGAGACAATTTACTAACGACTTACACTGGTTTCTGTTCTATGGAATGTCGGTGTAGTGAGTCTACATAATACATGAAATAGGAACCATGTGTCATTATTTTTGGTAATAAGAGCTAGCTTAAAAATACGTTCTTAATCAGTCACTCTTAAAATGCAGTAAATACAGAACTTCAAAATAAACTCTGGGAAAAGTAAGTTGCAAATTCTGTATGTTAAAAAAGGGTATGAAGAGTTTAGCAAATCCTTTGATATGTGCAGCAGAATGAAGCAGAAGGGTAGTAGTGGGGTTTCATGCAAGGGAGTGAGTCTGAGAGCAGGATGTGACGTCTCTTGAAATTAGCTTTACTAGATCGGTATAATCTTAAAATTCTGCAGTTCCAGGAGAAACTGTAGAGTCCCTTGTAACTACAGCCAACAAAATTACTTCAGCAGTAGACCTTTTGCTGAGCTGTGTCATCTGCTTCTTCCCTGGGGCAGAACACATACTTCTTCTCCTGGCAGAAGCATTTTTTTACTCTCATCTTTACGGTTGGTATTAGCTCAGTAATCTGTAAATTCACTGCAGATGTGGTGAAATGTCTTCAATTAATCTCTGCGCTTTTTTTTAAGAACCAATTACATGGTACATCTTACTGAAATATAGTACATTTAATAGAAACTGTGAGAAAGAAAATGGATAAAACTTCCTTTCTAATGTTTGTTTGTGGGGCTTTTTTCCCCTTAGGTGTCCTTGTTAGAATACCGAAAGAGGCAACGTGAAGCTCGAAAAAGTGGCTCAAAGACAGACAACTTCCCACTGGTTACTGTATCTCCTCATGCTGCTGGTGGAGGAAATACGAGTAGTAACAATGGTGCTAATGATGGGTATAACAACAGTGGTGAAAATGGGGAGCAAACTGATAACACTGCAAGCCTGCCTTTACCACTGCCAACTACTGTTTATAATGCAGCTCCAGAAGACACTGGCAACAACTGTGCAATTAAGGAATCTTCCTCCAGTGAGAAGAGTGAACCAGAAGTTCAGTGGTAAGCCACAAAACTATAGGACTAAAGTTCAGAAGAATTATTTATGTAAATCTAAGTCTTTGGTATTTGAAATCTAGTTTTCATTAAGGCTGCTGTTGCAGATTACTGACTGGAAGCCCTTCTTTCAGCTTAGTAAATAGTTTTCTTACGTTTTTCCTCAGAAATATAGCAGATACCTCATAATGATTAGAACACATGAAGAATTGCCCATAAGATACTTGTTAAATTATTTTAATTCTGCTTTTTTATTTTTTAAGAGCAAAACAAGTATTGGTTTGAGCATTTGTATCCTTGTATTTCCACTGCTTTGTCTGTGGGCTGAAGAGAATTTTTCATGTTAAATCCAAACCCTTTCCAAAAGTATTGTAGGGCAAAGGGTGGAACAGGAGAATAATCTGTATTGATTAGCAAAGGCTTCTGGAAGACCTTAGGAGGTCTGTTTTTCAGTCATGTGGCTGGAACATGTGTGGGATGTTTGCGGTTGCTTAAGTGCCCTGTGCAGGGCTGAATGCAGCCTGTCCAGTGGCTCCTGCTCAGGTGGGAGCGTGTGGTGACACTTGCAGCATTGTTCATGATTGCTCAGTGGTTCCCTTGTTTGCAGACCAGACCATATGGGCAGTGTGTGCACTGCCAGATACTCCAAACAACCCCAGATCCTGAGGAGAGGTGGAGTATGGGTGGGGAGGAGATAGAACGACTTCGGTCTGTGTAAAACACTGCACAGACTCATTTTTCACTGAGTTTTTGGTAGCTTTAAAACAGGTGATCAGCTGTGGTGACACTGTCTCCAAAACTTAATAGTGCAAAATAAATCCTGCAGATGTTCTTCATGCTGTAGTGAAGGCCTCAGTGTGGTGGGGAAGAACCATGGGCTGAGAAGTTGAACATCATTCCACTCAGATGCTCCAGCTATTCCACAATAGAAGGATTTTGTAAAGCCAGTTGAAGGGAGAACATAAGTGCAGTCTTCAGTGTTCCACTCAAAAGTGGCTGTTAAGTTCACTATGCAGAAGCTACTGCACTAAATTGTAAGCAAAGACTGTGGAAACAGGCTAAACAGGGAAGAATTTACTACTAGGATTTTGCAGTAACCCTGCAGAGCAGCACCAAAACTTACTCCAGTGCAGCAGTATTGTGGAGTGATGCCGTATGTCCTTGCCAGAAAGGAAGATAGTTTTGTGGAGCGCTGTCATTTACAATGTTCTTGATCAGGTTGTGAGTAAGAGATGTAATCAGTTATAGGAGGGAAGGCAGGACTGTCATTGCATACCCACTATCTGGCAATTTAAGTGTAGAAGCTTAAACAGAGATAGATTTGTAGTGGTACACAATTTACAGCTATGCATCCACTATTAAAGAGCAGATTCTTAACAACAAACAAACAAGACAACTATTTCCAGTTCTGGAAGAAGAGAGTTTTCTACAAATGGAGAGTATGAACCAGTAACCGTGACCTTTATTTTTTTTACTTTTCAGTTGTTTAGAGAAAGAAAAACCCACAGATCTACAGATACTTCCTTAATAAGAGGAAATGCCAGTTTTTGTAATGTAACAAGGTTCCAGGAAATCACTGTATTTGAAGTGGGAGAAAATAGATACAAACCACTTGAGTAATATTTCTTATGCACAACCAGTTATTTGGTTGTTATGAGCAGCCAATGCTATAAACTTTTTCTGACTTGGTATTTGCATATACATTGTCCTAAATTTGTCCTACATCCTCTTAAATTTAAAATGTACTTCTCTTGCAGGACTGCATCAACCTCTGTGGAACAAGTGAGAGAACGAAGTTATCAGAGAGCTTTACTTCTCAGTGATCATAGGAAAGACAAGGACAGTGGTGAGTTGATGTATTGTGTTGAAGATACATAAATCTAACCAGTTCCCCCATGGTAATCTGTATCATTCTAATACTGTGTTTGGGTCTGCTTCATCTGTAGGGGGAGAATCACCTTGTAGGCCATGCTCACCGTCTCATGTTCAGTCTCCATCTCATTCAAATCTCATTTCCCAGTTGCAGCTTAAGGTCCCTTCTTTCACTGAAATTACGGAAGGTCAGTAAGCAGATGACCTTGTTGACACTTGACATATTCAATAGTCTCTAACAACAGCTTTAATAGCTTTTTTAAAGTCAACTATAATGTGCTTAGTGATCTCTATAAAAGATTTGATTTTCCCACTTTGATATTTATCTCTGTTTATTCCTGTAGAACCTGATTCTGAAAATCCAGAGCCAACTTCTGAATGTCCGTCCCCAGATACTTCACAAAGGACTTGTAAGAGTCCATCAAAAGCAAGCAAGGTAATGCAAGGTGTTTGCACAATAAGCATAGGAATAGTTTCGTCCATCTCTGATTTATCTTTTAAAATGTTACTTGTAGGATTTACTACTTAGATGAACATATGTGTATTGTCACCTATCTGTGCAGTAATTTTAACACAAGATAAACATTTGCAAGAATATTGGTCCATATGTACTAAAAAGTGAGTTTATGTGCTGTGCTTTCAGTAGCTGTGTGTGTTTATGGATGATCTTACACTCTGTAGACAGAGAGGAGATTTTATCAGTGGATTCAGTATCAGCACTGTTCTGTGAGGGATGAGTGCTGAAGAACTGGCACTCAGAACCGACAGCAGTGATGGTGAGGAGGTTGCTCTTGCTCTGCCAGGGTTTGGCACTGTTTGGCAGTCAGGGCTCTGGTAATATGGAGAAGGATTTTGAGTAGTTGCCATATTAAATGAAGTAATTCAGGTTGTCTTATTTAGTCTGTTTGCTTGAACTACTCCAGCTTTAAAATGTCAAATCACTCTAAAAATGGCTTTATTTCTGTAAGTGGTCTTCTCTGGAATTATTTCTTTGTGATTCAGAAATCTAAAACTTTTAACAAAGAATGGATTCAGACTTTGACCTAATGGATCATTTCTGTTACAACTTTAAAATACACTTTAGTAGTCTTTGACTTGGAAGAATTATTGATATATACTTGCTAAAAATAGTGCCTTCTTAAGCTTACTCTTTCTGTTACTTATGTTTTTTCTCACACCAAATACATATCCTGCACCTCAGCACTTTCTTTCACAATCTGGGAAGAGAGTGTTCTGAGATGTTCTTTTCTGTTTATTGCAGGCATGGTTGAATATTTTGAACGTTTAGCACTGATTGCCTTTCTTTTCATTCCAGCCCTCTTCACCAAGCCCTGTAGTTTCAGCACAGTCACTTGGGAAAACACCCACAAAACCAGATTCGCACTGGGAAACTGCTGCTAATGCACCTGAGACTGAATGTGCGAATCATCCAAAATCCGAGCTGCAACAAAAACAGCTGACAAACAACGTCCAAGCACTTTCAAAAAATCATCCATCTCAGTCACATCTGCGCAGCTCTGCTGAGCAACTTTCACATTCACAGAAGTTGCCTTCCGCACCTTTGAAGCTGCATTGCCCCCCTTCGCCTCACGTAGAAAATCCCCCCAAGTCTTCTACCCCTCACGCGCCTGTGCAGCACGGTTACCTTTCACCAAAGCCTCACTCACAGCAGTTGGGATCTCCATACAGACCTCATCACCCACAGTCACCTCAAGTTGGAACGCCCCAGAGGGAAACACACAGAAACTTCTACCCGGCAGCAGCGACCCTTCAGCCCAGTAATCAGGCGCAGGCCAGCGGCCCCCTCTTCACTCAGACAACATCAGGACAATCTTCAGCTTCCTACAGCCAGTTTAACCAACAAAATTTGAACAGCAATGCGCCACCTCCCCCACCCCCTCCACCCCCTTCTTCTACTTACTATCAAAGCCAGCAGCCCTCTGGAAACTTTCAGAGTTACAGTCAGCTGAAGGGCAGTATACCCCAACAGACTGTGTTTTCATCTGGACCAAATCAAGCACTTCCTGGCACTGCAGGTCAGCAAACGGTGCCGGGACACCACGTAGCTGCGGGGCATTTTTTGCCCTCTCAGAACCCCAGTATTCATCACCAGGCATCGGCATCTGCTGCTCCTCCTCCTCCTCCTCCACCACCTGCTCCAGGACCGCACCTTGTCCAGCAGCAAAGTACTCATCAGCAGCACTCTGTAGCACACGTTGTCGGTCCAGTTCACGCCATGGCAGTGGCTCCTGGATCACACATTCATTCTCAAGCTGCTGGTCACCATTTGCCACCACCACCTCCACCACCAGGTCCTCTCCCCCACCACCAACCTCCCCATCCTTCAACGGGACACCAAGGGTTGCAAGCACAACACCAGCATGTTGTAAACTCGGCACCGCCTCCCCCGCCGCCCCCTCCCTCCAATGTTATCGGCTCGGGGCACCACCCTGCATCAGCACAAGGGTTACACCACCCATCACATCAAGGACCCCCCCATTTCCCTTCCAATGCTCACACAAGCGTCTCCTCCTATTCCTCACAAGCCCCACATCACACAACGTTAGGACCTGGACCTCAACATCAGCCTGCTGGCACAGGACCTCATTGCCCACTCCCTGGTCAGGGTCCTCACATCCAACCTCAAGGACCAAACAGTATTGCAACACCTACTGCTTCTGGGTTCTGCCCTCACCCTGGCTCCGTGACCCTTCCCCACGGAGTGCAAGGGCAGCAGCAGGCCTCGCCCGTGCCGGGACAGATCCCCATTCACAGAGCACAGGTGCCACCCACCTTTCAGAACAATTACCATGGGTCAGGGTGGCATTAAAACAGATCCCTTTAGTTATAAACATTTTTAAAATGTTCTGTAATATAAACTGTGTATATTTAATATGTACCTATTCAAGGTACTTTTTAAAGCTTGTACATGATACTTTGTATAAAAGCAAACACCAGTGCTCTTCCATTGTATCCTTTCCATTTTTTGCTTTTTAAAATTCCTGAAAACGTGCTGTTAAGCCAGTATTAGGTATTTCTTTTTATTTTCTAAGTGGACATTCCAGCTGTTTTTTCTGGCAGTAGGTTTGATGCTGCATAATGTTTAAAATTTTATTGTTGCAGTTAAATTCATTTAGTGAAAGTTTTCTATATTACTTTTATACAAATGTAATTAAGTAAGTACACAGGCTAAGTGATGGCACTAACAGTTTTTTTTTTCCATTTTCTGTCAACAGTTTTTTGTGTGCATAGAGATAGGAAACAATGCAATACAGATTTTTATAGTTTTGGTGTGGACATGGCTTTTTGTTTCATCAGTTATTTGCAGAAATTGTAATTTAATGTATAGACTGTTTCTAATGTCTCAGACGAGTGCTGTAAATACTGTATTTCTTTTGCTTGTAAAGTTGCTTAAAGCTTCTTTCATTTGATATAGTATTGTATATAATAAGTCTTTTGCAAAAAAAAGTGTGATCTTTGTGAAAGTAGTACAGTATATGATCTTTAATTTTTTTTTAATATACTGTCACATTGCAGCACTGGTTGGGCATTTTAATTCATGTTAATAAATCACAATTATGTCAGTTTTACCTACTTGTCCTGAAAGGGTGCTGTATCAGCAGGAAAGCGGCCTTAAGTCTCTGATCTCCCCTGCTCCCTGCGAGGCTTCACTTCTCTGCAGTTTCCAGCTCTGGCTTCACTTCTGTAGCACAGACAGATGTGGAACAGGTTCGAGGAAGGGGATTCTTTCCCCTGCTCAGTTTAGAGGTTGAGGAAGAATCACCCCAAGCACAGCAGGGTCTTGGGTCAGTTTACTGCTGGTGAAAGAGCACGCATCGGGTATTTTTATGCTAGAGGTGTTCTGACCGTGGTTACAGAGCAGGGAAGCACCTGTCTGCTGCAGTACCTTCCTCTTTCCCTTCTCTGGTGCCTCCTCAAGCCCTCCAGTTGGGGTGTAGGGAGGAATCTGAGTGGGTGGTGCTGCAATGGGGTACAGAATGTTACAAACTGCTACAAACTATGTAGCGGTTTGGGGTTTTTGTAAGGGAAGTGATTTATTCCTGCTGCTGAAAGCGAGAGCTAAGATGGTGCTGTTGTGCTCATCAGTGCAGTCACTCTGTCATGGGTGAGGGTTGTCCTTCCACCACAGCAGTAACTGCTCGGTCCTGCTCACACAGCAGGATGGTGCTCAATGGCTCCACCTCAGACCAGAAAGGAGAACCAGCGTGTGAGGAAAGCCAAAACAGGATAGGAGGGGCAGTGGCTGCTCCTACCCCGTGAAAATAAGTGGTAATTCTTTTTAACATGTAGAAAAAAAAAAAGGAGGGCCCACTTGAAATTGATTTGCTTCAAAGTACTGAAAAATCTTGCAAGTTAAAATCATACACCAGAAATGCTTTCCTGAACACCTGGTGGTGCTGCAGAACACACACTGTGGAATTCACATTTTACACTAGCATGAGTAGTGTAGGACAGGATTAGGCTATCAGAAACAGCAGAAAAACCCAGCCCATCCTCTGTGTAGTTACTCAGACACTGACTTCGAAAACAAATGTGCATCATCCTGTCTAGCCTAGCGTTCAGATCTGGTTCTCTGCCCCTCTTCCGTACCTCCAGGAAGTGACAACATAATTTCAAATACAAGAGAACGTAAAATACCAACTGTGCCTGGCAAGGTCTTAGTGCAGTACAGGGAGCTGCTGCACTGGCGAGCACAACAGGACGAGGCCTGGGCATTGCTCCCCAGTGCTGCTGCAGCACCAAGGCCAGGCAGAAGGCAGAGCTCTGCCAGCCCTGTGCTCGCTCACCTGCCTTGGCTGCCCCTGGCCCTTCAGCCAGTGCCAGCATTTTCTGTATATTCAAGAATGCCTTTGTAACTGGTTGCAGCAACCACGCACTACAGGGCTAGGCTGGGTGTGAAGCTGAACGTAATTTTTACCTCCAGCGTGAGTCCATTGTGGCATCGTCCTTCTGAGCAGCGTTGTCCTTGCAGCCACTAAAAGCAGTTCCAGGGATGAGGGTGAAGGCACACGGTCCTGAAACCCAACTGCAGTCGGGGCCTCAGCACTGGACGAGTTTCCCTGGACCAGACTGGACCAGAGGGTGTCGCACTGCAGTGCCTTGGCAGTTCTCTGGAGGAGTGGCTGCCCCAGCCCTCGGCATGGGACAATCATTCCCTTGTTTACAGGACTTGTTACAGAACAGCTGGTGGGAAAGACGCTTTTTTTTTTGGTCACATTTCACCCAGCAAACCACTCCTACCCAGCCCCTCCTGCCACAGGACCGGTGGGGTTGCTCTGACTGACACCAGGTGATGTGTTTCATAAACGAACACGGGAAGCTGCCTTTCTCTGGCCAGGATGAGCCAGCCCCCACCTCCCACCCCTCCAGCACCCCAACAGCTGAGTCGTGGCTAGGCAAAGATTCCAATGACCAGCAACACTGTCTGAAAAAACAAAACACTTTAATTAGACAACTGCAAGCACCTCAAACAACTGGTTATTGTTACAGCATGGGGCTATCTTCTCACAATCTAGTTATTGCAAAGGCATGTGAATAAATTTTATATGGACAAAGTCAAGAAAAAAGTGGCACTGTAGTTACATGAAGATCAGGAGTAAGCTTACATTCATCCCACTGACTTCTAAAAGAGGCCCAAACACACCTCCGTACTGTACATTCTAAAATCTGTATTGCCTATAAGCTTCAGCCTATGCAGCTTTTTTTCCTAGGAAACACATAATTGTTGCGTGCAACTTACAATGGGCAGTTGTATGTCTACGGATGGGAAAGAATAAAGCTAGTGCAATTTGTTTTAGAAACATGTAAAGCTATGAATGGAATGAGCATGATCTCGCTTCTTGGATTATTTTACCCACTGCACTGTAAATATCTGCAGCTATATCCTTCCTTAACTGATGCCAAGCACACACTTTTATTATAAAAGATCAGTAATTCTACACAGAGAGTGGTTCTCATGCTCTACTTTTAATTTTTTTTCTTTTTCTTAAGGTATAGTACAACTTACAGTGCTTATAAAAAGGCAACACCATATGGTACCATGTCTTCACTATCACATTGTAAGGGAAATTGCTATTTTTCTTTTCTTAAAAGCACTTAAAATAGGCAAAAGTTCTAAAAGGGAGTGCTAAATGATAATGCATACTTTATTAGAAAGAAGTCTAGCCTTCCTTTAAAGTGCCGTTTGGGGAATGAAATCCTGTAAACCAGAGCCACTTTGTTTAAAACCCAATGAACAGGAACTGCTACAGAATAGAAAGTTTACACAATTCCTTAAAGCAGTTTAAAGTCCACTACATGCAATTGGTTTGCTATAAAGCTCTCTAAAACTTAGTCGCTTTACTCTGAAATTGAGTCCCCAGTCCCATATTTAAATGGAAATACACATTTACAGGGTGCATTTACATACACTATAATACAAGAATGACATCCCTTTGCCAGAAGATAAAATTGTACAATTCCTTGCCGTAACTCAGTTCTGACTTGATAAATTTCTTACACTCGTAAATTATATAATATGCATCAGCTAAAATATTTTTTTTTTCATAAATAGTTACAAAACTTGCCAAAACACATGGGGGGAAGTTTCTTTTGTTCAAAAATCTGACATCTGAATGTCACACAACACAAGAAACAATGCTTAAAGACACATTAAGTGTTTTCTGAAGAAAGTGGGTGAGTAAACTACTAGCTGAGGACAAAAAGACTACCCTTCCCCAAGAACACAGTGCACAAAAAGCAAAATGTCAAACAGTACCTCAAGCAAAATAAAGGTCTGAGGATTGAAGCCAGCTCACGTGTGATCCTGCTAAAGATTTTGTGACAGTCACCATTTAGGTCCAACGCATTGGAAAGTGGTTGCTGGCTTTTTTTTTTTTTAACAGCTGGAAGATTCTGCTAAGAATTCAGCCACGGATGCCTAAGGCATTCTCCAGCTGAAGCGCGTTTCTCTGGGACCATTTCTAGCATGGGGATCAGGAAATCTGTAAACTGTGCAGCATCTTCATGAGGCCAACCATACTTCTCCACAAGCACATCAAAAAGACTCCAAGGTTTCAACTTGGTAATGTGTCGGAGTTCTCCTGCAAACAGAAATATTAATAGCATTAGAAAAACACCTTGTTATCCAGGTCAACGACTAATCCCTGTTTCGTTTTTCTCCCACTCTGCATTCACAGCACCTTGACCAGGCTGGGAATCATTGTTTAGGAACGGCAGCACACACCAAGCTTGCTCGAGGTCCTCAAAGGAGACGAGTATGTTCGATGTCAAAGCCAAGAAACTGTTCCTACGGCCATCAGTACGTTACACCTGGACTCCACTGGTTCTTCCTGCTGTCTTCACTCTCCCGTGCACAAAGGCACTCATTCACACTCACGTTCACACCACGGCCAAACAACACTGCAGGCCTTTCCTTCTTCATCAGCCACTGAACCCAGATTTCACAGAATCTGCTCCAATCCTAAAATGGAGGTCTCAGAAACACAGGACCTTGCCCCACTAAGTGGCATTTGCCAGCAGTGCAGCAGAGCACTGATTCATTCCTAACCAAGCTGAGCAGAGGTTTTGTGCTTCAGAGATTCTGCTCCATTTCCCAGGCAAACACCCCCAGGAAGCTTGGTCTGAATCCTTCCTGAGAGGGAAGCACCTGCTGCCACCCAGGTCTCTTTCAACCAACCACCAACACAAGGGGTAGCAGCAGCTGCAGGACTGAGTTCCCCCAAAGAGGCGGGACTTCTGCCAACCTGGCAATGTGTCCCAGACCAAAACAAAGCAGGTGAGAACCCTTCTGTAATTCAAACCAGCAACACTATCCAGGTCTGTCCATGGGTCATCCAGCATGATGGGGAAGACACTTCAGTTTCCGGCTCCTCCATTTTGTGGGAATGAGGCCCAAAGACATGGGATGTGTCGTGAGGTATGTGGTGAAGGGATTACTGTGGGCACGAGAGGGACGAGCAGCTGTCAGGCTGGATGACCCTCACTGCTGCCAGCAGGAGGGAGCGATACTGCGGTGTCACCGTGCACAAGACCCACAGCCTTTGCAATCCAGGCTCCCAATATCCCTCGTTATCCCACATGTGATGTGGCTGCTCCCTCACCATTCATGATGGCAGTAACAGCGTATTCGAGTACACTTGCACCTCCACTTCTCCCAGAAGTATAAATCTGACATTGGAAATCCCCCTTGGAGAGGATGAGAATAGGACCCCACCTTGCAGACAAGTCGACGGGCTCGCTCCTCTTTCCTCCCCAAAGCAGGGGCATCTCTTTGGTAACATCTGCCTTCTGACTGTGTCAGACCATAGCCAGGAACACTTCTATGTAGTGCTACACACTTAGACTTTGTAGATCCAGTGCATTTATCACCAACAATCTAACGAATCTATGGCCTCTTGCTTCAACAAATTACACTAGTCATGAGTCTCTGTGTGTGAAAATTCTTACTGAATGTGACCAGACTTAAGAGTGCCTGATCTGTTCTAATCAGTAATCAAGCCCTGCCATACCCAGCCCCTCTGATCTCTGGGGACCAGCTGGAACACAAGGGCCGTTGTTTTCTGCCCAATTTCTGTACTCTTAATGCAACCCATGGCCATCCCCCTTCTTCTCAGGCATATATCCATGCCAGACAGTCTCCATGGAACACTGCAAAAAGCACTTGAGAGACCCCTGTGGTGCTTCTGCACTGAGGAGAGTGATGGGGTCTCACCCAGTACTGGAGGCTGAACGGGCTTCACAAGCTCACTGCACCACCCGGGATGGGGGCATCAGGCCATACTACTTGTAAGCCAAGTGGTTTGTCTGCTTGGTGCTTGTCCCTGCCTGGACCTACTGCCCATAAAATGCCATCACACATCAGCCCACAGGTCAGAGTTTCTGCACATCCCTGTGGCTAGAGAAGGTCCAGGGCAGGAGAAGTAACCTGTGTCCATGTGACTGCCCCAGAGGCTGAGCATCTCAATGCAATGGATTAAAACCCTCAAAGGCTCAGCAGGCCCTGTTTCTGCTGCCTCAGCCCAGCAGTAGGCTGGGTTGAGTGCTTGGAATTGCTAGGCAGGGTGCAGTGCTTGAAAAAGCAGCTCTCCAGCTGCTGTCACAAAGTCCCCACAAGAGCAAGTGTGCAAACAATCCATCACCCACAAGGTAAAGAGTCCTGCTGGTAAAAGAAGCTCAAGGTGTGCTGCCCACAGCGAGGAATGCCAGCAGAGGCCACATTCTGGTTTATGTGTGAACATTCACAGTACAAGCATGTCCCATCAGTACCCAGAGACACAAAAAGGCTCCACTTTGGGCCCACAGCTGCCCCACATAACAGGAAGGACAGCACATCCTGCAGCAGCATATTCATTTCCAGGCTCACTCTCAGCCCTTTACATCTTTGTGCAACTCTGAAATTTAACTGCTGAAACTCTTACCTTTTGGAAGGCTTCCAAAAGAGTGTGTTAGTGACTACTTACAAGAACACGTAGTAAATTACGTAACAGGAATGCATGAACTCAAATACTGCCAAAAAGCGATAGGAAAGTGACTTGTTACTGACTGCAAGCAAAAAATTACTAAGAAAAAATTATGTCCGTGGCTTCTCCAGCTCCCAGCATTCACTGCAAGGGCTGCTGTAATCATGTACCAAATTAGGCTTAGCTGTGGGGGAGGGTGGGTGTGTGTTCCCATCCAGCACTGTCTTCATCTTTGCACTCACATTTTGGCATTTCCAGCATCTTTCCTCCCTCAGATCTCATAAGGTAAGACTGCACGATGAGGCTCCTGGTGCCACCGTGGAAGCAAGTTCTTGCTGTTTGAATACTCCTCATTTTGTGAAAGTCCATGCTAAGGCCAGCACAATATTCAGCAGAGTTTTGCTGCTGAGGAACAAACTATTTTAGCCCTATGGACTGAAGTTTTCCACAAGAAATTCTGTGAAGATTGTAAAAGCACTTACGATACGATACAGTAAAAATTATCTGTATGGGAGCCACACTTAAAACTAATGCTTCAGTTTTCAATAAGGATCATGATGCTAACTAGAAACAAAACAGGGCAAGTGAAAGACAATTAACACCACTCAGATGGACAAAAAAGTCTAAGAATTATTGTCATGTAGGTCCTTCTCATTTCCGTCCTAAAGCATGACAGTAGTACAGGAAATGGAAGTGTCTGCCAACATGTATTTTCATCTAGTTCAAGATATTTGTACCACGTAGTTGGAGGAGAGCAAGGCTGTACCTCTGTTTAAGGGAGAAATTAAAAAAGCACAGACCCCACCAGTTTGACACCATCTGTATTCAGGGCATTGGCATGAATTTTCAAAGAAGTGCTAAAAATGCACTTCTTTGTGAGAACTTCCTAAGAGAAGGTCTTTATTTGGATTTTTGATAGTGAAGCACACAGGAGATAATCCGCAGAGGACAACAGAGTTGTCAGAGCTGTAAAACTCCCGTTGCCAAAGCAGAGGCAGCAATGATCCCTCTGAAAAATGGACTGTTAAGTCAGAAGGAAATTACTAAAAAAATTTCTGAAGGACCAGGGGGGAAAATGCTATTTAAAGCTTCCTCTGCTGACTGTAATGCAAAAAACCCAGAGCTCATAGATGAAATTAATCCAAGACAAGTTTAAGATGTGTCACCAGGCAAGAGAAGGATGGATTATTGAACACTAGGACATGGATGATGTGAAGGACTGGGGAAGCAGCAATGGGATATAATCTGCTGCTACACACCTATGACATGGTCCCAAGAACTAATGCAAGGACTGCTGGTACAGCAGGTAGAAGCGAGGAGCTTGGAGGGAGCCCTCTCTCCCTTCCAGGAGGTTAAATGAGCAGCGTAACAGGGAGTGCTCTCATTGTTCAACTTCCAAAGGGCAAAGCCAGCACCTGGCCAGCATCTTGCACAGGTTTAGCTCACAAAGAAACAGGCCTAGCAAATACCAGAAGAAAAACAGAAGGGACCATGGTCTAGAAAAAACAAAAGGGTTTTATGTTTTAGTGCCAAAACATATTAATCATTTTTACAGTCAAAATAGCTTCCATGAAGACACTGGAGAAAAGGATTCCCCGGAGTTACTACTGGGCTCAATCAAGATGAGACCCTATAAAAATACATGAACATTTGTGTTACAGTATAAGAAGTAACTTACAAATGCTTTTCCTCTTTTAAATGCACCCTCCTATTTGAATGTCACAAACTGCCTCAGGCAATTACTGAGAAAGGACTTGATCCTGTAAACTCATTAAGTTACTAACATCTTTCTTTTTGTGCCTGTGACTTCAGTAGCACAACTCAAGTGTTTAAAGCATCTCTCTGAGGTCAGGCTTGCTTATGGACAGGAGCAAAACTCAAACTGTGATTTCCTGATTTTCACCCAAGACTGACGTTTTCAAAACAGGAGCTCACAATTGTGGACACACAGTGACATTTTTAAGCCCACCCTTAGACCACAACAAGAAATTCTCCCAAGAGCCTCAGGCCTGTACGAGGCTTCTGATCTCTAGTGCTCAGGCAACAAACAGATGAGTACAAAACACAGCAGCTTGCTGGCCGACTCTGAAGCCTATCCCTCCTACCCTGCCAGCCCACCACACACAAATCCCTGCTGGGGACACCACAAGCTGGCAGTACTGGGGTGCCAGGGAAAAGGTAAAGGATACCTGGTGCCCGATGCAAAGAAAAGATGCTCAAGTAAGCAGGACACTTGCCACCTCTCCTTTTCCTCCACTAAGCATTTCAGGTTCCCCAACTTGCAACAGTAGAATAACTGGTATGATCTGGTAATGCAGCTTGGTTTGTTACTCCTCTGTCTTGCATTTGAGATTCTCTGGTTTAAGTAGAAACAGGTGGGATCCAGTCTACTTAATCTTCGACAGCAAACTTGCACTTGCATTTCATGTGGTTGGTGAACCAAGCCTTTAATCCTACCTTAAATCCCACCCTGTGGATTTGAGAGGCACCCCCAGTACCTCTGAGGAATGTCACTGATATTCAGGCCCTAGAGGACAACAGTGACACTGCAGCTGAAGATGCTCATGGATGCACCAGAGACTCCCCCCATCACAGGAATTTTACAAACTGCCCTCTCCTGTGCTCTGCCAACACTGCAGTTACTGAATAACTGTTAGGTCATTTTACAGTTCTACGGCATCATTAGAAAATGCCAACCTGTCTGCTGTAAGGTGAAAATCAGGAATGTGAGATACACCCCAGCAGCTGCAATCCCTGTCTGAAGGTGCTGCAGGCTATCTTGTGCCCAGCCCCCTTACTCCTTTACACATTTACAGACCTGTGGGCCTCGAGTTTGCACATCTCAGTTACCAGGAGATTGTTTGAAGCCTGCTGACACAGCCTCTCTCTCTGCCTGCCATGGCAGCCAGCTCCTGAAGCTCACTGCCTGCTGTGCAAGGAAGCACTTGTTTTAAAGCCATCCTCTGCAAATTTCACTGGCTTTCCCCCAGCTCTGACATGGTGGGTGCTGGCAAACAGCAGTTCTGTCTTCAGCTTATCCACTGACTTCCTGATTACGTAAACCTTTACGATTCCTCCAGCAATCCTCTCTGCTCCACACTCAAAAGCTCGAGTCATTTCAGCCTCCCCCAAAGGGCAGCTGCTCCCTCCTAGATCATCACTGCTGCCCTTCTCTACACTGCAACGCCATTACCAGCCTCCTTAAGGACATGGAGGCACACGGAGGTCGCTGCTGTACCAGAAATATCCCGCACAGAACAGGCAGCCCTGGTGTACGGGAGCGTCAGTCACTGATTGTGTCTAGCCTCATGACCCCGAGCTCCCGGAGCCCAGCACCGCCGGCTCAGCCCCCAGACACCACCACCTCACTGCAGCTGTTGGGCTGCACTGCCCAGCCCACGGCACAGCTCAGGCACATGGAGCCACAGGCAGGGCAGTCCACAGCTCTGGTCAGCAGGACAGTGCCCTCCCCAGCTGTGCCTGACAGCCCTGGATGTTCCCCCACCACATGAGAGGATGCTCCTGACAGACCCTGTCCCTCCATACAGGACAGTGCTGTCTCGTACACGCAGGGGATGGAAGACACTCGAGACATCACCACATCCCCCACGTGTCAAAATCCTACCTTAAAGAGCAGCCTGGGCAAAGACAAAGTTCCATCGCTTGGCACACACCCGTCTGCTCTGCCTGTTCCCCCAGTGTGACAGTGACCACACTGAGCTCAGTGACCACTGCCCAGGTATTCCCTTCCCACCTCCATTACTTCTTACCAGTAGCATCTGCTGGCCACCATCTAGGACCAAAGCTGCTGACAGATGATTTTCCACTGTGTTACAAGCTACACATCACTTGAGTCCTCACACTTACATGAACATTAGACAAAAGATTCACACGGACACTTGTTAATATCCACACTTCGCTGAGTACATCCCCAAATGAATTTTAAATGACATATTGAAATGAACACCGGAAATTGTGGCTTTTCCCAGAAAGCCAAGTTTACACCAAAGTTCTTCTTTAATAAGAGCTCTCCATTTAAATGGATATATTTCTTCAGTACCCATAAATGAACATATTCTCCTTTTGGATAGTATTATGCTTTAAATTAGTGTTGCATAAATACCGTTACCTTTTTTGGTGAAAAACTCCTTGGAATATTTCCCCAACATAGCGTATTTTCGAGGGATTTTTCCCAGCAGTTCAATGATCAATGCTATGTGGTCTGCATTGGAGAACATTGCCAGCAAAACAGAAACATACAACAGTTTAATCAGTACATTGCATGCACACACTAACACTGGCCCGGTACAGACAGAAATAGATTGATCCTGGTAAAAAACACACGTGCACACTGCTCACTCAGTGGCTACTTTGCAAAGATGCTTTCAGCAAAACTTCCTTCTCAAAACAATGTTTGAGTGTCAGCTGCCACAAACAAGTTTTGCCATGTAATTTAAAATGTATCAATAGTTATTTTTCAGAACATTTGGGTAAAAAAAACATTGTCAGAGATTCCTGGGAAGTTTGCTTTTCAAAATGAAAAATTTTGTTGTGTGATTTCAGGAAATGCTCCTCACTGGGAGACATGCTACAACCAGCAACAGCAATTCCACTTCTGTCTGCATCACGGCACCTTTCAAAAAGAAGAGGTACTACCTCTGCGATTGAAGAATTCCCGAGAATATTTTCCAGATAGAGCAAAGTGCCTTGGGATATTGCCTAGCAGCTCTATGATGTGTGCTATGTGGTCTATGAGGGAGAGAAAAAAAGGATACGGGAGTGGAAGGGGCAGGGAAAGGATGGGATAAAAAAGAAGAGGAAAGAAACTGGAATTAGTAAAAAATCAGAAATAGTTTCAAATCAACAATGTTTGCAGCAAATCCATGCAGAGGTTTCCAGGATCAGCAGAGCTCTGGCATCATTAGTAGCATTTAGGAACAATGAATGATGCCCACATTACCACTGCAAAGAGCATTTACAAGCAAACAAGCATGAATATGGACAGGTATACAGATGGAAGCAGGAGTTAACTCTGATTTAAAAAAAAAAAATTAGTAATTGCCTAATTCAGATAAAAATACACAATGTAAACATTATTCCAGTGTCACTCTTATAAAGAGAAAATACTATAAAGTTCAAATTTGTCGTTTCTTTTCTAAACTAAAATGTTGTTATTTTTCAGTCAGGTTTCCACACATATGCAATCTTACAAGAAGGGCAGTTTAAATCCTTCAGGCAGCTGTTAAGTAGATGAATATCTGCAGAAGGGGGTTTTTGCCCACCCACTGCTAGTGGTGGAACTTAAAACTAAAAAGAAAAAAAATCATATTTATATTCTGAAAACAATGTGTATGAACAGTTCTACTCAAATACAAAACTTAAACCCCACTGTAAGCTCACTGGAAATTTAAGAGAAGGAGTATGAAAACATGAAGAAACTCTTAAGAGTATCTCAAAAGAGTCATACCTTCATCCCTGGAATAGTCTTCCCCAGAGTGTGGTTCAAACAAGTAATCTCCAGTCGCTAGCTCAAACGCCTATAATATAACAGACACAGTTATGGGTATTTCAGAAGTAACGTTTTTCATCGTAAGATGTCAGCAAAACACCGCAACTACCTCAGAAGCGAGAGGGAATTAACATTCAAAGCTCGAGGCCTACGACTGGATCTAAGGTTGAGGAGAGGCCACTTACCTGGGGACATCATTCCTGCAGTGCAGAGGCAGCACAAACCCCAGCTCTGGAGAAAGCCCCGTGTCCAGCCCTGTGTCCAGCCCTGCGCACGCCTGGGGCTGGAGGCGACAGCAGCGTGCCTGCCCCCCAGGCACTGCTGCCCATCCAGCTGAAGGAAGGAAATCACACAGGGCTGCAAGGGCAGCCCCTCCCTGCAGCACCTGGCCCGGAGCATTCCAGCAGTGCTGCCATGCTCAGGGCAGCACCAGGCTGCCAAGGGAGCAGCTCCCAACAGGCTGGCAGTGCTGGACTGAGCCCATGTTAAACATGGCTTTACAGACTGGTGTGTAGTCTGGTCTTTGTGTTGAGTATTTCCAAACACGTCAGGTATTTCTGAATATGTAGTAAGAGCTACACATGTATCTGAAGGCTATCTACCTGTCAGATTGCACGGTGGAGACTGAGCTAAAGAAGTCTGAATCACAAGTAAAATCCATTTATGATTATAATTAATCACTTGAAATTAGCCAACAGCGTAAGCTTCTTTGATGACTCTAAATCTGAGTTTTTAAAAAGCATTTTTGTTAAATCAGATGTCATCAAATTAAATACCTCAGCAATGAGGTAAACGGTGAGACTGACACTGATGGGGAATCCAGAACAGACACCAGGACATCAGATCCCCTCAAGGAGACCAATGCTTCCATGGGATGTTAACCCCGTGTTAGGTGAGGGCAAAACTGACTTTCTCTTTATGGGTATAATGAATATGGAAAGCTGCAAAGCACTGAAGCAACTATGACAGCCCCTACTTGTGTACGGACATGGATTCCTCTGGTCTAATTTGTTAAACTATTCTCTTTCAGCTCTGGCACACCAACTGCCCAAGCAGCCACAGGAATCTAATTCTTTCCAGGTGGTTCAAACATCAAACTATTTTCCATGTCCAAGACATGGGAAAACATCTAATCCAAAAAAGCATTCTAAAAATGAGGCAGAGCTTCCCGGAACAATTCTAGGATGAGATTTCACTCCATTAGAACATTTACTACAAAATACTTGTCTCCTGAAAATAGACACTTTTCTGTTCCAATTTATAATCTGGAGTTGTTAAATCACCTGTAAATTTAGCCTATTTATGAGCACTTGGCTTCTTCAAGCTGTGAACTGCAGTGTCATCCAAGTAGGCTGCAGCCAACATAACTCATTGCAACCACATAGCAGCCAAGAAAACAAGAACACCCCTTGTTGACATTTCTGTTGATCCTATGAACGGGCCTTTAGCTTCTGAAGTTACTATCACTAATAAACTGTCATTCACTACTTTTCTTATGCTACTCTTAGCTCAAGGCTGACAGTTTTCATCGCACAGCTGAAAAAAATCTGAAGGACTTCATAAAATACCAGGTTTCTAAACTGAAATAAATGTTAAGAGCAGCCAGAAGTGATCACTGGGAGAGATCTCTGAACACAACATAGAGAACATTGTTATTCTCCTGAGGTAAGATGGAGAAGACTCAAGTGTCTGCTCTGTAGCTCATGGGAATATATTTATTCTTAGGAAGAGATGAACCAGCTTTCCCAGGAGAGCACACACCAATGGGGCTGATTCCTGAGGACATTGAGAAATTCACTGCTATGAAACACAGATCCCTGGAGAAGAACAGAAATGTAGTTTAATTTAGCCACAAAGGTAGACTACACAAGAATACAGTTTCTGTCCCAAAAACGAAGTATTAATAGCTTGATATGTCTGCGTGGGACTAAAAAGATTAAACTGAAGAACTGTGAAGACTGTTTATAGAGAAGCACAAGAGGTAAGCACACTGCTGTGATACTCTGAATTTGAGATCAGTTTCTGTATCGCAAGAGCTGAAAGCTCTCATAGATTTGGGATATTTATACCACCCTCTCGCTGAACAAAAACTAAAGCTTTTCAAAATGATGATGATGCTTCTTTTTTCCTTTCTGTATAGCTCTGACTCCATGCCCAGGATATGCTGGGGCCAGAGCACTTCACACATTTCATTTTCTCACTCTCCCTAAAGGACTCTAAGAACAAAAAAACTTCTGACTCAGATGCACACAAGGACAGCCCAGAGGCAGGTGCTGTGATAAGTATTTGTAATGATAGTTCTTAGCATCCATGGAGGACAATGTCTCACAGGTTCATCTGTGGCAACCTGGCAGTATGTTCCCAGGTATTTTCAGGACAGACTGGATACACAGTGCAAGATAAATGAAATAAATTTGTCCTCATTTAAAAAAGAATAAAACCCAGACGCAGGTTTTTTCCATAAAGAATCAGTGTTACGGATACATTAATAAACACATAAACAGCCATAAGAAGGACAATGACATCTCTGGATTGTATCAGAGTTCTTCTGCTCTTTAAACCACTGTCCAAAGGTGTGGTGCACTGGAAAGCCCATGCTGTTACCGAGCCAGTGCCACTGGAAGAGCAGCTCTCTGCTGCTGGATACTGAGAGCCACAGCTTTGGCTGTGGAACCACTGCTGCTCTGGACTTCCTGGGCATTCTCAGTACTTACCCACACTGTACACCCAGCTGTAGGCACATACAAGACCCCAAGGGCAGCAGAGTGACCACAGGTCTGGTCTGCCCAAATGTGACCAGTCTGGGGCCACCAGTGTGAGAGAGACCCTGTCGAAGTGGAGAAAGGCCAGGAAGAACCTGGCCTCGAGTGTTACGGGGGCTGAGCAGAGGATGCAGGAGAGGAGGCTGGTGGGGCTGGGTTTGCTCAGGTGGGAGAAGGGGAGGAGGGATTGAATTGCTGCATTCCACTGCCTGAAGGCAATAGCGGAAAAGAACAAGATACACTCTTCCCAATGAAAGGACAACAGAGAGCAGACACAGGCAGCAAGACGGGAAATCCCAATCATATACAAGCAAAAAAAATTCTTTGGTGAGACTGGCTGAGTACTAGGACAGGCTGCTCAGAAAGGCTGTGGAAATGCCATCCTGACAGGTATGTACCCCTCAACTGGATGAGGCTCTGAGTGACCTCTTTTAACTTTGACAACAACCCTTGTTCAAGAAGGAGGCAGATAGCAGAGATCCCTTTAAACTTAAATTTGTCTATAATTTCCATGATGCTACAAATACAGACTAACCGTATTTACTTTCCTTTTGAAAATATGAATTTCTAAAAACTAGTTTCTTGACAGAAACTCTAACTTTAAAACATTGTGATTTTTTTTACCTAATGTTGACATTTACCTCAAGAGAAGTCAGCATTTATTATATGGAGATAAAAAATGAGATACAGCACACTCAACACACGGCACAGAAGCCCAAGGCAACCATCCATCCTTACTGACTGTTCCGGCCATTTCTACTTACCACTTCCCTAAGGTTATCACAGAAAACCAGTCTAGACTGCTTTTCTCCATCTGCAGATGGTGAATCTTTCATAGAAACAGTTCCACTGCTGTTTTACAGGCTCTGAAGAAGCTCTATTTCTTTCCTGCCACACAATTGCATGTGAACCTACAACAGTACAGAACTCGTGCATCACTATTGTATATAATGGACCCATATCTAACCACACAACTGGAAATAGCTACATTTTCACTGTGTGACAGCTGTGTATTCAATCTGGTGACTGAAAAATGGATGCATGCCAAGGGAAAGCTGTCTGGGAGAGGACTGGAAGAACATTCACTTGGACTGCATCAGCCTCCCTGAATTGAAGCCCCAGCTGAAAAAGAACAACAAGCTATAGGCCAGAATTATTATTTTGACAGATGAGATGCAGGTCTTGGCCGGAGCCTCTCTGCCCCAGCTGAAATGAAGAGATGTGAATGAGAAGACTGTAACTGCTTTAAAAATAGGCTTGGTTTTAAGAACACTGTTACACAGGTCAGTGGGAGCACGGAAAGAAGATCAAAAAGCTTTTTGAGATACACACACCAGCTGACAGTTTGTTCTGCCATGGACATCTCCCTCTGAAGAGCCAGGCAATGGGAAGAATATGAAAGGCATTTTGCATGGTTAGTGCTTGGTAAAAAAGGCCAGATAAACAAAACAGAGACTTGCATGGGATGCTTGGAAAGGAAACAGGGTTCTTTTATTTGCTGTACTCCAATCTTGGAATCATGCACATACTGAGTGGTTGCTTCGGAAAGTCAGCTCCTCTGGGAAATCATTTTCTGTTGAGTATTTCAGGTTGTCCACCCACCACCTTCAAAAAGAGTGCACAGCAAGTAATAACAGCATTCTGTACTGTATCTGCCTACTGAAAAATATGTGCATACCAACTTCAGCTTTTTTTCCCCTCGAAACTACATTTTTGATTTTCCATTTTTCCTCAAAATACTGCTTCTGTGCAGACTGAGGCTTGTCATCACACCTTTGGTATGTGCCACTCACACATACTAACACGATGATGATACTCATGATCCCATGGAGACATAATTTTTTCCCTGCTTACAACAGTGGAAGAGTAGTTAAGGACAGTTACCTCTCCACTCGACATCAGAATACATCATACAAAGAAGTAAATTGGGGGCACAAGCCTGCAATTTACGTAAGGGCACTTATATGTAGGTTTAATTTTAACATCATAACTTAGAATATCTTGCTCATTCTTCATTCTGTTCCTCTGAGTTCTCTCACATGAACGGAAACGCCCACAAATAAACCCCACTGCTGTAAATTTGCTTGTCTTGTAGTAGCACGTCCCTTGTTTTGAAAGCTCTTTGCCTGTCTCCTTTCCCTCACACCTGGTAGTGTTTTCTTTCATCATCTGTATTCTCTTTGGGTAGATGAAACACCAAGTACAATTTACACCTTCTCTGACTTCCTGCTGATCTACAGCTGTCATCTATTTGCTGGGTCTTATTACAAAGAGAAGATATTGCAGGAATCACAACTCTCCATAAAAGCCACCTCAGAAAAGTGTTAAAAACTTTAAAAGTCTTGTTCATGTCCTAGCCTGTAACACAGTCACCTCTTCCCCGCAGCTCAAAAAAAGGTAATGAACAAAAGTCAGATGATGAGATTCATCACTTCAGGCGCTTTTCCTGTCTCCAATCCAAGGAGACTGGAACAAGGAAAAGCTTTGGTATCATGGCGCTTGCAGTCATTTCCAGAAGCAATACAAAAGGATGCTGTCTGCCAGTACTAACTCCCTTATCTTGCCAGGATTTCTTGGCAGCAGCAGTGGAGTACTGCTTTCTGGGATTTAGGAAATGCTACATCACTCCATGTCTGTTCAGTTTCTGCTCTAAAGACAGCAGCCCTCTCAATACTGTTAATGTGGAAATTCAAACCAATACAACTAAATCATCAAGAGTGATCAAGAGCCATCAATCCTGTCAAAGGTACTGCTGGTTCCAAATCTATTCCTTTTTTTGGGTGAAAATGAGAGATGCACTTTCCTGCTGGCAGAATTCAATTAGGACTTAGTACAAGGGAACATCTTCTAGAATTTAGTAAATGTGGAGAGATTCCCAGCGTCTAGCTTTCCATAAGAGAAGCTGAGTATTCCACTTAAATAGGCCACGTTGCAAAAGAAAAATAAAAGGGCACTGTACAATTTCCCTAACCAAACTTATGAATGTCCAGCAAATGACAGCAACACTCATTCAGACCGAGGTCACCAAAGTCTAGGAAAAAAATGTAAGTTACACTTTGTTGCATTCTTTGCTGAGCACTAAACAAGCAAACAACTTCACTGTGGTCTGGAAAAGCCCACTGACGTCTGACCTCTTTCACTGGCTTCATAGCACTTCATGCATGCAGTGATTATAAGCCTCCAAAGAGGCTCTTTTTTCCCTTCCTTTATTTCTTTTTTCTTAGAGACTGCGACTCAGATCACCTGAGCAGAGGACTGGTACTGGTCTGAGGCTATTCACATTCATCCTTTAAACCTGATTCAAAGAAGTCTGGAGTACAACAACTGGGCCATGTCAAACTACCTAAAATTAGAAGATTCAGCTCACAGGCTGCTGGCTTGCAATGCTACTTATTCACTGACACAACACTAAAGAAACAGCACTGTAAGGTTATTAGCACTGAGTTATTTTGCCCTCTTTTGCTGTTTGGGTAGAGTCCTTACGTGGCTCTGATTACGTACATTTCCAGCACAAGTAATCCTGATCAGAAACTGGTTAGTCCCATACTAAAGTCAATACAATAAAACAGGACTATTCTTTCCTGGAAGCAGCATCAAAACGATCGAGCTCCTGGCAAGACAAAGCCATTCCAAACTAACTGAGCCCTGGAAAGGAACGTTCTCCATGCAGACACAAAATACCATGTCCCAGGAGACTCATAAGGGGGTATTGTGGAAGTTGCTGTGCACACAGGAACACAGATGCCTTGCATGCTCAGGGCCCGTTTATCAGAGGCTTTTGTTTAAAAACCTCATCTTCACCCTTATTATTAAAGACTGTGTAAAATTGACAGGCTAATGGTACGATGAAAAAAGACATTCTGCTGCTGCTGAGATCAAACACAACCTTCTGTGCTTAACACACTTTATGCCATAAATACAAGCCAATACAAGAACCAGTAGCTGGGCTACTCATGGTCAGCGCTATCCCTCAGTGAGCAAGATTACTTCATCAGCAAGCAAAAGGCAGTGAAAATCTTAGGCTCAAATGGAGATCTATAAAGCACAAGACCAAGGTAAGACTCCCAGGTGAATCCTGGTACCAAGCATTCTGAGTCATCCTTCATAAAACCCAGGACACATAAAAAGATAGGTGTGTTTCATAGACACATAAATCTCTGACACAGAAACCCTATGGACACTAAATTCCAAGAAAGGCCTTTCTCATTGCAATTTTTTTAAATGGAGATGTGAGCTAGAAAATCTAACACAGCAGTGGATACAAAATACATGCAGAAAATCTTCTATTTTGCAAGCTAAGCAGTATTCATGTGTGCTTGGTGCCGTCACGTTAGGTAAAGTATGGATGGATGGAAACTCGCCAAGGAAAAAGTAAGGGAAATACTGCTGGACCACTCATTTTGCACGGTACTGCTTCCAAAAATGCCCTTAATGACTCTGGACTTGTACAAGCAAAGTAATCTCTGCTCTCCTTTGAGAGTCTTGGACAACATGGTTAACAGGGTATCTGAGCTGTATTTTGGCTGAAAATAAACACCACCTGCTCCAGCACACAATCCCTTTGAAAATACAGTAAACATTACTGAACAAAGTGAATTAAACACGAAACAGGAGCAAGATAACCTAAAAGGGCATTTCCTGAACCAAATCTAGGTACAACAAGGAAACCAAACTTGAGAAAGCAAGTGGGGCTGTAGTGGCATTAAAACACTTTGGCACTTCACAGTTCTTGACTGCTTTAGGGACTGGAGAGATTCACATCATAATTTCCAAAGACAGCCTAAATAAGTTGTTTGGGAGTTTGCAGTTCCACATCAGGAACGTTTTCCTGGCTGTTAATCTCTGTTACTAGTCTTCTGCAGAAAGAGGTATTAAGGTCTTCAAGGCAATCCCTACCTCAGAGCTATTTTCCATCTGATACAGGATCAGCATCCATAGTGCTCTGACCCATTTTCTCAGCCACATAGCAATGAAAGCAGATTCTGGGGGTTTTCAAACGATGAATTTTTTCTATGAGCTTGAGAGGTTGCTCTGTATTTTTTATACAACTATACCATGATGACAACTGAATTCAAAAACTGTATGTCAGTGCTGTAAATTTCTACTGCAGTTCTCAAGGACAAAATCCTAAAGACTGTGACAAAAGACAGAATTACAGCACTTCTGCCTCAAATGCTTCACTATCTGCAAAGCTTACATAAAAAAAAGAAATACATTTTTCTCATTAAAATACTGAAATTTCATACATAATTGTGAATCTGAGTTAAGATACCTACAGTGGCAGTGATGCTTCCGGCTTTTTTCTTTCCTTGAGCTTGAAGAAAGCAGTAACCCTTATACAACACGGAGAAGTTGTAATAGGCTGGGCAACCCCAAGTAGTGCAAGAATATTATATTCCTTTGGTGTGATGTTGCTATTAAGTACCCCACTATCTCTAAACACAATTCTACATAGACTTCAGCCTGCTTTGTGTGTCTTTAGGTACAAGACTAAAAGACTATAAAAGACTATAAAATTAGCAGGGATAGGTATAACTTTAAAGAAAGATGAATACACGGTGTCCAATAAAATAAAAAGTTACCAAGCTCAACTGAGCTTTACAAAATGCTAGGTAACAGAACAGAAAGTCTCTATAATAATTTTTTAGTTAGAGAAGAATAATTAAAAGAATTAAAGAACAAACTCTGAAATATTTTATATGCTTTGTTTTCAATGTAATAGAAAAATTCTCCCTTTTGCCCCCAAATGGAAGAGTAAATCTGGAAATGGATGGGTTTTCTGTGTACTAAAGGAAAAGCTAGTATTAAACTCCAGAGAAAACATACTTTAATTTCACTTATGGGTAAGTTACTTCCAACACATGGCCTGCTGAGCTTATATATGTAGGATTTTATGTTCCTCTCAATCCTCCTCCTCCTCTCCCTCCAAGCTGTGTAATTCTTCTCATCACCCACGCCTGCAAACTGTGTCTAGTATTTGAGTCTTCTCCTCCTCCTCACACACTTACTCTTATCAGACATGTATTGGTAAAATATAAAGATTTGATTAAGTTTTTGCTTTTAAAATAGGCAAAGGTATTTCTAAATTTATTTTTTGGAGATACATACTATCTTTAATGAGCAGATGCATGCAGCTTGTTTATCCTCAAAGAGATATTACAGAATATTTCAGAAAGCTGCATGATTAAGTTCTCACTTTTTGTTCTCTAAAGACTCTCAAAAAGCTGAAATTTCAGTTCTGTGTTAAAAACTAATTCTACAGAATTTTACCACATATTTTACACTAATAAACTAAATTCCTTCTCTTGAAAGTTTAGAACCAAGCCTAATTCAATCCATGTTCTCACTGCACTTGGCACCAATTTAAAGTATTTCACTGCTTTGCTACTTTACACAAGCAAAAGGGATGTAATCGCAGCTAACAGTAGCACAGGTTCTAAGACTGGAATGAAACAAGCAGTTGTACTTTTTCAGTTACATTTTGTCATTCAAAATAGACATATATTTTCTCTCTAAACTTACATGTTTCTGACTACAAGTTTAAAATGCATCACATGAAAATTAGATGTGGTCTCCAAAATATTTCCTTTTGATTAAGAAGGCTTGGGAAATAGAAATAAAGGGAAGAAATCATCACCAGCTATCTGATACAACATAATTTAAGATAGTATATTTATGTCAAAATGTCAAAATCATCCCCATCAGGTTTCCACACTAAATAAACAACTGTTTTTAGAAGGTTTACTCTTGTAAAATACACACTGTATTGCTCTTACCATACATGCTGTACTCCAGATATCAGCAGGTGTACTGTAACCTGCTCCTATTAAAACCTCTATGGATCTATATTGTCTTGTCTGGATGTCTTCTGTGAAGTGTTTATGCTAAAATAGAAAGAACCACATTAATGGGAAAAAAGAACAATAAAAAGACTTGTTCTAAATAGTGAAGGCTAAAACGATGTAGTCACACTTACCACCCAGCAGGCATTCCCCAGGTCAGCAATTTTAACTCTAATTTTATCTGCATTTCTTGGGTCTAGTGGATTCACCAGTAAGTCAGCAGCACGAGTTTTTGCTAACACAAGCAAAATGCAGAATAGTTAGTATGTTAAGCCTACTATTCATTATCTCTAAGCAGTTTTGCCTTGACACTTCATTCAGTGCTGTCATACACTGAAGACATCAAAATAATTCACTGAATGTTACAAGAAATTAAAGCAACATAAATAGGATTTCTTACCCAGATTTCTAAATATCCTTATACACTTCAAGTGCAAATTTTTCGCATTCTTTAGCTGCCAAATGACTATTACTAGAATATCCAGAGGAGCTTCTAAGCAAAACCAGTGTATATGTTTCTCAGAACAGATTCAGACAGAAAATGTTAGAGAACTCAAGACTCCAAGAACTCACCCACTACACACATGAAAGATATGTTCTTGGAACAGTTTGGTTGAGAAAATAAATCCTGCACTTCCATGCCTGGCTACAGTAAATAAAACCTGGCTGGATTTTTCCTTTTTTTTTTTTTTTTTTTAAACCTATCCCAAGGGGTAAAAGACTCACTGAAACCTGGCTAATTTGAGAGCCTAGCGGGTTTATCATCTTTTTCAAAAACAATTCAGCATTCAAAGTTCTCTGAAGGTCCTATTTGCATCAACTATGATCCAGACCAAAAAGGCAGAACTTTAATCTAAATAATCTTGCAATCTTTAGAGGCTCTTGGGACACTGAAACCTTAACACAGACCAGTGGAGGCGCTGCTTTTTTCTCTGTTTTGACATACCACCTGCTAGATCCCAAACCGCCCTGGAAAGAAAGCAGATGACAGAACCAGATATCACAAATCACAGGGCAGCACAGGACTGGTCTCAGTTACAAAAACTAAACTGGAAATTGATGGTAATATAAGAAAGAGGTACAAGATCCAAAAAGCACTTGTTACTCCAATTATCTGTTAAACTGGTAAAAGACTTGGAAGAGGAAAATACACCAGACATGGGACAAGGACAAAAAATACTGGATGTCTAATGGTGAATTAGGAGTGACTGAAATCAGATGGGGATCTTCAACTGCTGGCATGGGAAGCCTGAATGGGTCATCAGAGCACTGAATATTGGAAAACCAGAAAAGAAAGTGGCAGGGTCCACCAGAGGAGAGAAGGAATGAAAATACAGGAGTAAATAGCAAAAGAGGGGGTGATGACCTCAACAAACAGCCCTCTAAAAAGGCTGGAATGGAGTCCAAGACTCAAGTTTATAAAAAGCACCAACATAAGGACAGAAGTAAAAAGCTCAAAAGATAGGAACTAGTAACACTAGTAAGCTTAATATTAAAAGTATTCCCTTAAAAGCATGCTGCATACTACAGCGTAATTTTTTAAACACAATCACATGCATTACTGAAGAAATAACAGGACCTCAGTTCAGTAGTCTTTGGAAAAAAAAAAAAACCCACAAAAAAACAGTGCTAGATAAATCCTTCCCACACGTCTTGTTGAAGGACTGCAGTAAATAAAGAGGAAGGAAGGAAGGGAAAAAAAGCCTCATGACTAAGACATCTGAATATGGCCCAAGGCAACAGCTTTCTTCAACCTTTTTCTAAGAGAGGGACCTGAGCAGGTAATAGGCAAGTGCCTACACTTTCATGTTTTTCTCAAAAACTTATGATGCTTATGTCCTGTCTCTTCTGAAAGATGAATTCTTGGATTTTGTGTCTGACAAACACAGATCATTTAAAACCGAAAGTGAAGCCAGAAGAAGTGTATCTTTTAGAAAGTACTCACAAAAAAGCATCCAAAGAAGCTTAAACTGTGCACAAAATTAGTGAGCACTTCTGTGTCCTAGTTCCATAAAAACTAAGAAGTATCACCTTAATTCTCACAGTCTCAGCATAACAACGTACTCAGCAAACATTCAAACACTGGAAGAAGGAGGAGGAGAGTCGTGAGGAAATTACAGATCTATCTTCAGGGCATTTGGTCAGGCAGTGAAAACTTGAAAAAGATAAAAACTGCTCATCCACTGAACACAAATCAGTTTGTGCACTGAATGAGGCAAGCACCCCAAAAAAATGAGACTGCGTCACTTAATATTGTATTGCGATTCCTAGAGAAAGAGGAACAAATAAAAGTCTACTTCAGTACAAGAAAAGGACATTAAAATATGGTGAAAAATGGTGTAGCACCATTTAAAAACATTGAATAGCCTCTAACTCCTGTATGCTTCTTCTTTCTAAATACCTTCATCTCTTTTATTACTGTAATACTCAATGTTATTATTGATGCCATTAATATCTGTAATATTCAGCTTTTCCCCTTTCTGCAAAAAAAGTGAACTATCGTTGAATTTACTGTCTTTGCAAGAAAGGTGTGTGAACTGATGGGATAACATCAAGGAGAAATGAAGTAGGTTTGTTTCTCCAGGTATGGAGATAAGCTGTTTCCATGAGGACAAAACTGGCTTTAATCTCTGGAGGCGTGAGGATTTTACACACCACCGCAGGAAAACAGCAGTAGAGTCTTTCTGCCTATATACAGCTGGCAGAATAAAAGAAACTACCAGGCATCTAGGAACCTCCTGTATTTTGTTTCAGGGACTTCAGAGTGTAAGGAGATGGACTAGAAGCCTTATTTGCCTGGATCTTCCAGAAATGCAGTTCTACTGAGCTGTATTTTATTTCATATTTCTTACCTTACCTGTCAGACCCTGTAACAAACTGTGTGAATTGCTCTTCTAAAGTCTTAAACCAAGAAATACACTTGACTGCATTTTTCAGTGCAGTTCTATTTAAATTTAGTAACTTCATCTGTGACAATGTTGATGGCAGGATTGGTGATCTTCTCCCTAAGCTCTCATTTTCTTCTATCCGCTTACAGATTTAGTCTCTCGGTATTTTCTTTATTAAAGTTGAAACCCATATATCTATCATTTAACCACTGGCACTATAAATAAGACCTGTGTGTAATACCCTGAAGCTATTTAATTCAGTGGCAAAAATCCAGCTCTTTGCAATGACACCAAGATTTTACCTTCCGTATCTTCAAATGGATTTACAGGCAAACAGGATTTACAGAAAAACGTTTTGGATTGCTGGCCAGAATTTAAATGTCCAAAACCATGCTGAATATAGAAAAACCATAATGAGTTGAGGGTTGGCAACATGCCCTGTTGAGTTTTAATAAAAGGAACTGTTTTAAGACAGGAACTCTTTGACAGAGAAAGAACAATTAATGAATGAAAACACAGCATATTACAGAATTTTTCAATATGACTGAGAAAAGATGTGACAAGAAGTAACAGATAGAAGCTGCAGCCAGACAAATTCAAACTTGCTACTATTCTTCTAAAACAATTCAGAGTACCAAGAGTGGAACACACTTCAACCACATTAGATTATAATTTCATTTGTCCACTTAAGAGCAGGTATCTCTTTGAAAAATATGCTTTAAGCCAACAGTAAAGGTTACTGGGCTTAACAGATGGTATATTACTGACTTGTTATCAAAGGTTGTTAGGTTACATGATCTCATGCTCATCTTCTACCTTTAAACTACAGGAATGATATTTCCTTGCAACTGTAGATTTCCTTTTCTCTTTCCTGTGTAGACTGACTTGTCAACGCAAATATTTATTCTACAATAATTTATCATCTAATACCTCTTGAATTAAAACAAGCTCTAGAGTGGAAAATAACCCATAAATCACAGTTCTGCAAGAAAAGTCATCCAATTTACTTAAACAATCTTTTCTTAAACCTAACCACTGCCTCTGTATTCCATTTAGCTGCCTCTTGTATTTAATACAATACACCCCCATGCTACTAGACAGAAGTCACTAAAAGGAACACTTACTTTTTGGCAAATCCCCAGTGCTGGAAGCTGAAACCGTTCTGCTCCTGTCATGAGATGGGCTGCTCTCCTCTCTTTCGGTTACAGTTGATCCTTCTGAAACAGCAGAACCACAAGCTACAGACTCTAGAGCCCCAGAGAACACTGACGCTGAAAATTCAGAGAACTGGGGCTCTGGAATTTTATGACGTCCATTTGGCAATTCACCGTTAAACTGTTCATAGGAGCTGCTATAAGTGTAATCACTTTTTGCATTTGGATCATCAAGATTATACTCCTCTGGATTTGGACATTCTTCCTCTTCCTCATCTTCATCTTCAATCTGTTGTTCCAATAGGAATGGGCCGTTCACAATATGGCCATTTGTTTTGGGGGATTCTATCCACTTAGGGTCTGTAGAGTCAGTGTTGACAAGTTCTTGCTCAACATCATCGTCTTTTTCAGTGTTTTCCTTCTCTGTGTCTTCTTTTTCATCCTGATCTTCTGCTTCACCTGAAAAATTTCAGTAAGCAACACATTACATCATACATCAATAACCCAGACCAAAATCAGGCATCCATCATTTTCAACTCTTCAGTAACTACCTGACTTCTGATATATCACACACGGAAACACTGAATATCACTGAAATACGCAAACCTTAAAACCTAAATTAAAGGCAAAAGGAAGGACTAATAAGGCTGTTGGAAAAATAAACAATGCAAAGTGGTCCAGGAGGGAACAATCCAGAAGAGAATAATGTTATGAAGGGAAGATGAATGAGGCCTTGAAAGCAAGATTTAAAAATCTACAACTCAATCTGTGTCAACAGGGGGTCATCATAAAAGTAGGAAAATTCTCAGTAAGAGCAGAACGAAACCAAACCAAAGTGAACTACAGTCTCAGTAGTTATATCTTTGTCAGGACTGAAGAGCTGACAAGAAAATCAGGGAAGCCAGAATGGAGCTGGACCATAATGATTATGGTCCAAGCCACCAGGATTAAATAGGAATTTTAACAAGACATCTCAAAAATTTTAGTGAAGAAGTTGCAATCAATTGTTATCAGATAGATCATTAAAACAAACACTGTAAGAAGAAAACGGGAAAGCAAAGATGACTCCAACTACTACAGCAGCATTACAGAAAACAAATACATCTTATTGTTCTTTTACTTCACCAGGATACTCAGTTATTCCACTTAATGTGGCATGATGACTGTTCTGTTGAATTTTCTACATGCTTTTTTGAGTTGTTTATAGCTACAGACTACTGTTGATGGTTTTCTTTACTTCTGTAGTAGGTTTGACTTTTCTTTGCCTTTTTGTGTTTTGTAGTTACAATATTACCTATAGGAGAAAATTAACTTAATGATCTAGGACAGTTTGGAGATTTTGTTCACTGCACCAGATGCAACACTGCACAATTACTTTCCCCTCTGAAACAATAAACTCAGAGTCAATAAAAGAAAGTAATACTAACCATCATCATTTCCAGGTTCTTCATCTACTACTTCTTCTATATCAGCTGTTTTTAGTTTCACCTCTGGGTGGTACTCATCTTCTTGTTCATTTGACGGTACAGCTGAGGTTACATTTTCTTCTATTTTTTTCCTTTCAGCTTCCCGCTCTAGTTCTTCTATTTCCTGCAGGCGTTTTTCTAGCAGCTCAGCTTGTCTCTTCTGTTTTTTCTTCAGTTTTTTCTTTTTGTTTTTGGATATTTTTCCAACCTGAAATATTAATACCAAAGAAAGAAAAAAAACCCCTAATTAATTATTTTCAAGCGATCTCACACCAAACTCACTTGCAGTTTGATTACCATTTTTTTGAAAATACTAGATGGCTACTAATATAGTAATTATATTCTACTTCAAATCAAGAACGATATATGGTTATACGAGGCAAAAATCCACCAAAATTTTACACAGTTAATCATGTTTTTACATGGTCACTATTAGATACAAGAGCAAAATACATCTATACATCTAAGATGCCATAGTAAAATTCCTATGGTCCCGTAACCTTGAGCAAGCACAATAATCTTAAACTTCAATCCAGATTAATAAATGATACTGTATGTGGAAAATAATATGGTATCATATTAGCTGTTTGCATATAAATTTAACACATGATTTCTCTCTCTGTACAATGCAGGTAACAACCAGCAAAACTATCAGGAGAAAAAAGACATGAGAAAACCAAAGAGACTGAAAATAGTGAATTTTAAATAAAACCTGCTTTTTCTTGTGAAAGGAAAGCATTTTTATTATTCCCTTGTGGCCCAAAACATATGAATTAAAAACAGCAGATGGTCATTATGAAATTTCTCATTTTATATAACATAATGATTGAAAAACTCAGGTACAACAACAAGGAAATGAAAAACGAACACAACAGAGCTAAGACTGAAACACTTCCTTACATTTTAACTGAATTGTGACTTCTATTTTTACTATTTGATAAATGAGATCTATCCAACTTTCATTCATTGTTTAGACATCACAGTAAGAAATCCTCATATAATTAAAAAATTAAGTACAAGGAACAGAGAGAAACATTTCCTCAAATGTTTATCTGTTAATCCTGTTATCTCTGTAAGAAGCCATGGGATAGTCTAAACAAGATAGTCAGTTTCACAACTCTGATAATTTTTATCCATGTTGTATGCCCATGGAAATTATACATGTACTGTGCACACAGAAAGCAGGTTTGACCACAGATGTTTCCAAACAGCTGTATTACCACTGGTTATTTGCTTTATGCATATTGCAAAGAGATCTTTCAAACCTCATAAAATTGCCTCTCCTTTAAGGCCTTGATGATTAAAGCCCTTATGCCCTTAAGATACCTGCAATGCACAATATTTAGTGCATTCACCCATTTTTGTCAGGATTTGAACGAATGGATTATTCCACAAGAGAAGAAAATGGCAATGCTTAACTTAGTTTGACATAGCTATAGAACTATATGTCTGTGAGAATTTCCATCACAGAAATACTGTGCTTAAAACTAGTAAGGCCAGAGACACGAAAAGAAAAATGTTCTTTGAAAGATAAAAGCTTTATTCAAAGGAAGCTTTTAAAAAGGGTCGAGACTACTACCACAGAAACATAGAAAATAAAGTAGTTAAATTGTATTATATAACAATACTTACAGGCTTTTGTTGTGGAGCTGTACTCACTAAAAAGACAAAAAAAAGTTATAAATAAAATAAAGATTTTCTTTTTCAAAAACAACTCTATAAAAGCAAAAACCAGTAGAAATAATTAAAAATATTCTTAAATAAATAAGGCATTGTTAAGTTTATTTTGTTAGCCAGGTTTTTTACTCCTTACAAGTACGTGCTGCCTGAAATCATTTGATGTCTCCATTAGAGCATCTGGAATTGGAAGGAGCTAACGGCAATCTGTGTTCACTGTGTTGTGGCTGGGGGAGAGTTTATGAAATTAAAAAAAAAGGTCTGAACCATGAAGAGCGGATAGAAAACATCAGATGACTGCAGACCTGCCACAGATTAAATGTATGTAGTCAGCTGGCTGAGCAGGTAGAGACTGATTAAATAGTTCAGGGAATATTAGCAAAGATACAACTACTGTGTTGTACCCAACAGAAAAGCCAGGTATTCGTGGTTTTTATTCTGAAACAAGGCAGTTTGATTGCTAGGGCTGGAGGCATGAAGAAGTGCCTAAGGCAAAAACCACACCATATCACAGAAAAAGCAGCTCCAGCAGCTCCAGCTCAGGGGCCTCATCCTGAGCACCTTTGAGTAGGATCCCATCAGTGACTGGGTCTGATGAGACTGCAATGCTGACTGTGACGTGCACAGAACAGCACCACAAGCCACACAAAACCTCCCCCCAGTGATCAAAATCAACAAAAATAACCAAATATGGGAGACAGAAGCACAGCGAAAGTGAGCAAGAGGAACCGAACGGGGGAGAACCTCTCACAAGCTTCTTCAGACACACAGGCCTACGGCAATTAGGAATGCGAAACAAAATACAGGGTTGTTTTACAGGTTCAGATCTTGCTGCTAAGCTCAGGCAAAAACCTGCTTGAATACCCCAGACAGGGCAGGGTTTTTAAAAAGGTTATTAAACCTGAGCACTATCACTGCTATAAAAAGGGAAATTACACACAACTTATTCTTGCAATGCTGTAAAGAAAACACATTTTCAGCTCCTGTGCAAAAAGCCATATATTTAATTACAATTTGCTAAGAACAAAGTGTGATAAGAACCCCATTCCTTAAAATAGTATTTATTTTAATGTCAGGAAGCAATATAAAGGCTGCATGAACAAAAATCAAGTTATTTCCCACACAAATAACATACAATCTCTAGCTATGTGATTACACGTTATGTAAAATTCAATATAATATATTCACCATTTAAACAAATTTTCATCTAAAAATATGTAACGCTGTGAAATGGATTCTGACCACTGTATTTGTTCCTGATACAGAAAATATTTTTAGCATACCTCAAGAGATTTTAATCTGCGATATATTTTCTAACAATATTACAAAGGGAGTTATTTCTCCACAGCCTGTAGCTGATGTGCTCAACTGGTAAATTAGTAGCAACCATAGTACTAAAAATATATATTACATACTACTACTAAGAAAAAAAAATCACACTTCCTCCTTGTTTGTCTTTGCTGATTGCTGTGAACTTCTTTACCTTGATTTCTCCTAGCTAAACATAAGGTACAGGTCCTATCTAAACTCATAGCAAGCTTAACATAAAACATTTTATACCATTAGGAAAATGGGCTTATCACGAGTTCAGCTAGGTACAATAAATTCCATTTTTAAGGGTGAAAAACTACGAATGTAAAACTTTTCATTGCATCTTAAGAATAAGTTACAACAGACAAAAAGGCAGATAATTCCACAAGGATATTGATGAACTTGTAATGGAAGTAGACATAATTTAGATAAGACTATTAATTATTGTCAATATTAGACATGCAAGCTTCCAGTGTGACTAAAACCCAGGCATTAAAGCTTGCGGGATGGGAAGGAAGTAAGTTTATACCAATAAATCTTTTTCTGTATCTGGGAACTCTGAAAACTTGAATGTGCAAAACCAGTAAGAAAGCATTCCTCTGATGGTTTCCAGAGCAGGATAAGAATTAAACAGACATGCACTTTTCACATGCAATTACTTAAAATGTGAATTTCCATTGAACAAAATACTGTTAATAACAAAATGCTAAAATGCTGTTAGCAATAATATACTGATGGTAGTTTACTACACTGCATTTAAATATCCTGTTCATACCTGCTGAGCCAGAGGGGGGAGGAGCACCAGCTTTCTGCCACTCAGTAGCTTCAGCAGCCATCCTGCGCACGTAGGCATCATCCACACACATCAAAATGTTCTCTGGCTTTATATCCGTATGAATGATCTTGCACTTGCTGTGTAGGTAATCTAGACCCTGAAGTACCTAATCACAACATGATTTTTAAAAAATCTGCTTGAAACTGCAATTAAATTTATTAAGAAACTCAGCCTTCAGCTGCATTTTAAAATAAGCCTGATTTTATCCCAATGCTCAAAAGTACCCAAAAATTGGAAAAAATACATTACCAAGTAATAGCATAACAACATAATTTTCCATTGTAGCATGGAACTACAGAAATTCATGAAACAAAATTGTTTGATGCACAGTAATACCAGTGCAAAACCTGAACTGCTTCATATTCAACTTCCATAAATCAGTTCTTGAAACATGTGTAGCACAAGTTTTGTCCAAGTAGAAAAAGAAAAAAAGATCTATATTATCTTTAATAAGCAACCTGAAAGCCTTACCAAACAATGCCACTCTCACTAGTCCAAACAGTTAATTCCAGTCTCAAAATAATTAAAGCTTTTTAATCTTTCAAGACTAAGCTCCTCCTCTTTTCTCAGGTATGAAGTGTTTCAATTACTTGGAATTTTTACCTTTGTCTACATTCAAAAAGCAATTCAGGTTGGAAGACTGTGTAATTCAAACCTTCATCTAAGTCATGCCACCTTCAAAGTTGTATCTAACCTCAGAATCAGACCAGCCTGCTCAGAGCCTTCATCCAGTGCACTTCCACCTACCTCCCAAATTCAGAATTGGCTGGGCTGTGCACTGTCAACTGGGTAAAAACTTGAGTGGACACCAGGCCCAAGAGCTTGGTGAGGAACAGAGTTATATCCAGCTGAGAGCCATCACTATCGGTGTTCTCTAGGGCTCAGTACTAGGGCCACCCCTGTTTAATACCTTTATCAATGACCAGGAAGAGGGGATCGAAGGTACCCACACAGAGTTTGCAGATGACACCAAGCTGGGCAGGAGTGCTGATTTGCTGGAGGGCAGGAAGGCTCTGCAGAGGGATCTGGACAGGCTGGATGATGGCCTGAGGCCAATTATGTGAAGTTCAGCAAGGCCAAGTGCCGGGTCCTGCCCTTGGGTCACAACAACCCCTGGCAGCACCAAAGGCTGGGGCAAAGTGGTTGAAAGAGGCCCAGATGAAAAGGACCTGGGGGTGCTGGTTGACAGTGGGTGAACATGAGCCTGTGTGTGGCTGGCTGGCCAGGAAGGCCAATGACATCCTGGCTTGTATAAGCAATAGTGCGGCCAGCAGGACCAGGGCAGTGATTGTCCCTTTGTACTCGGCACTGATGACGCCACACCTCAAATCCTGTGTTCAGTTTTGGGCCCCTCACTACAGCAAAGACATTGAGGTGCTGGTGCATGCCCAGGGAAGGGCAACAGAGCTGAGGAAGGGTTTGGAGCACACGTTTGATGAGGGAGCTGGGGGTGTTTAGTCTGTAAAAAAAAAAAAAAAGGAGGCTGAGGGGGGACTTCATCACTCTCTGAAACTGCCTGAAAGGAGGTTGCAGCCAGGTGGGGGTTGCTCTGTTCTCCAACGTAACAAGTGACAGGACCAGAGTAAATATCTTCAAGTTGCACCAGAGGAGGTTTAGATTGGATATTAGGACAAATTTCTTCATTGAAGGGGTGATAAGGCTGCCAAGGCAACAGGTTGCCTCGTGAAGTGGTGGAATCACCACCCCTGGAGGTATTTAAAAGAAGTACAGATGTGGCACTTAAGGACATGGTTTAGTGCCAGACTTGGCAGTGGGTTAATGGTTAGAAGTGATGCTCTTTCAGGTCTTTTCCACCCTGAATGATCCTATGATATGTTATACATGTGCATTCTCCGTGCTGAAACACTTTCTCCTTATGATCGCCTCTCAGCAACTTGATTTTCATAGAATAGCAAAAGAACATATTTTGAAAGAACACACCCCAGTGAAATCTTCTGAAGTGTTTCAACTTGCTAACACTCTGACTCGACAAAAACTTAAATACAGACAGACATCAATTTTTTTAAAGAACAGGTTATTTTCTTTTTTCAGAGATACCATTCTTGTTCATCACTATCATCATCAAAATGGTATTATTTCCCCCAGTTACAGTGATTTATTTTCCAGATTTTATTAAGAAGCATGACATGTCAGCCAAAACTGCAATGAGTATTTTCACATCTATGAAAAAGACTTATTGCTTCAATTTTTTATTCTCTAAAGCAGCTCAGGAAACTCCCTTGTCATTGGGAAATCTCAGTTAAAAAACACAACACAACCCCCCTAAAAACCTCAGCATGCAGGAGTGCAGGCTACCCATTAAGATCCTCTTGCAAACTCCACTGAGATTAAAATAAAATTATCTTATTTTAGATATTAGGAAGAGGTCAGTTCAAATATTGTTATTCTAACCTTCAAACTGTTAGCAATGGTGGAAAAACCTAATGAAAATATTGACAAAACTTACCTGTCGAATTATGCTTTTTACACAACGGATAGGAAGGCCTTGATAATTAGACTTGATTATCCATTTTAGAAGATGATGTCCAAGTACTTCAAAGACCATACAGACATCTGGAATTTAATTAAGGATAACTTCCAAATAAACTTGTTCATGAGATCAACACAAATGTTTGCTTCTGTTCTGGCTAAAGGAATTGTCACCTCCTGTAGAGGAAAATGGTTTCCCTTAAAATGAGCATGGTAAATGCTTTGGTACCTCGTTTCAATTATACATTAACCCATACAAAACCAGTGTCCAACTGCAGAACAAATTAAAATAAAACATTTTAATTATGCAAATCTTGTCCATTATTTCTACATGTTAACAACAGCATTAGGGTGAATAATTAAATACGTAATTGTAAGAAGTAACTAATTTATTTTTGTTTTCTTTGAAACAGTTAAAAGTACTGATTTGGCCTATCATCTCTAGTTTTAATTAAATTTTAAATTATCTGAATAGAAGGTTTTAATAACAAAAGTGTGCAGCAACCACGTTTTAGAAAACGAACTATAATAAACATTTTTTTTATTAAGCTCAATATAGTCACTTGACAACAAATACTAACATAGTAAGAGAATGGATCTCTTAAAACCTGCAGTTTTAACTGCCGAGAATAATGGCAATCACCAAAGAACTTAAGAACAAAATAAATGCATAACTCAGAAGCAACATGCAAAAAATACAATGCCAAAATACTTAATTTGACACAGCATTTACCTCTGGCCACCGACAGAGGCAAACAGTCAATTATCAGAGTAGGTTATTAGGAAAAAATAAGATGTAGGAACTTTCTGTGATTTGTGGTTCAAAGGCTTCCTAAGTTAAGAGATTCTACACTTACATGCCTGGGTATGTTATCTTTCTATTGAGAAAATCTTCTGATATTGAAGCTAATCTAAAGTTTTACTATCCACAGCATTCTGGCAAGAAGTTATACAACTCAACTCTACTGAATTAATCCTCAAACTTGAGCTGGGAATGGCCTTAATGTACCTGGAAATCAGAAAGGATGTGAAAATCTCAACTACATGATACTATAATCTTGCAAAGAATAATGTAATATAAATAACAGAATATTAATTGATGGATACTGCAGGAAAATCTCAATGAATTAGACTATCTCAGAGACCATTCATGTGGAACTACACTGCTCGGACAGAAACTTACCTAACTTCTCTAAGTTTTATTAACTAGAGTCTTGGCAATGATCTTAAGAGTCATTGTGTTGTGTCAAAATGAGACATACTTTTTCTGTCAGTTTAATCACACACATTCTTCTCAGGTACCTACATAAGGGTAACTCAAGTTTTGACACCGACATCCTCTATACTGAAGTTGCACCAACAGTAAAATGTCTTAAGACTGGTCAAAGCACATTGTGAAGAACTGTAACACAACTGTTGCCAACTGTTCATCTCATTTCAGATTCCTGAATTCCTGTATTAGGGGAGACACTGAATAGTCATTTCCTACTACATCAACTGGGTCTACCCAGAACATTCTAAAACTCAGTTCCATTCAGAAGAGGAAACAGTCTTGGTTACTTTACCCCACAACGAACAGAAGTCACTAGTAGAGCACACAGCCATAGTAAAGGATGAGCAGAGCACATCAGCTCTGCAGGGCTTTTTAACTGAGCCCATGCAATCAAGTTGCAAAGCTACACAGATTTCAAAAAGGCAGGACACTGCAACATTCAGATATGAAATATAGGACATCTACCCACAGTCCTTCAGACCACTGCTGCTGCAGACTCTCCAATACACATTCCTGCCATTCCTTGCACTTAGAGAAGTGTTAAGTCTTGCCAGTAACCAGAAGAAAAGGGGATGGAAGGAAGTAAACAGCTGAGAGGCAAGGGGAGGCCACCAAGAAGGAAAACGCAGGAGGGATGGCAGAGGCAGGCAGAAAGAGGGAGGGTCACAAGAAAGCGATGTCTACCTGAAAAAAAGAGATTGCAACATTCTGCTGGGAGGACTTGGACAAACTCAAGGGATACTCCATACTGGAGAGACAACTGGAATGGGGAGAAGATACAGAGCAGGCTCAGTGTTGGGAGTAGGAATGCAAAAATGTGACTGCTATATGATTTACTATCCTGATCTGAAAAACATTAACCTGACGCCAGACTGTCCAGAACAAAGAGTTTGGGAAAAGCTGTGCATTAACTACTAGGAAACCAGCCTTTCAAGTCCCAGGATCCTCTTACAGCACCAATAACCTGACAAGCGAGCAGGTCCAAAAAGTCCTGCAGCAAAAATCCCTGAAGCCCACCCAGCAAACATGCTTCTTGTGAAATGCTCTTCGAAACAGCACGGGGGATGTCTCCCAGTGGGAAACTAAGCACAGCAGCAAAAGTGAAAGCAAATGTAACACTAACCAGCTGACAGGCTTAAGTACTGACAGCTGTTCTTTCTTGACTCAAATCCTACCTGTAACTATCTATCTATCTACAAATACACATTACTCGAGCATTTAGAAATGACAAAGGTTAAAGGCTAGTTAAGCTCTAGTACTAACTGAAGTCTTTAAGACGCATCTCAGTTGCTTCGGATTGGCAGGGTTTAGGCACTATGGCATTTAATTAATACTCTATATTCTTTGGAGATACATTTATTACAATCATTATAATGTCTGACTGTGTGGGAATGTTTCCTTCTTTATTTTTCCATTTGTCTCTCCAAACACTTGTTCCATTATGTGATTATCTGAATCTTTCATTAAAAAAATGCTACACTCAAATGAGTGTTTATTATGGCTCTAATAAATGTCCACTGCAAACAAACATAATAATTTACACTTATTGAAAACACCAAAGTGCCCAAGTTCATGAATTCTGTTATTTCATGAAAAAGTCATAACTGCAATCTTTGTAAAATATACAAGTAGCTAAAAAATTATCAGCCTAGTGCAGCATAACACATTATTAAAATTCCTCTGTATATAAACACTTACTACAGCTCCCAAGAGAAAGATGACAGTTTGCAGTCACACAGTGCAGGCCAATGGCTCTGCACATTCCCAGCTCTGTTCTACAAGGTTCTTGACAATTCCGACTGTTTGGAAGCTCCATGACATTTTGTGGTATTAGCCATCCAAAGGATTCACCCACCTCTCTTCTGTCTTGCTTTAGCTTTTAAACGCATTCCATAACCACTAATCAAGCCTCTACGAAGCATATGTTGTTTTATTTTATAGCCAAGCAACAGATATTTAGTGGCTTGCCCAAAGGAAGCTCGAAACAGCAAAGCATGGAAAAAATCTCAAATTACTCTACTTCTCTCAACCTGTGCAACTCAATGACACTAATGTAGCACTAATAAGGCATTTTAAAAAGTAAACAGCACCAGAACATTAAAATCAATTACCTGCTCCATCCTAAGAGAACCTACACCAAAGATGATTTTCCCTAGAAGATAAAAAGGAGCTGATGAAATAATCAGTGCAACCAACCGCTGCTCGAATTAACTCAGGATGCACAAGCTGTTCTCAAGAAAACTCAAAGCATAAGATACCTGGTGTCATATCTTTGCTAGCAGTCAGGACTTTGACAGACTTCCAGCTGTAATTTAAATTTGAGTCCAGTTATCAGCTCATCCTGTATACTGGTACTTTTCTGGAAAATGTACTTTTCAGTAAGGCAGGAACATTTGCCTTCCACATAAAAATTTCTGTACTGCCAGTTTTCAACATGAAGGCAAAACTGAAATAGAATAAATCAACATCAGCTGTTCAATTTTAATCTGCCAATACAAAGCTACCTGACCCCTTATTTTTCACTAGCACATGGTCTCTTTTGGCTTTGTCAATGTAAGTGCTATATTTCAAAAAGAAATACGTTTGGATATGCTTTCAAAGTATTATCACTAACAAAATTTACTCTTCACACCTAGAAGCAGCCCTCACCTTTAATAGAGTTGTATACATACATGTGAATCTTAGCAAGAATTTAAGAACATTATTGGGAAATCGCTCTGATAAACAGGTATGGTTATTTCTATGTATAGCTATGAATGCATTATCTTACTCCGTATTTCATATTACTTTTACAATAAAACAGTAAATCAAAATTTGTCGTTTCTAAAAACAACTTAATTATTCTTCAATTGTACAATTGTACAACTGTCAGATGAAGACCTGCAGTGCTTTGGCCACATTATATTTTAGTGAACACAGACAAAATACAGATATTTATATAACACTTCTTCATAAGCATCTCAGCTCAAACAAAAGCCTATCTTTTGTAGCACAACAGCAGCATCAAGAAACCCAACCCAGTGTTCTTTGCCTCACTGTGTTAAGCAATTTCCTTGATCACCACTTATATTTGAAATTACTACTAGCAACTATATGACTTATTTTAATTCTTTTTAATTTGATGGTAAAATCCAAGAAAAAAGCAGACCATATCCTTCTACCATGGTAGCTGACCACTGAAGCAACCAGGAAACAAATGAAAATGGGGCAAAGGAAAAAGAGAAAAAACACCAGTCTGTAACTGAGAACACTTGACCCCACACTCTCATTCTCACCACATATCCAAAGGCTCCACAACTCATGTCAAGAGACAGATGAATGGGATGAAAAGTACTTGCAGACTTCTCTCTGGAAGGATGCTTTCTAGCGAGCATTCACATTTACTGACAATCACTTTCATTTTTCCTCTCCTAGAAGATGAGAGTTGGTGAAAGGTACCTTAATCTCATCTGCTGAAGATCGAAGGCACATCACCAAAATCAATGTATAATTAAGCTCTCTAGAGCAGGAACTGTCTTTCTGGAAATACAACACCATGAACAATGAGGTCTGCTACTGGGCTCCAAAACGCAATGAGCACACAAATAAATCCAGCTGTAACAGTAAATGAAAGCACAGTAATATATTAAGCTGTTAAAATACCTAATATAATTAGCAAGGATAACTCAGTTTAGCTCAACTCTAAAATCAAATATATTCACAGACCCAAAATTTACCCCAAGAATAAGTCTGTTATATTTTACTTTGTCTCTTTTTCTACCACCCTCCTTTTGTTTTTTTAAAGGAAGCATTCGAAGGCGAAGCATTACAACCTTTGCTAAAAACAAGGTTAACACCTGGCCAGAAGATGATTACATGAACGAGAGGAGCATCTCCATGACCTCACACTTCCCACAAGAAAACAGAAACCAGCTTTTTCATGGCACTGACAATTTCTCTTTACCAGTCTAGAAAAAAAAAATATTTCTTGTAAGCTTCAGTTACTACAAATGTTTCAGTAAACTCTAGTTTTTAAGTAAACTATCTCTAGTTCTACCAGACCATGACAGGATACACAGGACTTCTGTTTTAATTTTGCACTGTGTTTAGAAAAACTAAGTTATTTTCACTCCAGAGAGTGCCTTACACACTGCACCTCTCTTTGCATCTACATCTATTTTGGTGTTTCTACTTTGCATATTTGAAGTAAGATTAACTAGAAAAAAATCAAGAACTAAATGCTTACTTATTCCAGTAGAATATTTTTAATGAGAATGCCATGTTCTCAAAAGGATACGAATTCCATTCATTCCAGAAATTTTGAAGTCATCAATTAGCTGTACAACCATATCCTTGTTGGGATCATTAGGGTCACTTTCACGAACCTAAACCAAGAACGCAAACACTGACATTTTAGGAAAAAAATCACTTTAAAATACTAATTAGTTAGATTTCCACATTAACAGTATTTTGGAGCTTCAGAAGACATGGTAACACATAACAAGCCAGATGTTTAGAGGAGAATATGTTAAAAAAAAAGTCTAAAACCAATTCCCTATGTTCTTTTTAATTCATTACTGTTATTACTGTTATTGAACACTGTATTAGAATAGTGATACTTACACATTTGAGCAACTTTATTTCATCCAAGGCTGTCTCTGTATAATGCTGGGCACTTTTTACAACTTTCATTGCAACAAACCTTTTTCCCCTTGAAAAGAAAAGAAACCTTTTCAACACATACACCAAGCTAAAACAAACATACTTAAAAGTTTGGGAAATTTTAAATAGAATATTTCAGAGTCTAATGCATTCTGACAGAAAATGCTCAAATTACACTTAACAACAACTTTTAACAATACTCTGTTAACAGCCTAATTTATTGAGTATTTTGTCTCCTTGATGCTAATGTTTCTAAAAGAGGAATCTGCTTACACATTTTATCATTTAATGAAGGTAATTACATTTTTTCACTAAAGATACAACAGAAATAAAAATATTAGCTTATTCTTGCATGCTCAAGACAACATGCAAATTCAATAAACAAAGCTAATTTGTCAAAGAAAATAGAATTACGTTTATTTCTGAGAGCTTTGATAAACTACACCGTTAATCAAGGGCAAAATAAGGCTGTACGCATCTTTCTGCACAAAATGACAGTAAACATTTACATAACTTTATCATTCACGTAAAACAAAAGTTACTGCAGACAAAATAAAGTAACATATTATGAAAAAAGTATATGGAAATAAAGAGTTTTCTTACTGCATATCCCAGCATAGCCAGACTGTAGAGAAGTGTCCCCATCCTAACTTTCTAATAACATGATACCGGCCATTGAAAAGATCACCAATTTTCACTGGATGATAGCCTCCTTTCATGAAAAATAAGTAGAAAAAAGAATATTTAGAAAGAAACAATAATTCTCAGGTTTTCAAGTCATTCTCTTGTAGTATAAATTTTCCTCTTCAAATTGTCCTGTACTATAAATAGGAAATCTAAAGAAAACTTTAATATTAAAAATTCTGCCTTGCTTGGCCAGGAGGGAAAAAACTCATGTCCTGTAACTACCGTAGAGTTTATCCACCCTCTTCTCTTACGGCTTTTATTTATGGCAATATTACCATCTGTTCTCTATTTCCTCAGGCTTGTCTTCCACTTCACAGACAGTACAGAAAAGATCTACATTATTTCTTTATCATATTTGAAGCCTCTCCAGTCAACATATTTTGGATGATTGCAGAATCTCAGCAGAGACTGTTCTAATTCCCATTTGCTTTCTAGCAATAAAAGCAGCAATAAAATACTTCCTGAGAAAATGTTAAAAACAATGCAGGCTTTATTGATGCTCTTCTACTTGGCTCCTGACTCATAGCAGCAATGCATTTTTCTCATGTCTGAGAGTTTTACAGTGAGGAGGAAGAAGAGAAAGCAGTCAGCTCTGGGCTTTGTCTGAACTGCTTTTTCATTACCAAAGTCTGCAGTCCAAACTTACACCACTACACAGGTTCTCCACAACTGCATTAGGCAGAAAGGCCAACAGGAGAGGGCAAGCTGGAGCTCAGGTTTCTAGGAGGTGTAATGAAGCCTTTTATTTCCTTCATATTTTAGGAGACATTCCTACTCCTTGTTAAACACAGGGAAGACAATGAACACAAACGATTTTTATTCAGACCTTAACACACCAACAATAACATCCACAATTTTGCCCAAATTGCAAACAAATAATGAAGCTGCACCATGCAACCCTCCAGGACATCACCAGCAGCAGACTCAGAGCAGCTTTCAAAGAATCACTTCTTTGTCCCTTTTGGTCCTTCACAATGTCATGCCAAACTGTCCTTTGGCAGGATCCTCAGTTATTGACTATTCCATTTAGAATCAGGAAAACCTCAGACTACTTCTCTAAACTGCTGTATCTATTTTGAATCCCCTGAAAATCTTGTTAGAACTGGTTAAGACAACAGTGTGAATTTATAACTTAATTCCTTGGATTTAAAACAGGGACTTCTCTCTTATCTCCTTTTATCTGTGGGAACAATGATGTCCAATCTGGATATATTTATATTCATTTTTGCTAATAACGTCTTCTGCCATTACAGAAGTTCAACAGTTTTTTTATGAACTCTCATATGCTGCCAGAGCAGATTAATACATTTAACACAACTCTGCAACAGAATTATAAAGATTACATACTCAGGAGAAGGTTAAAGCTTAAATGACTTACTGTGTTAGATGTCGATATGTCTAACAAACTCTAAAGCACACACCGCTTTGGTATATGTGTGCTAAGGTGTAACTGCAAGATTAGCAAACAGCAGACCCTTCCCTTGCCGAAGACCTCCCCACCCCTCCCATCACTGTGAAGGAAATGTTCATGAAAGCTGCCAGGACAACTAACCCAGCAAACTAAAATGATACTTTCATTTCCACTGCTGAGTTGTGCCCACCTCAGTAAGGATGCCCACACTGCCAAGCAGGAACTCTTTATTTCCAAATCAAAAACCAGATCATTTTTGGAACCCCTGATGGGATTTACTCTCCAGGAGAGAAGGGGGGACATGGACTTACTGAAAGGGTTGACTATTATACTGACCATATGCAAAAAGAAACAGTATCAGCCACATATGAACCCCAAGTCTATTGCAGCTTCATTATTATACAAATTTTGCTGAATAAATGCAAATACGTGAACCTGTACTGATACAAAAATTAAAAACAAAACAAAATATTATGTTGTCTATTTAAGCATCCTTCTAGTAACAGCTGATGGAGATGTTTAACAATCTGGATAAACATAATCATTAGTTAAGACAGCTACTCACTGGTTAAAAACAAACAAAAATATAATTACTTTGTAATTTTTTTCCCACAAAATTCTATGCAGGATGATGAAGTCATAGATGCTAGAGGAAAGTTAAGAGAACATATAGGAATTCTACCTTTCCATTACTGAAAAGGTTTGCACTTGCTAAGTGAATCAAATCTGATGACCTGCAAAATTTGAGACTTCTACATAATACACCATCACAGATAAAAATATGTTTCTAGAAATAGTTTAGGCAAACAAGTGCCTTTTAAGTCTGACTCTATGAATAGCTTTTGGCATACTTGTGTTTCAAAGGGTCAAAAATAATCAAAAACTTGTGATAGTTTCTTCCCATCAAAACAGCAGAGAGGAAATCAGAGAAAGACACCAAAGTTAATAAACTGGGGGTTGGTAAGTTATTTTAGTAAACTCTACGTGCTGGAAGCATAACAATACTATATATGTAAGAACCATGTTATTTTGGTCCCTACACCACTGTCATAACTAATTATAGCAATACATCAGCAGATGTGACAGATGCCAACAGTGGTAGCATATATAACATACGAGTATATATATTTCACAAGATACTTTCCACTGTCCTAAGTCACAACAGGAGCAGTTTTGGAAATAATCTGTTACCATTCCCGTACATGTTACTCTCTGATTATTCGTATCAGCAACATATGCATTTACAGGTTGTGGACAACCAGGTAACAACCCACTTAGTTACGTGTATTTTAATAACTGGTGTCATCCCATGATGAATGTAACCATTTAGTTCTCCATGATACCAAAAGTATTTCTAAATATCAGTAACAGGAAAGCATCCATGCAAAATTAACAGGTTGATAAAAATTATGTGCTTTTGCAAAAGCAATACTGGCAATCAAAAATATATAATGTATAAGTGGCACTGCTGATAACGTAACAAAAAAAAATCCCTGTTGTACTATTCACTGCAGCACACACACAAAAAAGTGTCTCTCACAGCTAGCTAGCTACATGCATGCAAGAAAGAGGGTCAGAAAAATGAGTTCATTATTCCTGAATGTCTCCTGAATGTGTTGGTAATTGTAGCTGGCTCATTCTATGTTTGTATAGGGAATTATTCCCTTTGTGAACTGGATGAATGGGAGACATCTCCAGGGGGCAAAGAAGATGATCAGAGAAGCAAAAAATTCCAATTACATCCATGACACAACAAACTCTTGAAAAAAAAACTCCAAGTGTTTCAAGGCTTTTCAGAGAAGAAGAAAAACTAGCTTTACAAAGTACCCCTTGAAAAATCATGCAGTTGGACTTTTGGTATTTCCATTCCTTAAAAAAATAAATATTTGAAAAGCATTTTATGCAAATTCTGTGACACAAACAGAAGTAATGTCACAGATTTAAATAGGCCCTAGAGGAAGCCCCCAGGGAACAGAAGTTAGTCTGCTTTTCACAGACGGTGTTAGTCAGTCTCTTTCACATCAGGTGCTAAGACAAACTGAACCAATTTCCTCATTAAAAAATACTACTATGGCTATTTACTAATCACCATGTAACGTGGTCAAGATGCAAGCCCAGCACACAGTAACATACCCTTAAAAATAAAATCAGTAACAAAAATACTCAGGAAGTACAGCTAAGAGGTCATATGTCGAATTCCTGAAAAAAATAATTATATACTTGTCATCAAAATTTCCCTCCTATGACATTTCAGATTGGGATTGAGAAGAGATGAGTATGCTCTGCGCCTCAGTCAAAAACCCTGGAAGACTGCCATTTTGAAGACAAAATTAAGAATAGAAGAGACACTCCAGTAATAAATTATAATTTCCAAATCTTTGTCTTCCACTCTGTAAATACAGATTAGGCTACCCAAAACAGAAGAAGATATTCAAACTAAAAAAACAACTCTCAAAAAAATGGAAAATGTATCTAAATGCCATTCCTCGAGTTCTTTACCAAATAACTTACTCATTCCCTATACAGAATATGAAATATATAAACAAATCCCAGTGTGGTCATGGAATTCAGATCCTTATGGTGACCTTCCCTTCAGTTCCATGCCAGCAGACTGAAAGAAGGAAATGCACTGCTCAGTCTCACAGGAAATTAGGGTCACAAAATAAGTGAATCCTCTACTGAAGTAACAAAAGCACTGCTCTTGTAGAAACAAGTAATGATCATGACATCCGAACGGATCAAAGCTTGAACCATCTTTAATATACTTTCAAAAACTCAAAGCCTCAGGATCAGAAGAATTCAGAAGAACCTTTATGCATACAGGAGTCCCCTTTAATTTTTCAGGAAGCCTGCAAATATTCTTAGTGTAACAAGTAGTTTACTTTAAAAGAATACAGATCTCACTACTGACCTGCTCTAATTAAACAGGTAACTCATAAGCAGGCTCTCAACTTAGACTATTTTTCTGTTTTGTATCTAGCTTCTGCAGATGGTGACTTTTGCAAGAGATACTGGAAAACAGACAACAATGGATTGTTTGAAATTAAATGCAGCCCTTACTTCAGGAAAGAATTAAGTGAGAGCTTTGAAATGCTTAATCTCAAGGAAACACAGATGTTTACAAGTACACAGATGTTTAAACAAATCCTTATTCACTGATGGAAGATGTTAAGGACACCGAAAGAGCTTTCTTACAGAACAAATGTGTTTTAACACAAATAATAAAAAAACAAACCAAAATACCTGAGCATGGTTCAGTGACATGTTTTTCTTTGCCCTGCTGCAGACCTGGACATTTAGTTTGAGTTTATTGTTTGGCTTTCACTACTGGCATTTGCAAGCCGCTTATACATTTGAAATATAATATATTAATAAAACTTCTTACACCAAAATGAAACAGTCACTTTCCATTGTTAAATCTGAAAATATGAAACACTTGTTCCAGGCTGGGAAGGGGAATTCTTAAAATAGCACATTTCCAGGCTTATACAGAAACTTCTGATAAGAAGACATTATCATATTTGACACAGGAAGTGTTTCTTGGCATGAGGAATACAGAATACCAGATATAGTCAGTGTGCATACAGTGCTTTTTGACTATTCAAAAATATTAATCCTAAGTGATAAAACTCTTATCTAAGTATATTTGTATTCTTGAAATCTATTACAATAGATAACTCAGAGTTGACAGAACTGCTATGTATCATTTTTTACGTAAGTACCATGTACATTCTACCCTAATGGGAACAGAACAGACTTGCAACTTTAGCGGTGACATTAAAACAAACTTAAGTATTGACACTGTTGTACCGCAGTCATGCTTTTATGCATTTAACAATATTTTAAAACTGAATATAACCAATACAAAAATTAAGAAAATTGAGTTAAAATGAAGATGTAGAGAGCCTCAGACAATGCTGAGAGCTGTGAAAGACACCAAAAAAGAAGCATGTAACACCTTAGGCTACTGCAAGTAAGAGAAGAAAGGAGAAAAAAAAAGATACAATTTAAAAAATAAATTTAGGTAATGCTGTTAAAGGCACCAAGGCATTTTAGAACCTTTTGGAGTGTGAGAGAGGTTGTTGTGGTTTGGCTGTTTTTGTTTCTCTTACCACTCACATAAGTCAAGCGAAGTTTATTCTCTATTCTTCTAACTAGGACATCAGGAAGAATACAGGAATGCAGTACCTGTATATTTATCGAAAAATGTATAAATAAGCTATGCCTAAGTGAAAAATTAAAGCTGAAGACAATTATGCTTCGGGACCTGAAATGAAGAGTTGGTCCTAACTCTCGTATAAGTAAATTCCATAATTAAAGATCAGCTCTTTAAAAATCCCTCAAGAACCAGAACCAAGACTGGAATGACAGTGTTTACTTCACCACCACTGGTGAACTGCACACACCTTTACAGTAATCTGCGGGATCCTCTTGCTCCTCATCGTCGGACCCTAAAATCTCCTCCTCTGGCTCAGGCGGGGCGGGCTCCGGCAGGGGCGGAGGCGGGGGTGGGGGTGGCGGTGGAGGTGCAGAGGGAGCTTTCTGCTGAGGCTCTGGCCTGGAAATGGAAGAGAGAGCACACTTTGTAAAGAGCCTCCTCACTGGGGGAGCCCAGCCCTTCAGGGGGGATGAAAAACCAGAGGGAAATAAAAAATGAAAAAAAACAGTGAAGCATCTCACGTTCTCACTGTCACCTTTCCTATCCCCCTTGGGACACTACGGAGGCGTGGACACAGAGGAACCTGGCCAAACCAAGAGCAGGTCTCAAGCGAAAGAGCTTGCAAAAGATACATGAAATACATAACCAGATACAGACAAGCTTTTGAAATTCCTGAAGAGCAAATGAGATGTTAGATCCATCTTCTTGAGCACAACTGAGAAGTATTTTTCAAAGAATATCAAGTTATTCAAAAACTCCTGCCTGCTAGCTGAAGTAGGAAAGATCTCATTAATACACAGCAAGAAACAATGTTCTAGAGACACTGACCCAAATCTTAATGCACTTCTCATCTGTAGCTGCTGCCAACATTATGGAAAGCTGTATCAGTATACAAAATACTGAAAACATCTATTAGAAAGCAAGAGAAAAAAACTAATCTTCTTAGGTAGTCTACGATGCTCATCCCAGAGCATATCACATGCTTTAATACACACTAATTAATAAAAAAAACCAAAGCAAAATCACCAAAGCCTGACACCACCAACCAAAGCTTGACACCACCAACCAAGAGATGGGTTATTTTTTTTCTGTCTTGCAGCTGTAGTTCAAAAAAAACAAACAAACAAACAAACAAACAAAAACAAACAAACAAAAAAAAAACAACCACCAAAGTGAAATATATTTTACATCCTGTTCCGAAGAGAGCCGTACTTGGTACAACTACGAACTACTCACATTCCAAAACTGAGTATTTTCAACAGATTTAAGTTCAGGGTTGAAGTGATATGACCTCTTTGTCTTATAATTAAGAAAGCCTTCCCCAAACCAGTTGATGCTGTTATTTTTTGTATTCATACCTCTTACAAACACATTCGTAAAGTAACTTAAAGCATTAGTGCCATCAAAAGCTGCTATAACTTACATTTATATCTACTTCAAATTAACCACATCTAAAAAACACCATATTAACAGTATTTTGTCCTTGATATCATAAAAAAACAGAAATCTGTAATTTGCTTATGTTTCAGCACCTAGAATTAAGATCCAAATATTTCCTTGATCATGAGCAAAAACTGTACTTATGTTTATCCCACTTCTAAGTCTTCTTCCTCATAACTCCTTTTCCTTTTTACACACTGCAATTGCTCAAGACAGACAGAGCATTTGGTGTCAAAGAGAACACGGTTGGTCAGAAACAAATTCCACTGGCAACATTCACCACCCAAACAGCAGCTGCTATTACGCCTTTGCTTTACAGGACATCACTGCAAGCTGCATGGCATACCAAATTTATCTGCCTGCTACCGCTTTCAGATAATAAAATTCTTCAGTCAATAAATGGTCAGATTTAAAAAGGAGTATTTTGAACTAATTTATCAATTATTTAAGTTATTATGAGAAATCTAATGAAATAAATAAATTTATGTAATTTTTAACCACATGAAACTAGACAGAATAGAAGAAGAAATCCATTTGTAGGATAAACAATAAATATATTTGCACATGCTCCTACTTGAATTATGTTGGTTGTTTGCCTCCCTCTTGCATTTCTGCCTCCCAACAGATGTCTTTATCTGGTACACTGAGAGGAAAGTAAACTGCAAAGGGAAGGTGCAACAAATTCTCTGACCAGCTAATCTTACTACAAACTGGATTACTGGCCCTCCTGGTTTCATGAACCAGCCAGGTCTCACGGTGTCAGCAAGGTGACAGTTCTCACACCTGATCTGAAAGCTTTAATCCAACAAACCATCATATAAGGATCTACATTACAAACTCTGAAACTTCATCTGCTAGGCACAGGATCACTTTGGATACGCAGATCAAGAACTGTGAACACTTAAAAACTAACGGTTGGACTTGATGGTCTTAAAAGTCTTTTCCAGCCTAAATGACTCTACAAGCAAGAAAAAGAACACATAGTGAAATAGCCTGCACTTCATCAATATATCTGAAAGCAGCATGCCAGGAACACAGGCACATCCATCAGTGCCTGGACTCCTTATTTTGGATGGTACCATCATCTTCCTTTGTTCTGACCACAAGTTTCCATGTTACTATTTTGGTCACATGAAATAGTACAACTATAGAAAAGCCCAGGGTAGGGTAGGGAAATGCAATACAGGGGTGTAGAGTTCAAAAATTCATTGAAATTGTGCTGATTTGGGGTTTTAAGGTAACAACTACTTGCTCTATTTCTTTACATGTCAGAAGTAATATTTTAAAGAGAATCAGAAGCATTTCAGGAATTGAGGTTCACACATTTTGTCACTCATTTTCAAATAAATATAAAGTAATACCAAGAATCTCCCTCTGAGAGATAAGACGTAACCAGTACAGGATTTAAAAAAAACCCCCACAAGATAAATTTATTCCTAGGGAAATAGGTTAAGAAAACAGGGTTGGTTCTGAGTCTTTCTAAAGCTACTGTATTTGATTTTGGTTTGAAAAGGGTTATTTTTCCTGTCTTCAATCCCAGTTGATTTTTATATTCAGGATTGTTTTCTTACTGTCCTTTGTGGACATCAGGAAGAAAGGAAAGATATTACCGTATTTTCTTCTGAAGTTATTTATGATTTTTATCTGCAAATAACAAAACACTGCTTTAAACTGAGGAAGATCTTTAATTTGTCCATTTAGCTTTGCTTGCACCTTTTGGAGCAATCAAATATTAGTACAGAAACATGAGGGAAGGAACGCAACATGCTGAGTTACATCAGTCTGACTGCTAATCCTGCATTTTCGGCAATTTTTTCCTCTAGTTTAGAATTCTTAGCAAGAGATTCTTATTGTTCTTTAGTTTTGTTCACTTACACTTTTCTAAGGTGTATGTAGAGATCAAGTCTTCAGCACTTCACTTGACAGCTTAAATTCTGCCTACAGGTTGAGTAACTCATCCTGGCATCCCCAATCCTGCTCGTCTGCCAATTCATAGTTCCACAGTGTTAGGAAGGACATCAATGAGAGAACTCCAGTTTTGCTATTTCTTAGTAGCCCTTTTATCAAATTGCAAAGATAAGCTATGATGAATGCTTCAACAACATCTTCATTTGAGGTTTAAGGCATGAATATACAGTTTATTCAGCTTAGATTTCATTTTTTCCAGTATAGTCTGCTAAAATGTAAATTATTTTTTCTTTTGCGTAGATTTTCAAACATCATTGGCATTAAAAAAATCCAAGCATTTAGAAAGCTGTGACTCACCAAAATGTCTGTAATCTCCATTTCCTTTTCAGAAATATAATTGTCAAATACTATCATAACATAAAAAGCTATTCAACAACCATTATTTCAAGTTATTACTCTTTCTTATTCCTAAAATGCTATGTTACGATATGTATTAGGCAGCACATGCATGCTAAGACGAACATTAAATCTGTTTTTCTTTTTCTGAAGTAATCACTTGGTACTCTGTGGTCTACCACTATTAGGCTGCTCATCACCATTCAAGCATAAACACTTAATTAACAGAAGGAGACGACACACCATTTCTAGAGTCTCAGTATTCTGTCAGCAGGTATGCAGAGAACTGACCATCTCCACAGGCTACAATGACAAACCTTATAATTGTATTGACAGAAACACTACAAACAATTAGCAAACACTAGTCAGCATTTTTTTCTTTTAATTACTGCCTTTTCCATGGACAAAAATAAATTTACAGCAAAGTCCAATCAAAATACAATTAAACCCTATTTTTAAATTGCTCTTACAGGGAATACTTAGTAAAAGACAAAAGAAAAGCTGAAGTATTTCTCCACTGCAGTGAACTTGAAGCAAAATACGTCAAAACCCTGCATGGAGTCTTACAAAAAAATCAACTGCCCACTGTTATGAAACACAACATTTCTGACAACTTAATTTTACTGTTCTCCCTCATGGACATGTTGCTCCATGCTCCCACTGGGTAACAGCCAACAGTAAAAGCAATCTCCTAAACATTCAAACCTTAAAATGCTGAGAAAATTATACTACAAGAAATCCAGAAAAATCAGTTCATTTTGTTTTTGTTGTTGATATTGTGGGGTCATTTGCTATTCTTCTGTTCTGGAAAAGGTAAAACAAGAGCAGTGAGAGTGATTAAAATCACAAAATGCCTTCCATATGGGAGGCATCTGAACATACCAGAACTCTTCAGCCAGGAAAACAAGACAGCAGAGTGCTACAAAATCTTGAGAGATACAGAGAAAGCAAATAGGAAATGGCTGTCCACTGCCTCATCCCACACAAACTGGGCCAAGTTGACAGAAAATCCAAAGAAAAAAAATTACTCATGCAATATGACGTTAAAAACTAAAGCGAACTTTTTTCCCTCGGTATCATGGATAAGAGAAGTTAGTTTAAGTTCAAATAGCGCTCAAAAAAACTCATGGAAGAAAAATCAACTGATGGCTAACCCAGGAGCACCTTTGCCTCATGAAGCCCAGCGGCCTGAGACCGCTGGATGTGGCACAGTATTCCACACACTGGGGCCCAACCCTGCACTCCTCCCCAGGCAACTGCTCCTGGCCAGAGGGAATGTATGTGCACCTTGGGTCTGTCCTCGTGCAGTCACTTCATCTTCAGACATTCCTCTCTTTTCCTCAACAAATGAATGATTTCCATTACTAAAAACCAAAGCAGACTTCAGGCCTCTTTATCGGAAACTCTCAGACAAAAAGTATGTTTTTATTACAAAGTAATGGATAAGAATGTCTTGCAGGCAAGACTGCTGTAGAACAAGACTACCTGAGGAAATTCTCAAGTTCCCATGGGGAATAGGCATACACCAGCAGGAGTCTTTCTCTATGAACACTGTACTGTACACACGGTGACTACTTAAGCCTGCACCCGATTCTCCTACCTTTAGGAAAGCACTGTCTCAGAAGGAAACACACTGTGTCAAATGAAAAAAAAACTGGGAGACAGAAATTGGTCAGATTAAGCTAAGAAGTACCTCAATCTGAGGGGAAAACGAAACTCCCCTTAAGATTTTCAGATGAACACAACCAAAGACTTTTTTTGCTAGCAGAAAATGCAATTAAAATTAGGTTAAATGGCTTCTTCATATATCTAATAAAATAAAACATGGAATAAACTATATTCTAACAATGTTATGAACCTTCTGACATGTCCGCAGAGGTTCTACAAGGAATTTCAATACGAAGAAGTAAAAAGAGGAAGGGGGAGGGTGAGCATCAGAAGAATTACACTACTGTAAGCCTCCTAAGAGATGGGAGCTTTATGAAATCTACTAGTGGGTGTGGGTCCATCTGGAAGGAGCTACAGCTATGCTTCTCTCCAGCTCCAGAAGGCAAAAGCTTTCGTGCTCCTGGGCAAGGCTCTTAAGGTTCTGTAGAGTTAAAAGTCTGAAATCTCCATACACAAATATCTTACAGCTGTTATTAATTCCTTAAAGACTCAGCAATTTGGATCTCTTTCTCGTTTGTTCAAATGGTGTCTGCTTTATGAGCTGAATTCTTGCCTGCTCTTTTTTCCCAAATGCAAATTTAGCTTAATTAGACAGGTGCCTTCTAACACTGAGCTCTTTGAACCGGAGGCAGCCTTAAACGGAGGCTTTTTAAATAAATCCACACACATAAAACAAACAACAAAAAACATAAGAAAGACCAAAATAACTCTGAAGTTATCGCTCAAGGAACAAAATGATGTTGCATGTTTCAAGTAAGATTTTAAGTGGATTATAAATCAGAATATTTTTAAATTTTAATAGTTATGATAAATCATTTGTAATTTAATAATGATTTTTTATTATGCCAGAAGTCATCTTACTATTTTCAGACACGTCTACAAATCCAGAAGGAAACAGGGTACAAGGAGATGTGTTTTTAACTAACTCCAAGAAATTGTTGATGTGAACTCCCAGGGACAGCTCTGCTTTACATGAAAAGCACTATTTGTGCTCTTATTGTAGTACAGAACTGTACTAAAATCTCCAATTCTAGAAAATTTATGCATAAAAAGAGAGAGTCCTGGTACGTCACAAGCATTAAGCAGTTTCTACATCTGGTCATTATCAAACAAAATTATCATTCCTCCTGGGACTGTTAACATTCCTTCCAAAGATACCAGCCCACCATCAAACATTAACAGAAGCACCAGTAAAAATCCATTCCGGAACAGAGCAGGCTGAGACACAGTAGCTTTTGTAACCTCAAATAGCAAAACAGAATTAATTTTTCATTCCCATCTTGCTTACTAGTCTTTTGGAGGCCACCTTGGACACACTCAAAGTCCAAGTGAAATGCCAAGGAACACTGCCTTCTTCCGTTCAAAACAACAGCTACTATAAATAAATGCCATTTCACGCAGCAAGTACTGCAGTTTTACCACGCCACTGCCCCAGCGCAGCATCAGAGGAAGAGCACATCGCCATGGGCAGAGCTGAGGGGACCCAGTAGCAGCCTACCATCACATCAAATCACACCTAGGATGAAGAAGTCTGCCAAGCTCAGGAGGCAGCTCTTATGGCCTGTCTCTGACACAGTTACAGCAAGTTCCCAGAAGTAACTGGTTTCAAGCTCTGAAAGTCAGTCCCAAATGAAATTTTTGTTCTCAAACAAATGAGATTCTGTTAAACTGTTATTAAGACAGTCAACCAGAAGCCAAATCTACCCAGAAACCTCAAGCTTAATTGGACTTGCCAAAGTAATATGTTTTCTTCCTCAAATACTGTTTTTCTTGCAGAGTTGTATTTTCCAGACAACTCATCCATTACAGACTTGCAAAGGAAAAAAAGTCAACAGTTAATTAAAAAATAAAGACCCACCTGGCAGCACAAAAAGAAAATATATAAATAGATACTCAGCAGCTTGCACCTTACCTGTATTTCTAGTCACCAGTAAAGCATTGTAAAGGCTGAGAATGTTAAAATCATAGAATACCTTGAGTTGGAAGGAACCAACCAGCATCATCAAATCCAACTCTTGGTCCTTCAGAGGACAGCCCCAGAAATCACATCATGTCCCTGAACATTTAGTCCAAATGCTTCTTAACTCTGTCAGGCTTGGTGCCGTGACCATTTCCCTGGGATTCCAGCACCTAAACACTGTCTGGGTGAAGAACTTTTTCCTAACAGCCAACGTAAACTTCCCTTGACTCACTTCATGCCACTTCCCCAGTCCTGATCATGAGAGCGAAGCGAGAGATCAGTAACATACCTTCTGCAGAAGGGGTGACTGTCAGACTCAGCTTCACAGAGAGGCATCAGGCACTGATGACCTGAAGAGCTACACCTACCATCAGGTTTGTCTGGATGGAGGTCCCTGTCACAGCTGTGACTCCACGCAGTGACTCCAGCAGCTACAGGGGAATGACCTCTGAGGCGTGACCGACCCTGAGCAAGTGTTCACTACTGAGACTGGAGATCAGGGTGCCTCTTTGTGCCCTTCTGCACCAACTACTGAGTCTGTCCATTGCCTCTGTTAGCAGCTCCCAGACGTCACGGTCTGTTGCCTGGTTCCTGAGTTGCATGTACTTGATTCTTCCACTCCACCAGTGGAATGGCCTCCTATGGAGAGGAGTCTTTCTTCATGCCTTATTTGCCTGCTGTGGTTGCTTGCACTCACTAGGGGCTGCATTTCATAAGCATAGAGATGGTTACACTGCAATTCAATCTCCCACCGCTGCTCTGGCAACACCCAAGTCTCATCAGTAGGTCCCACAAGAGGTTTTGGCTGCCACAAATTAAGAAATTCCAAAGAGCCAAAGAGAAGAAACACGCCTGTCATAAATCCATGTACTATGTACTGATCAATGGAGAATAGTTTCTTATATGTGCATCCTAACATTAGAGAATGAAACAACCTCCCACCTGAAGTACGTCAGACATGGAATACCACTCCAATGCAATGATAAAAAATTAGTTAAAAAATAAGCTAATCTCATAAACCATACATGAAGCTTCACCTTCTTCAAATCCTCTTGCAACAAGAGTCCCTTCTCATGCTGCACAACTTCTTCCTCTATCTATGTGAGGCAACTTCCACTTCTGACCGATAAGACGACCTGACAGAAAACACTGGCAGACCGTGACAAAAAAGACCACTATTTTGACTTCTTTTTTCCTCTCACTATGGCCGCACGATGGATTACTTTTAACAGAAGGACTCACAAGGGTATAAATGGAAATTAATTTTTGACTTTCTTTCCGTATGTTGTGTTGTAGCATTTAATTTCTGCCTTTCTCTTCGGCATGTTAAATTACAGCGTCTCTAGTCTTTCTATTATTACGAAATATTCAGAAAACATACTGTTGTTGCTTCAGTATCCTACAGTTGCCACTAGCAACAAATGTAAAGGAGAGGGGGAAGAAGCACCCTCTGCTCTCCAACAGCCCTAACTGACCCTGGAGAAGTTAGCAGATTTAACTTGATTTGGAACCAAAACCACTTAAGTAACTGACCCTTTGAGGTCAAATAAGGACTGAAATATGAATTCACAACTAAACTACAAAATATAGGATTTAGTCTTTATCACAAGACAGTAACTCCTTCAAGGAAGTATATATTCCATTTATACATTAGAAACTATATGAAGACAACTGAAGACAAACCAAAATGAGCTGAAGTACACCAATAAATACAGTGTTTCACACTCTTTTTTACCTATTTAAAAGCCTAGTAGAAAAGATTTCATAGGAACAGCAAAATTGTAACCCTTCACTTAGTATCAAATGCAGTCAAGTATGCAGTCAAGCAGCAGAGTACCTCTTGCCTTTGGTTAGTTGGTTGGTTTTTTTCTGACCCCTAAGGCACCCTGGTAAAATGTAATCCTGACTTCATGTGATCATCTCAGTGCAAAAATGCATTTTTCATGTCCATGTTTACTTAAGGTTTAAAAGACCCATTCATCCCGTTAAGTGCGAATGCATCATGCTCTGGATTATGTCTGGGAACCCAGTTCTTCAGGCAATGAGAAAGGGTAAATAGACAGGCATTTTGGATAGGACAAACACTGAGGGACATAACTGGCAGGTGAAGAAAACAGAGCCTGAAGGAAGAAGGTTGCATGACTAAGTCAGCAATTAGAAGAACCTCTCTGTCTGCAGCAAACACAAACATTCGCTGCAGTGATAAATTCTGAATGCACCAGTTGGAACTCTACTGCTACCTAACTTCTCCTCATTAACCTTGTTTTCAATAAGCTGAAACAAGCACTTTACATGAACTCTTTATATTGACCATCATAATTCCTTTTCACTAACAGGCTTTCTTTCAAAATAAAGAATGAATCTCAATCCTTCAAAAAACACACAACTCCTCTCCCAAACTTCCAAATTCCAGTAGCATTTCCTCTATAAAACAAGAGTTTTAATAAATCTCTTTACAATTCCTACTAGCATTTTATGAAAGTACTCAGCTTGTACTGCAGTATCAGTAAAACTGATACAAGAAAGCTAAACAAACAACTCAAAACATTTTAACTTAATTATTAGACATAAGTTGCAAAGATGCCTATCATGCAAAAACTTTTTTGCTAGTGTTCAATAGTCAGTTATATTCTTCCATTTGGGGTATATGTGGTCCTAAGTACAATATATGAAATGTCAGCTTTGAGTTTCTCTCTGTATACTGCTCATTCATGTTAAATTAAGCACTGAATTTCCTAACAGAAATAAGTAAAAGCAGCAAAAAGATGGCAAAGTCCAGCTGCAGTCGAAAGCAAGCAAATGGAAAAATCACAGATACATTTTTCACAAAAACTCATTCTCACCAACCAACATATAAATAACAAGCAGCTGGTTTTAGCTTCATGACCATTTAAATCATTCTACCTTCTTGTCTTCATAGAGGCAGTAACAATTATTACTCTTCAGACACATGAAAACACACTCTTTATTTAGATAACTTTGATAAATTGATCTTTAAGAAAGCAGTTATTTAAGCTCCTTGGGTTAAAAAGTATCTTTTTTTAGCGCCTAGATCTCTGATTTTTTTTGTTGTTGTTCTTAGTTTACTTTTCGTACTTCTTAATGCAAAACTTAAGTTGATCTCTTGCCCAATAACCTCATAGAACATGGCATATTTTATTTATTTTATGCAGACGTTGTTTCTAAAAGCCATTGCATTCAGCATGCTCTCCTGTCACATTCCCTCAATGAAGAGGTCGTCACTCTCAGTCTGTAAGACTCCTCCACATGCCCTTTGACTTTCCAGACATTTCTAGGGAAATGCCTTTCCATCCCTTATTCCCATCAACCATTTGTCTTGGGGGCCGTAGACGCAATTTTGGAGCTTTCCATTATTTTTACAGCTTGCAAGTGAAGGACCTTTCATTTGACTGAATCTTCAACAAACAAGCAGCCACTTCAGGAGAGTTAGGAAAGTCACTCCAGTATTACACAGCACCGTCCAGTTGGCTTGAATGAGGCAGTTTTCGACACTAAATACTGTGACAATTCCTGTTGAGATTTTCAGAATCTATTTTGTGTCAGCAAGTCTGAGAATAAGGGTTATCAGACCATCTGACTCATCCCAGCCTTGGCATGCTTTACCTCACAGCATGGATGCTGGATGACTCACTTATTGGAATATTCCTATTTCCAACAGCAAGAGAGAGTCTCAGCCATGGTGGAAAAGCATTCAAGGAATCCCAGCTGTCACGATATCCCAGATGAACTGTCTCCCTTGTAGAGAAGATGCAACTGTTCAAGAGGCACCTGCCTCTGAGAATGAGATCTTTCCATATCCTGTGTCTTGCTACCAGAACACTGCGACTGAAGCTTCCTCTACCAGGGCAGTAAACTCTACAGCACAGGAAAGGAAGCTCACCTTGTAAAGTCAAATTCTGGACCCGGTTTACAACAAGAAGTGGACAGCAACTATTATTTCCACGAGGCTACAGCCTCCAGTTCACTTCTTTTCCAGGGGTAACCTTATCTCAGGGTTTCTCAGGGAAGGACAATGGTGTCTGCTGCACCTCATCTCACACAGACCTGTCTGAAAAACTGAACAACTTCCCTATTCTAGGTTTCAAAAGTCAAATGAGCAGGATAATTGGCATGGCACAATAAAGATCAGAAACACTGTGGTGCTGATTTCTAATGGCAGTAAAGGACCAAGATAGCATGACTTCAAACCCATGACATTTTACAACAGAAACTGAAGTCCAAGGAACATGGCAAGCTTACTGCTGCTGAAAATGTAAATGTTTAGGTGTTATGTTGGTGACAAAGCTTCTGATCTGACTGGTGCTAAAACTATGACAAACTAAGTGTTTGTGATGTGCCACTGCCATGACTTTCACTGACACAGTGTCAAAGGCAGCTAAAGTCTTCTTTGCCACTGGCTCAGTAATAAGCCTCAGAGAAGTCTTCAAGCTACGTAGACTCTCAGTAATAACGAATGGGAAAGAGCTGAAGGAAACTCTGAGTTGAATCACTGTGTTTCAGAAAACGAGGGTAAGAAGAAATGGAAGCATAGAAGGTTCATCTCCCCCTTAAGTTACCTATAGTTACTGCAGAGGCAAAGTTGGTTTTCTCCTAAATGAGGATGTGTACATGCAGTCAGTGCTGCTGTGGACACAGGCTATCACTGAGAGTTTTGATTTGCTAAACCTCTGAAAACATGATAGCTGAAGCACAGGCTGACTGCAGGATGGGATGGAGATATTCCACTATAAAATGAGACATCCTTAAATCATCAGCATGACAAGGCAGCCAAGCCTTGGACAGCTGTAAAATGGAGCTTAATCCTGATTGATAGTGTGGGTGCCAGACATAGGAAGAGGCTAATATTCTTCCATGAACATTTTATCTGCTTGGATTTCTACAAGAGTTCCAGCAAGAGTAAATCAGTTCCCTTTAGACATTTGATGAACTGTTGCTAGGCAACATCAGACACAGACTAACTGTATAGTGCCAGGGCTGGGAAAGAAAGATGATGATTCATAGAGATGAACAGAGCCCTCCACACTTCTAAAGAATACCGCTTCCAGTTCGGTTCATCTTCTCAGAACGTTTGACTTCTCAGAACATCCCACTTCACTGAGGTGCAGCAAGTACTTTGCATGTAGGAGGAATACAACAATTCAAAGAGATCATAGAATCATTCAGGTCAGAGAAGATCTTTAAGGTCATCAAGTCCAACCATTAACTCAGCACTATCAAGTCCACCACTAGCTCATGTCCCTAAGTGCCACATCTATACATCTTTTAGACACCTCCAGGGTTGGTGACTCAACCACCCACTCAAGATGAGCGAAGCTTCACCACAGTCACATCAAAACTGCAGGCTTAAGAACTCCCTCCCTTTAACGACTCCCAGTACCAAGTACCACTGAAGGATAACAGAGGGCTGAGAGAACAAACAAGCAAGGACTATCTTTCGGAAATCCAGAAATAATAAAGAAAACCAGAGAGAAAGGACTGCCACAAAAAAAAAGAAAAACATTTTTCTTTAAGTCCTCAAAGACCTTTGTGAAAATGATTTGAAAGAATTTCAGAAGGTGAAAACTAAAATGAAAAGGCTAGGAGACTATACCTCAGTCTATTTTGCCCGTTGTGCCTCAGTATAAAACTTCCTTTGTCGTCAGTATATATGTAAGTCTCCTTGATATTTCCATGCAAATATAGCAGTTATAATTGTGTATGTATTTAACAGTGGCTTCCTGTAATGTTAGATAAAACTAAGAATTAATTTTCTATTGCAAACAGCAAACAATAGGTTTCAATTTCTATTATTAGATGTATGTACTTATCCAACAAATTTATAAAAATTGCTAAATGTTTTTGTGCCTTGAAATACATTTCCTGTCTAAAAATGTAGGTCTGCATCTCTTCCCTTGCATAAAAATACCAACCACAGCACAGCATCAGCCTTTCTCCCAGTGCCATCGCGTTGCCATGGAAACTGGACCCGATTTTGACTGCCAACATAAGCTCATTTCCTGCTTACATGGAAGCTAAGTAGTATTTATATAATATGCAACAGAGAACATATATACAACATTTAGATTTCATTGGAGGCCTCCAGACTGGCTGAAGCAGCTTTAAGTATTCTCACACTGTTTCTATCAGACACACAAATTTTTATTACTAGCCTCAAAAGCATAGCATAGGAAATGCACACATATGTGGAATTCAGTATATTCCTTTCTCCTTGTTTTTACTCAAAAAGACAGACAAGCTCCATACTTCATCTGTAAATAAAATCACGTGTTCTTCAATTGCCCTGTGAAAAAACTAGAAGTTAATTTATTCCTTTAAGAGCCTTACTCTCAAAAAGGCATGATAGGAGACTATGAAGGCTATTTTGTGTAACACAATCTGAAACAAAGAAAAGCCAACCCAACCTTCAGCATTCCCTTTCCTTTAATATGATGGCATGTCTTTCTTCTCTTTCCCCCTGCCCCCTTTAAAAAAATTTCCTGTAAAAATATTGCTATAAAAACACTGCCCCACAATTCTGGTGGGGGTTTGATGTTGGATTTTCCTCTGAATACAAGTTGTGTATGTCCACAAGCATAGAAGGAACCTCTGGAGATCATCTGGTCCAACATCTTTGCTGCTGCAGCCAAACCACCTCGAGTCAGCTGTCCAGAACCATCTCCAGATGGCTTACTTGGAATATCTCCAAGGATGGAGATTCTACCACCTCTCTCATGGGCAACCAACCCGTGCTTTCAGCACCAGGCATAAGGTCAGGAGACACATTCAAACTTCTAAACAGCAAACGACCCACTGAATGATGCCTAAAATACATTTTCAATACCAAAACAACTTTATTAGGCAGCTTACTGCAAAATGACATAACACAAAGTACCTTTCAAGCCTATTTAAAGGGGTGGTAAATCCTGCAGAGACTTTCACGTAGAAGAAAAAAAATAAGTCTAATTTCCCTCACCTCTCTTAGAACACTGTTTCAAAGGTAACATGTTTCAAAAAGAACTACTGCTCTCAAGCAATTTTTTTTTTTTGGTCTGGAAGAATTCTTTACTAGAAATACAAGACTGGGAGACACAGAGGCTACACATACTCTCTACGTGCAGACAACCTGAGGAAGACTCAAAAGCTGATTCAAATCCTTGATCTGCACAATCAGAAATGAAATTTTTACTTCAACTAGCTAGTTCTTCCCTATGCTATAAAGCCAATACCCAAAATCTATTACTGGAGTCAAGTCTTACCATCTTTCTCACCTTTATAGTCTTTCTTCCAAACAAAGTGCTTTAAAGTTGCAAACATTAACTGGAATGAATTATCTTGAGGGCAGAAATCCCATAAAAAGGAGCAGACCCAGGAACTTGAGCACAATGTTATTAAAAAGGCTATTCTAGGTCATTTCAGTGATCCATACAGACCAATAACCTATATTTAGAAAAACAGCTACATGCAGATGTCAAAGGAAAAGCGTAAGAGCAAACTAAGCACACAGGGAATCTTTCCTCCTATAAGCAGTTCCGTGGTCTCCAGAAAATGGCAGCTCAGAGGCCACCAGATGGGATTCCTGTGTATTCAGTAACTCCCACCTGATGTTTACTCTATAAATCTATCCAGTTCCCCTCTGAGCAAATGGAAACTTCTAACATTCATCTGGTATGGCATGGCATGAAATTCCAGAGTACACTTACACCTTTTCCAAAAGATCATCACCTCATGTTTGTTCTGTATCTGCCATCTCATAGGTTCAACTGACACCCTCTGATTCTTGTCCTGAAAGCCTGCAAACATTCATTCTGCAGTCACTTTCTTCCTGGCACACAATTTTAGAGACAGCTACTGTACACCTTCTGCCATCTGTTTGTCAGCCTTGAAGAGTCCTACTCAATTTTGTCTTTCCTCACAGGAAAGCTGCTCTACAATTCAAGATCCTACCCTTCACTCTTCCCTGAACCCTGTCATGCTATACTCTTTGTATGCAATATTCCACAGGCAATGTGTGGAGGGTGTATATTTTGGTACGACATTTTCTACCATGTTGTCTCCTCCTTTGTTTCTAATCATGGATTTGCCTCTTCTTATCACTACTGAACACAAAGCTGATGCTTTTATGAAACATCTATTTCAACAGTAGTTCCCTAAATAATGATTATCACCTCAGAATCCTTTATTTTATATGAAAAGTTATGATTATTTTTCAGTGTGCGCTGCTTCAACATTTATCAAGGCTGAATTTCATCTGCCATTTTGACATCGAAAATGCTGGTATGAGTATAGTGAACTGGGCCTGATGTAGCTTTTTTGACCAAGATCCACCAAGATAAAAATGAAAAAGAAGAAATGCATATACTTCCATCACATAATATAATCAAAATAAGTTTCTCTGTATCTTTCTGGAAAACAAAGATTTGATTGGTTTCTTGTTTGTTTCTAACATCCTAGGTCTATGACTAGCTCTTATAACTGTGACTCCCCAGAACTGTCTAATTATTTTCTAATTAGAGTGTGATTACGGTATGAGTTATTAGATCTTTAAACAGAAGCAGATTAATCAGTAGCTCTAAAAGGAAATGACATTTCCTTTTAAAGTATCATTTTACATAAAAATAATTACGTATCTCATGAATTTTAAATAAATAAGATGCTAGAATTGTAAGAGACTTGAAATTAAAAATATTTACACAAAGACTCCTGCTCTCCTTTAGTTAACACTGGACAGCCCCACAAAACACGTGCTTTGCAAAAGAATGCAGAGAAGACATATTCTCTAAAATAATTTTATCTTTGGCTCAAAGATACTACTCAGGTGTCATCTCTCTTGAAAAGAACATATGCAATTTACAATATAACCTGAGACTTCAAAATAGTCATCACATCCATAGGAATTCAAGTTTAAAGATGAAATAATTTTCATTGACAGGAAGTGTCAACATGAAATACTAGATAGTACAGACTAAATTAGAAGAGAATAGTGTTCATAATCGCAATTCTGAAGCCATATGCCAGGAAGATAAAATGTACCTACCTAATTCAGAAAAGTGAGGAGACTGGAAACTAGAACTTAGAAACCTAGTTGACTTCAACTGTCTACAACAATGGCAGAAAAAAGGGGTAATTTACACATTAGACGACTGGTAAAAATAGGTATTTAATTTCAAATGAATGACTGCTATATTAATGAATTAATAAACTTTATTAAAAATAATTTTGCTTTTTTTATGGGGAGATTATAACAATTGAGGGACAGGGCTACTTAAATTCCAGTGATAACTGTTTACACTCCCAGAATACGGATAAAATGAACCAAACACGTCACAAAATTAAGTTTTGATCAGAAAAACTGTACTTCTCTGAAAACAGCTGCATGAATACTATCCTAGTGACAACAGATAAAGATAATTGAGAACAATTTTAAAATCAGTCGTTTGGGCTTCATTGTTAGCTATTTGCAGAAGCCAAGGATCAGTGTAGGCCAGACAGCTCCAAGCTTAAAGCAGATTTTAGCTTAGCAGTCTAGAGAAGATAGCATTTTCTTCAGGCAATTTATAAATTACTAGAAGTCTTCCATGTGTTTGTAGCAAGGCAATATACTGAAAATTTTATTAAGTGTTGCAGTGTAGTATGTTTTATTTTAATTTCATTATTACAACTGCAAAGAGACCTGGGCTTTATAATGTTATTTATTATTTTTCAGGTGATTGGAATATATCCAAATAAAGATCCTACAAAATTATAGAAAGCTGCAACTTAATCCAATAACATTAAAAAGTAATTTTCCCTTCAGCTATTTCTGTACAAACTGCTTTTCTCAGAGACGCCTGTTATTTACCTATGTCTATCATTAAATAAAAAGTAAAATATCTTTATGAATCATTAAGATCTATAAAAATGAATAATGAACCAATTCTAGTTTGAAAGCAGCTGCTCCTTTGTGCAAATGAGAACTCCAGTACCAGAGTGATCTTTGTTCATACAGCCTGACATTCAGCAGCATTCTCAGCTGCACCTCCCACAAAAGGTGTACTTTCCACAGCACATGAACAATGTACACGTTTGTCAGTACTGTCAGGAATTTTAAGATCAACTGGGCAAAATACACACATACAAAATACATGGGTAATAAATACAACTAAATGAATAGGAATGAATCCTTAAATGAAAACTGCTTTTTAAATATAAAATACTAGTTTGCACTTAAAATTCATGGTAAACCTCAGGAAGCTTGCTCTGAATTCCTTAAAAATTTTTTTCTGTCAGATCCCACTGGAAAAAGCACCACACTACCTTATGTGCTAACAGACAATTACATGTAGTTGAAATGGTTTCAAATAATACTTCATAATAATCAATAACCAGACGCAAAATTGTTATTATGAAGTGGTGTTTAAGCCCCATGAATATTTGGTGTTTGTTTGGGGCTTTTTTCCAATCTGTAGAGTAAAATACAAATCTAAGCTAGGACAAAGATAGGTGAAGGAATACTTCCCTGGTGATCTTCAAGGCTTTGCTCACTCCAGCCTCTCCACACAGAGCTTTCAGCTGACCCAGCCCAGCAAGAGCAGAAAACAGTTATAAGATATAAACAGGAAGATTCATTCATTTATTTCCTGTAAATTTTCTGACTCTGCCAAGTGTTTAGATCAATTAAAGGAAAACAGAGACATCAGAAATGTGACTTAGCTCATGTTTTCCTGCCTGGTTTTGAACTGTGACTGGAACTGCAGGTATCATGGCCTCCACTAAAAAGAAAGGCTTTTGGTTCAAGAGTGGAGATCACAGCAAGAGGAGTGTGTAGGTACAAAGATTTTACTTTAATTGAGCAGCAAAAAAACCCTTCATTGTTTTGCCCCTTCAGCCTCTGCCCCTCCTTTTTTGCCATTTATTTCAGGCATTTATCCCTGGTAATTATATTTAATACTCGGTTAAGTGATACACGATCCCCATGAAAGTAAACCACAATCTTCCTCACAAAATGTCAGGAGTAGACAAAAATTAAGCACTCCCTCTCCCCTTCTGCAAAGTATAGGCTGGTTAACGGCCTATGAAAACCTGATTTGCAAAACACGGTTCTTAAAACTCTCAATCCTGATATGTAAAGGAAGGACCAGAACGCATTATCACTCTGGGTACTGCAACAAAATGAAAATGCCAAGAATACGCATATATACAAGCAAGGGAACGTGCAAACACAACACCAACACAGATGCCTCAAAAGATACATAATTTTGAGGGGTTTTTTACCTTTACAAAAAACAGATTTGATACACAGCCACCACACAATTTCTAAGCTCCAGGCATTTTTTGCTCTGTCAGATGTAACGAAAGCAAAAGATAATCATACTGATTCTGTACCTGACAAAATTTTGCAAGAAAATTTTGTTCAGGTTGAGGAAATTCTCAGGGACCAGAAACAATGTGACCAAAACCCCTGTTACAGTTTTAAAAAAACATGGCAATAATTTGCATTGCAATCAATGTGCAGTGCAAAATGTACATAGACTCCACAGTGAAATAAAACAGTATTATTTGCTCCTTACAAAACAAATCTAGGATTTCAGGGTCACACAAATACTGGGGATGAGAACCTCAGGAATCATAGTGTGAGACTTTATTCCAGATGTCCTCTAAGAAACACATTATCTGAAAACAGGTTTGAGGGAAATTCAAAGCTTTCAATTTTCTTTAGACTACCTGTCAATTGTGTATTTATATCTGGCTTAGGAAGGATTTTCTTTTAAAACGGAAATGCAGCAGTCAGGCTGCATGTTTGTACAGGAATGGTTCTTTAGGAAAAAGTAGAAATATTGGAAAACATAACTTGTTTGTTGCACTGTTACTTCCCATGCTCTACTTATTGTTGTTTAATTAATTCCTTTAGAATTAGAGGTTTTTTCAATTCTTTAGAGGAAATGAGAACCAGGATGCATGTACTCTTAGTGCTACATGTGACTACACCTCAGAGAGACCTCAAACTACAGCATTCTCCTACTCATATATGCACTGTAAACTGAATTAATCACCTGAACGGCAGCTGCAGACTGCCCTGTCTCCATTCCCAGAGGTGGAGGAGCCAGGACAGAAACAAGTGAAGGGGTAGGGCCTGCAAAGCCATACTTTTTTTTTAATACAGAGGAGAATATCAGTGTGGCAACACATGTGAAATCTTTTAACAGTTCTTCAAGGCTAAATAACCAAGCATATGATTTCATGCCTAAAAAAGGTTTATGGATATAGACTTAAGAGAAATCCCTACAATGCCTGCAATACTCTGACATTTTGGTTTTTTAACTTACATTGCTCTTTCAAAGACACTGGAAGAAATTCACTAGTGGGGAGTAGTTTGCTGCTGGAAAAGATCAATTCTAAAAATGAACAGACTGCCAAAACTGTTAAAACCCTTGTTAAAATCCCCAGATTTATCAAGCAATCTACCTGAAAAGCACAGGTATTTGGAACACCCTAGTTTTATCCAGCCTGTGGCCAAAAACAAAGTAACAGTTCTTCTGCCTGCTTCATTCTATCTCAGATCAAGTAACAATTAGGAACTACGCCCAAACGACACACAATAATTTGCCCAACTTTCCACAGAATTTTTTTTTACTGTAAAATGGCATGAGCTTAAATAAAACTAATAAATTCAACTTCTACAAGCTAAAAATTACCGTAAATCAAACTTAAAGGGCATGTAATGATTGTGTCATTAAGTATGCTGCTGCACTAGTGACTACAAAGACTGGACAAACTCCTCTGCAAGAAGTTAAATGCTTAAGGTTAAAGACAGAATGTGGGTAAGAGCACTGTGTTCTTCCATATTTTTCCTCTAAATCAAAACAATGAAAAAAAATCAATAAAAATAGCAAGTAACTTTAAAAATGTATTTTCTTAGAAATACACTCTTGCAGGTCCCATTTTTACAGCTCAATAACCAGTTCAAACCAAAGGAGGCCATGTTTTGCAGAACCAGCCTCCTAAAATAAACATGTAAAAAGGACAGGAAAGTTCAAAAACTACTGCTGCAAGAGTGTATGAATAGAACAGCAAGTGACAGTTTTGGAAGTCTGCTTTCAAAACAGCAGAATCTGCCCTCAATTCTCCCAGGACAGGGTCTGTAGTTAAATCAAAACATGTCTGAATACAGGGTCTAATGCACACTGAAAGCGTATAAATGCGGGCACACTCTTCTGCCATGAAAAGCCATACTTCAAAAAGACTTAAACCTAACTCATAACACAAACAGCTCTTAAGATGTTATCTCTTTTACTCCTCACACCTAACCCCCAATAATTTGGAAACACTGCAAATAATTACATAATTTTAAAAGGACAAGTTATCCTGAATAGTAGGATAAAGAAATATTTCATGAAAACTTTAAAAGAGCAGTCAAACATCAAAATGCAAAATAAAGTCACTCAGCACTTTTTATAGAACTCAGCCTTCACCTGCAAGTGCATCGTGGTGGTGTTAAAACTGTAAAGGCCTAAAGATAAGAACAGCAAAAATCTTTTAATAAACAGTTCTTGATACTGGGAATGATAAGCAGGCTAGTATTCAGGCTCAGAGTTGTTCAACCAGGCTGATACTAAGTTGGTTCTTGTTAAAGCTGAGGAAAAAGCTCTAAGCCCAAAGATATGTTCACTTTCTCCAAGTAATTTCATCTAATAAAAGAATAAAGTATTCTGTAATTTTAACAGTTTGCATTGCAAAGTTATTTCAGAAAAAGACTCTCTTGCCTGTATCCATTCAGATGATGGACAAAGCAATTATGTCTAGTTGTAACAATGATTCTTCTGCACACAGACAACACAGAAATCTTCAGATAAAGGCTCACAGATTTGACTTCATTTCTCCAGGAGGTGCTTTTCAGCACTTCCTCAGTATCAGCTGCTCCAGAACAACACCTCTGTGTTCACTACAGGAAGACCTCTCCAGCAGGCTGGCTGCCAGGCCCTTGGGCTCAGCCCCATGTCCTGCTGCCCAGCACATCCACCGGCTCTCACAGGGCGAGATCTCCACATTCCTCTCTGGCATTGCGTCCCAGGAGTTTGGGAAGCTCAGTAAGTGTGAGAAGTGCCTGAGCAGGTACGCACTGAAGAGCACAGCCAGCTCCAGGCACAGCCTGCCTGGGGAGCACTCTGAAAGCACTGAAGGCACAGTACGGGATGCTCAGCTCACGGCTCTCTGGAGTCCTCATGAAGTCCTGTCATTACACCTCCTTCCACACAGTAAGGTTAGACGACTACAGATAGTGGCAGCCTTATCAGCACAACCAGGGAGCTTTAGCAGAAAAGTGGAGATGCCACCTTTGAACATAAAAAGCTGCGTGCTTCTGAAGGACCTACTGCTCGTATTATGGATTCTTTGCCCTCTTAAATTATGGTATGAGGGGAGAGAAATTGCTGTAGTAGAGAAATGTAATGTGAAGGAATCCAATTCAGACTCTCATTTTATACTTAAGATTTAAAAAATGTTCTCATAAGAAACAGGATCACTGCATTTCCTGGACATGGGTACAATTACTGAATGTACACTTATATCGAAACAAAGCCTGGAGTTTAAGTCATTTGCCAAAATACTACACTCTCTCCAAAATCAAAGGAGTTCTTTTTAAATAAAACTGAGCATCACTGGCAGGGCCTGACAGTCAATAGGTTGATTAAGAAAGGAGGTTCTTTGTAACAACACTGTAGAACAGTCTATGTAAAAAAACAGGCTAAAGATAACCTTGAATTTTGTGAGAAAGAGTCTAGCAAAACAGAACAAATTAACTATGCTTCTATGAAGACTTTTTTCTCCCTTTTTGCAGAAGGAAGAAACTGCAGTCCAGAGTCACACAACTTATACAGTACCCTAAATCCAGAGTACGCCACTTGCCTTTAAAACTGCAAATGGGTCTGGCTGAGTACAATCTTACTCTTCAGCACTGTCCATGAACTGTCATTCAGATTAAAAAAAAATTAAAAAATATAGACAAGTGGGTGTAATATGCAGGCAGCATGTGCTACACGTACACAGTGGTGAAAGGGAACTCAGCAGTCGATAAGGCACTATTAATATCTATAAAAAACTTCACAACTAAGCTTACAAAAATGCCTTTTCCTATTGCTACAGAAAAAGCAGTGGTGTAACATTTTTATACAAAGGTGATTTTCAGCATTTTAAAGCATTGCTAAGGCTCTGGACAAACACTGCAGCACTACAAATGGCTTGTAGCTTTCAGTAAATAAATTAGCGTGTGGGTGCAACCAAAAACTGTATAGCAGTACTACGGCAAACAGAGACTGAAGTTACATGCAAGACCGTAGTCACATTTCTGTGACAGAGATTCAAACTAAGCTGGGAAATCAAAACAGAGATCTGAAACACACATAAGTGACAAAATTATGTCAGTTACCATATGCAAGAATCAGAGAATGGAATTTGTACACCAGTTATGAAAACAGGAAAGCAATAGTTGAATCTACTTAGATTTAAAATGGACCCCATTCATCTGCAGGAACAGGCTATAGGGTAGCTTGAAACTTCTCAACTGTAACAGAAGCAAAAGCTTGAATTAAAACTAGAAGAGAACTTCTGAATTTTTTAAGTTTATATAAATTTTTAAGCCAACTTAAAACCAAGATTGCAACCTAAAGCCATTAAGCCTCAAGGTTAATTCAGTAAATGATACAAATAGAAAGACAACAGAACAGAAATTTTCCAAGAATTGGGACTCTTCTTGCAACAGAAAAATTCTGGCTTTGGTTCTCTTAAAGGAGAACTCCAAAACACTGTCATGACTTCATTAACTGTGTATGTACTCCCAGCCCTTCTACTTCTATAAAATACATATAAAATGTATACCACGCATATATAAAGCAACCTCAAAACCAGGTAAGTACTGAAATGATTTGTCCAGTTTTGTGTGAACCCCATGACCCTGCATCTATCTCACACATAATGTAGTTACATTGCTATTGTCATCAAAAATTATGTTTCACTCACTTAACGGTTTTTTACTTAAAAAATACACACATGCCTTCTGAAAAAGAACAACTCAGAATACAGAAAGATGTAGGATTACATAGCCTCCTTTTACAAGTTCCTTATGAAGCCTGAAAACGTGTACATTTTCCTTTTGGAATTTAAATATTTTTCTTGCTTGTTCTTACTTTCAACATAAAACTACCATCTGTGTTAGAAGATTCTGCAGGTGGTTAAAAGAATTATGTGATTATGACTTTCGAGATGATTTACCTAAGAATCAAGATGAGATGTGAGGTTTTATTCTGTTTTGTCCTCTCCACCTCAGTCTGCCTTGACAAGGATTCAACAACTCTGCCACTTTAATTAAAACGGTGGGAACTACTAATGCACATCTGACTCATGCAAAACAGAGAATATACCAGACTAGAAATTTTATTTAAAAAATGTAAAGAGCTGGATGAGTATCAAAAACATTTCTGAGAGTAGGAGGAGAACATTTCAGAACACCTTCATAACTTCTGTATACATTTCAAAAATAAGGCACAAGTTCATTTCTTCTTTATTCTGTACATAGCATGTCCAAGTGAATAATCATTATTTCAGGGAGAGAATCATTAATCAGGGAGAGAATAGTTATGGCCTTTAGCATAGCACCTGAAATGTTTTCAACAACTTACTGTTCACCATTTCAAAACAGTCTTCACAACGAAGGACTAATATAGAAATATTTTCTAGAAAAAAACCACGAAGTTTGTGATTTTTACTATATACTACCGATCACTTCCAAACCCACACATATTAACATTTTCTTATCTGAAGAGATGAGACTTTATTCAGGGATCTACACTGACCAAGGTCTTTAAAAATGTAGCATGAATGTGCAACACTCAATACTTTGCGTATTGAGTATATCAATCACTTTGCATATGTGATTTAACCTATCTTCTACAATTTTAATATAGAACAGCACAACTGTTATTCTACCTGTAGAGGTATTATAATCAACAGTTGCATATTTTTACCTTCAAAAACATTTTTTCTTACCTGAAGAGTTCAAAAATTATCAGTGTCAAGTGTGGTCCATTAACGCTCAGTAAGAAAAAGTCTCGATTTACTTGAGCCATTTACACACTATAACACATCTTCTCCAAAACAAAACTTATCTTGACAATCCATGTAGCTACTTTGAGTTCTGCAAGCAGAACAGTTACACTGAGTCACATCAAAGTTGCATCTACTTTGTCCATTATCCTATTCCTGGTAGTGGTTGAAAGTGGACATCTTGGGAAGAATACAGGAATGATCAAACAACAGCCAAACACTGGCCCAGTCTGCAATAATTTGCTATAGGGGGCACAGATAAAATTTTTGTATTTATCAGTCTTCAGTGAAGTATTTTTCTACAAACTTGTTCAGTCGCTCCTTGAACTGATAAAAGTTTAACATTAACATCCTGTGGCAAGAACTTCTACACACTTAACTGCCCATATCTGAAGAATAATTTCCTTTTTGTTTGTTCAGAAACTGTATGCAAGCTTCCTCTGTGGGAAGAAACAGACGAAAAATATTTTTTATTTACTTTTTTCATTTCACTCACCATTTTATATTTTCCACGTAATTTCTCTCAATCATTTTATTCTTTCTGAGATGAAAACCATATTCAAGGCACGAGACAGTGCTTATTCGCTATTTCCTTTCCTAACAGTCTCTAACATCCTCCTTACAGTCCTTTTACAGCACTGAGCTGTGACTTCTGTGGACCCAGCATTCCTCGAACACTGATAATAATTGCACTAGATCCCATCCGTAGGTGTAAAAGGTTTTCCCCCCCATGAGCTTCATTTCACATTTCTCACACTTACGCACATTATTTCCCTCTTGTAGCTTTTTTTTCTGAAATTTTTCAGCAATCCTTTAATTTTACTCTCCAGATCATATCAGCATGACTAGTACTAACACTACAAGTATAGGAAGTCAAACTCTCTACTTTAATTTCTTCACCTGCCTCCTCTCCTGCTAAATCAACCAAAAAGTTCCCAAAGCAAAACCAACTGGCTAACTTTTCTGTCTTACAGGTTAAACGCAGTGAACAGAGGAGCCGCAAGTGACACTGCTGAAGCAAGATAGAGCACAGAATAAACACCATCAGAAGAAGGAATCAACACCTTCCCTTCCTCCCCATTTTCGATGGCAGGAACTAATCTCCCCTTTTCCTTTCCTGGGGCTGAGAGTGGATCTGTGGCTCAGTCACACATATGAGGTCAACCTGAACTCAAGTATTGCTGTGAAAGAGGCAGTTTGCTCCTCTCTCTCATAGCCACAGGCATACAGCTCCGCCTTCTGCACCAGCTCTAACACTCCTTTATTCATATCTTTTGGAAGTTGTTCTAACAAGCTGAAACATAATGGGCAAGTTGCAAAATATGTGCAAATGCAGGGATAACCTGATGTGGACAACACCGCACAGAGGATGGAAGTTATTTCAAAGGTAATGAGGTCTTGGATTTCCTGTTATCCAGTGTATCTTCTGAGTGATATTTATTAGAATTATCACTTTACAATCTGCACAATTCACTTGCATCCAACTCGATTCTTCCAGTGAAAAGGACTTCTGCTTAATTCCAGGCACTTCCTCTGCCTGTGTTTGTGTTCACACCACTATGCCACATAGCTCCCTAAAACAGACAAAAACCTGCTCCCATCCTCTGTGGCGATTTTCAGCGTCAACAAACCTTCATCCAACTGATTACATCAAAAGCACCAGTGCCAGCACTAAAGATAAACAGAAGTAGCAAGTGCTGGGGCTGAGGCAAGACTTCAAATGTAGGTTAAAGCCAAGTGTGAAACTGCAGCCTTGTTGTGTTTCTTCAATATGAAGTATCTTCTCTGTGAAATTTTACACAGAACCTTAAGAACTGTGCAGTAACACGTACAGTACAAATGGCTTAAAGGCTAAATACACATAGTTCATTACGGACTCAAGAAGAACAAAACTCAGGTGAGCTGGGTGATTCACCCCAACATTTCTCCTGCCAATGATACTGAAATAAATACACAAACACACACACAAATCTTCTCATACTCTTGATCTATGCAGTATAACCTTGTATTGAAAATCATTAGCATTCTATGTAGACTTCAGCATCATCTTAACTAAGTCTTACTGACCTGATTAATTCAACATTCTGTATTGCAAATTATGATAAAGAAACACAGCATTTTTTACCAGATGAACAATGATTTGAACAATGTTGAGAGTATATACATGAGTGAATATTTTATAATGATAGGCATTATATGTATTTGAGCCGAAACATTTACTAGAGGTAGAAAGCTCTTACATTTTACTATATTAACAGAGTTCCTTTGCCAGGTGTTGCCTTTCTTCTCAGAATGAAACCGAATCGCGCAATATTTTTAGTCACTGGTATTTGAAGATCCCTCCTTTTAAACTGCTTCAGACAGAGCAAAGGCCATCACCCTAAGTCACCTTGTCAAAAGCTCAGTGACTTGCAAATATTCTTCTTCTGCCTCCATAAAGACCTATCAACAAGGCAGCTCTGTCTCCTGGGGTTACTAAACCTTAGATCAAATGTTCTTTCATACTAGCATGATCTAGCTATGTAATGTTCTAACTTTAAAGCTTTAACACCTTTCCTGCAACAAAAACATAACAATTCGGACACAGTGAACTCAAAACCATTATTACGGTCTATAACAGCTACTTTCATGTTTCAAATGAGTCTTTCACAGCTTTTACTTTCATGTTTCAAATGAGTCTTTCACAGCTTTTAGATCTCCAGCTTCTGGCTGATGTACCCAGATCACTGAAATGGGCAAAAACACGTACGATAATTCTCTAGGGTATTTTGGTGGGGTTTTCTCCTACAATTCATAAAACTTTTCTTAAAAGTGTTACTGTTGAACTAGGGTTAAAATTTAGATATTTTTTTCATTCCAATACTGGTCTAAAAAAGCCACAACATTGATTACAGATGAGAACACCTTTTCTCATTCCACAAATAACTATTTGTTGCTATGCATGATACATTCAGGAGGATGTTACACTGTGAACACATCATTACTTCATAGGAATTCTAACAGGACTGCCAATGCCTTGCTTTAGCAATATTTTCCTTTTTAGAAATACAGAGGTGATGCATCGCACGTGCTGGATATGTAATCTTTGTAGGTCAAAATGTCACACATTTCTTTTTTAAATATCAATGACTACATTGTCAAAACTTCATCAAACAGAAACAGAATGCCTTAAAAGTCCAACAGTTCCACTGCTGCCAGTAAGAACTGCTGAGACAAGAAATTAAATGCCTTATACCACACTGATTAATTGTTGCTCTTGATCTGTGAATTAGAAGATGCTGGATTAATTAATGCTGAAAAGAAATGGTAAAAATGGAAACCATCAAAATGCAAGGATAGCCAGCTATCCTGGACACTTCTGGAGAGAAGTGGTAAAATGTCACGCTCATGATGTTCCTATCAGACAACCAGGATCCAGAAAGAAAACCCCATGAAAGTCTCAACTTTCACCCCCCAAACTGGAAGGAATTGAGTGATAAGGCTCTAGAAGACCAAATGAGCCTGTGTTTCGTAGGTGAGCTCTTCTTCCACATCAGCCTTCAAGTAGTGGCTGACTGTGCAATTCCTGAGTGGGAACCATATACCCAAGAATATTTCACAGTTTTTCTTCCTGCTGTTCCATTTTAATGCACCTTAAACCCAAAATACCCACGCAGTGTGCTAAGGTGAAGATGGCACTATCTAATCATTAAGATGAAAGAAATGTCTGCCTACGTACCAGGTAGACATTGAAGGATTACTAAATAACTCAGTTATGTGGAACTATGCACAAACTTTATTAAGCAATTGATTATTCAATATGCTGAAAGACATTCCATATTCTCAGTACAAATGAGCTTTCCATCTAGATCATCATACTCTTTTATGCCAGAATTTCTGTTAAATCCTAAAATTTCAATTGCAACATTTTCTTTTAGCTAATGCTTTAATGTTTGCCAACTGCAGCTACAATGGCAAGGACTACAATAAAAAAATCCACAAAATAACAGTGAAGCGCTAAGGCTGACTTAGAACAGTGACAAAAGAATCCTAGGTGAAGTTTTAAAACCTAAACACGAATGTTATGTTCCCATCCAGCATTCAGGCTCTGGCACTTACCTGATGCCCCAGCAAACTAACTCGGCTCATTGTGAAAACTTGTCAGGGCAGAGGGGACTTCAGGAAGGCTGGTGCTAGTGAAGAAAGCAGGACCACTCATTCGGGCTGTACAACACCTAAGCTGCAGCGAGCCCTTCTCACAGACCCACACACAAAAGGTATTTATCCCTTGTAGTTCAATGGGAAGCATAAGGAATCGGGGTAAGCCTGTCATGTCACCAGCACCAAAATCCTGTTACAGGATTTGCCAGCCGGAAATCCAGCAACTATCCACCTCAAAGACAGCTGGGACAGCGTAAGATATCACCAGCTCTCTAGGTACTTGTTTCTGTGCTAGAAATCAGCCTTCCTGTAGGAAAGTAAACAGAAGACGGAACTAATACTATACCCATAATTCATTAACCATTAATACCAGATACTGATTCCCTAATAAGCCTACATAGATCCAAGGAGGGCAGCAGCATTAACTAAGTAATCCTCACATTTGCAAGGTCGGCTCGGGTCAAGTGTGCACACACACAGAGCACCTACCAAAAGCTTCAGAACAACTGCTGTTTCCTGCTGTAACATCACAAAATTCCAAGAAAGCACAAGCTTCATCAAAAGGTAAATCGAAAGTATGTTAAATCCAGCAAAGAATCATCACAACCATGCCTTAGTTCCTCGCTGATCCATAACTGCATAACACAACATGGAGAAATAAAAATGACAGTAAAAATGGTCGCAAGAATGATCAAAATGGCTTAGAAGTTAAAGCAATACAAATACAACAACGTTTGATAACCAAACACAGGCCTTTTGCTTTGACTGTCACAGGCTGGCATTATTTCAGCCACAGCACAATCAGATTCTGAGGGACAGTAATGACTTTCAGTGCTCTGCTTAAAACCCTAAGGACTATCCAAATAAATACAGTTATTGATGAGTCCTGGAGGGAGATAGATCAAACCTTCCTCAGGCAAGGATGTTCTAATCATCAGCCTGGTAAAAGTAAGCTAGAAACAAGAGTATTAGATGGAGATAGGTACTTCCAATCAATGTGGGCATAAATTAACGCTGCTCATTGAAACCAGAGTTTGGTCACCCTCAGTCAGTATCTGTTTCTTTTAGCTAATGCTTTAATGTTTGCAAACTGCAAGTGTAACAACACCGGGAACAAGAAAAGGAGTCACCAAAACAATGCTGAGGTGTTAGGATTGACTTAAAACAAGTGCAAGAGAAGACCAGGTGAATTTTTTAATTTTGTTTTAAAAAAAGCAAGAGCTACTAAACTAAGTTAAACACATAGCAAAGTTTTAAAGATATATTCCATTTACATGTGCCTCTATATTTACGTTTCAAACAATTTCTCAAAACTGAAATACCATTCCTTCTGAAAAGACAAAAACTGGAGGAAAAAAAATCCTTCTCCTCAGAAAATATACATACCATGTCTCTCCATACTTGTTTGGAAGAAACATATATATGCATCTTTCATACTAAGAATCCCAGTCTCTAAGAAAAATCAAATCACTTGAAAGGACAGTTCTAAATAGGCAAATCACAGTCATATAATTGAAGACATGCTAGCATCTCCTGTGAATAAGAGACTCCCTTACTGTTTATATTGTTAATGAACCTAATTAGGCTACAACACCATCACCATCATCTTAATTATGTTTATGGATTCCAGCTCAACAAGAGCCTGGATTGTCCTGAAGTATGCAGATACAACCACTTGCAGTTGACTGAAACTTAAAAGAAAAAAAGAATAAACCTAAGCAGTGCACAATATGACCTATGCAAAACACAGTTCATTCAACAGATTTTGGAAAAATTACACTAGTCATATCGGCAACAGTGGAACAGTAATTAGTAATATCTAGACATATTTGCCAAATTTAACTAGCAGGAAGCTCATAAAACTAAGAAAACTATGCTGCCAAATGAAATAAATATTGCAACAGTATGATGACTCATAAAAAGCATTTGACACTGTCCCACACAATATCCTTGTCTTTAAACTAGAGGGACATGAATTTGACCGATAGATCACTTGTGGATAAGGAACTGGCTGAATGGATGCACTCAGAGTTGTGATCAACAGCTCGATGTCCAAGAGGAGAGCAGTGAGGGCTGGGGCTTCTCAGCGGTCGGTCTGGGACTGGTGCTGTTTAACACCTTTGTCGGTGACAGGGATATATAATATAATCATAAAAAGTATATAATTCAGTATATACTTTGTCGGTGACAGGGATTGAGCGCACCCTCGGCACGTTTGCCTGCAACACCGAGCTGTGTGGTGCTGTCACACTGGAGGGAAGGGATCCAGAGGGACCTTAACAGGTTTGAGAGGTGGGTCTGTGAGAACCTCATGAAGTTCAACCCAGCTGAGTGCAAGCTGCTGCACCTGTGAAGCACAATCTCAGGGCAATCTGAAGCACAAACATAGGCTGGGTGGAGAATGGATTGAGAGGAGCCCTGAAGAGAAGGATTTGGGGGTGCTGGTGAATGAGAAGCTTGACACAAGTCAGCAATGTGTGCCTGCAGCTCAGAAAGCCTATTGTGTCCTGGACTGCTTCCAAAACAGCACGGCCAGCAAGTTGAGGTGATTCTCCCCCTCTACTCCACTACTATACTCCTACCTGGAGTACTGTGTCCAGATCTGGGGCCCCCAACATAAGAAGGATATGGATCTGCTGGAAGGAGTCCAGAGTAGGCCACCAGGATGATCAGAGGGCTGGAAGAGCCCATCTGCTATGAAGACAGGCTGAGAGAATTGCTGTTCAGCTTGGAGAAGAGAAGGCTCTGGCAACACCTTAGAGCACCTTCCAGTACCTAAAGGGAGCTACAGGAAAGCTGAAGAGGGACTTTTTACAAGGACATGTAGTGACAGGACAAGGGGGAATGGCTTCAAACTGAAAGAGGGCAGATTTACATTCAAAAGAAGAAATTCTTTACTATGACTGTGCTGAAGCACTGGAACAGCTTGCTCAGGGAAGCTGTGACTGCCCCATCCCCAGAAGTGTTCAAGGCCAGGCTGGATGGAGCTTTGAGCAACCTGGTCTCAAGTGGAAGGGGTCCCTGCCCATGGTAGAGGAGCTGGAACTAGATGGTCTTGAAGGTCCCTCCCAACCAAAAGCATTTTATGATTCCATGAGAGATTACTCTCCCTTATATTTCTTTTTTTTTCCTTTGTAAAATAAATAGTGCATTTCATGGTTCCTAGTAATTTGCATTTTGAAGTCAAATCAACTTACAAAATAAGATGACTTATAAACTCTCAACTTTATATCTTCCTATCCAGTTAGCGATTCACTCCCAACAAATCACCTCCACTGACATTTTGCTGACATCACCCACACCACTACAAAACAGCAATTTAAATCCTCCAATCTGGCACAAGGAAACCAGTCTGTATTTCACCAAAGTTTTAACAATTTCTGCTACATTCCATGAAATAATATTCTAATTAAAAGCAGACTTTTGCATTGCTATCAAATTATGGGACTGAATGCTAACAGCAGCAACAAACGTGCCAAAATATAATTAGAAAGAAACTTGAAAACTCCCAGTCTTCTCTTGTATTTTAAATTACAAACCTCTGATTTTCAGCTCTGGAGGACTTGATTAAAAAAGAATTAAATTACTTGGGAAAAAAAGATAAAATTAGATGTATCATGCTCATGGCTTTGGGACAAAAGGTTAACTATGCTCTTAACCAATTCCACCTATAAAATACTGTGTAAATAAATAGTAGCTGCCTGTAATGCCTGATATTTGCTGCACTTCACAGAATCACAGAGTCACAGAATTGTTTGGGTTGGAAGGGACATTAAAGCTCATCCAGTCCAACTCCCCTGTCACGGGCAGGGACACCTTTGACTGGATGAGGTTGCTCTGCACCCTGTCCAGCCTGGCCTTGAACACCTCCAAAGAAGGGCCATGAGAATGGTGAAGCGTCTGGAGGGAAAGCCACATGAGGACAGGCTGAGTTTGTTCAGCCTGGAGGAGACTGAGAGGAGAACTCATTGCAGTCTTCAACATCCTCATGAGGGGAAACACAGGGGCAGGTACCCATCTCTTCCTCTTGTCACCAGTGACAGGACTAGAGGGAACGGCCTGAAGTTGTGTCAGGGGAGGTTTAGGCCAGCTATCAGGAAAAGGTTCTTCACCCAGAGGGTGGTCAGGCACTGGAACAGGCTCCCCAGGGAAGTGGTTACAGCACCAAGCCTGACAGAGTTCAAGAAGTCTTGGACCAATACTCCCAGGCACACGGTGCGACTCTAGGGGTGTCCTGTGCAGGTCCAGGAGTCGGACTCGATGATCCTGATGCATGCCTTTCAACTCAGCATTTTCTAAGATTCTATGATAATACATTCCTCCTCCAATCAATTAAACTACTCACAAGAATTCATTTACATATGGCAGTACGCACAGTATAAATCACTGAGGTTTACATTTCAACAAAAATAGCTGTAACCCACTAATTATTATAATGTGCCTATCCTAACAAAAATGCAGTGCTATGTATTTTACAAGTAAATCCTTGTGCACCAATATCTAAAGCATCTCTAAGCACAGAAAGGAAAAGAAGGTTATCAGGAGGAAGCAACATGAACTCACCAAGAGAAAATCACGTGTGACCAATCTGATACCTCCTTCGATGGCATGCCTGGCTTGGGTTGATGAGGACAGAGCAGTGCATGTTGTCTACATTGACTTCCGCAAGGCTTTTAACACTGAATCCCCTAACATTCTCACCGGAAAGCTCAGAAGTGTGGGTTAGATGAGGGGACAGTGAGGTGGACTGAGAACTGGCTGAATGGCAGAGAGTGGTAACAGCGTATATAATTCAGTATATACTTTGACCACTTTTCTGCTGTATCACAACACATTCTATTATGTCTCTATTATGTGAACTCTGGCCATTACAAGCCGATAATTGAGTTATCAAACTTTATACATATACACAGAAGTGAAGTATTTTCATGTCTCTGACTTTCACTTCATATATTCCATATCTCTTTCAAAGCATCAATACTTTAAAATAAATGTTCAAGTAACTAGCACAAAATCAAAGGTATGAGGTAATGAAACAAACTGATGACAGAGGACTGTGACCAGATGGTAACTCAGCAAAAGGAGTGACAAGAAGAACGAAGCCTGGAGTGGCAGGTAAAAGGAAAGCTCTAGGATAAATCTCCCACTATATTATTTCCATGTAGAACTCCACTGCAATTCAGTCTCAAATTACTTTTTGCAGGCAACCGTACACACATGAACTACTAGTTGGGAACAAAACAACAAGGTCTTAGAAGTAGTTTAGAGAATCAAGAAGCTGTTAGTCTCAGAAGTTTTCAGGACTTAAGGAAGATAGGTTTTTTTTCAGCTCCAGCTGACTCACACAAGTTTTCACCAATGGAGCAGGGTGATGAAGCACCAGATGAAAATCTAGTGAAGCCTTCTAGAGAAGAAAAGCAATCATTTAGAAGCGGGAAAAAAGCTACAACCAAAACCCAGGATGGACTTAAACCTAAACACTCTTCTCCCAACAAAATCCAGTGGAAACCTGGCAGAAGCCTTGAAAGACGGATCTTAAAGCAGCTCACACCTGTCCATAGGAAAGATCTGACAAGAACTATTTGCAGTAAAGGGCAGGAGTCCTCAGATCCCATACAGCATGACCTGGGAACAAACTGCAGTGCCCAAAAAGTTAATAAAGCTATTACAGTGCACATAAAGACGTTTTTTGAAGCTGTACTTCAGGTATAGCATTTTTGTCCTACAAATTTTATGTCTAAGATTGAGCTACTCTCTAACCACGCAGTATTTGGCTGCAATCAAGGCTGAGACTGGGCTGAATACCCTCCTTTCAGTCTCAGTAAAAAAGGAACATTAGGTCTTTTACACAACAGCTGAAAAAGCAGAAAAAAAAACAGCAAAAAAATGCTGTGCCTGTGATTCCAGGAGAGAGTTGCATTGGGTTTTTTGGGTGTTGTTTTTCGAATTTTAAGGGATTTTTTTAAGTACAAAAACTTTTTATCTTGCTAGACAGGCAGACTTGAAAACATCAGCAAAATAGCTGCTTGTTGCACTTTGTTTCTACTCTGCTCAAGCAAATGAGCTCTGTTTACATGTTTTGTGTAAATAAAGAGCACTGCACACATACACACACGCTCACAACCTTCAAGTCATATAATCTATTTCTCTTCCTGAGAAGAGCAACTTGGCAAAGCCTCAAGTATTAGCTTTCTCCTGGGCTCTGAGAGTAGAAATAATACATGCCAGGTTTTCTGAATACCAATGTCAGATAGCCAGATATTGACTAACACACCTTGTGGCGCTGTGTCTTTTGCCTGCTCAGCTACCTTGCAAAGGAATTGAGGAGGATCTCGATGCCTGCAGCTCAGATTAACAACTGGCCTTCCAGTCTACCATGGAGACATAGCCTTGTTTAGAATGGGAGTAATGATTCTTCTTGCCTTTTTTAAACTGGCACTTTTTGACCACTATTATCAGACATCTCTTTTCCGGACCAGAAGACAGAGAAGTAGAATGTGAGATGGTTTATGCTCCAGAGCTGTTTACTATTATTATGCATCCCTGTGCTGTGCTACCTCAAATGGATTTTGTGACAAGAACAGATACCAGTTCAGCAGAGTCAGTAGCACTCACTACTTGGTTTTGGTCATGCCTGAGCTTTGCCTTCATGAGATGTATGAGCCTGACACATCCAGCAGCGTAAGTCTGAAGCACAGAGTATGTATCTACACATGATAAGAATATACATCACTCTTCCTTTCCAGAAATATAGGTCTAAAAACTGAATAGGGGTTACATAGTAGACAAAACTCTGTAATAGCAAACTTCCAGGAGACTGAGAAGTAGTAGCAAAACATCTGTGCATTTCATATCCTCAGCTAATTTCAATCTTTTGGATGCTCGTATCAGATGGCCAAAAATCCAAACAGACCTAGATCCAGTTTTGACAGATGCTACTAGGCCCCTGGGAGACCAGTGTTAGGTTATCTGGTTAAAAGCTAATCATAATAGAAACAGATCCAGCAAGGATCAGAAGCAAAACAACAGGTCAGCCCTAACAACCTCAACAGTGAAAATGGAGAATGTGAATCAGCTACTCCTACGACTGTCAATTAGACCTTATTCCCCCAGTGTGAAACCTACTGAGATGAGTCAAAGAAGAAACTCTTCCCAAAAAAACACCTTGAAAACTAAAGGTTATTGCCCTAAGGGTACAGGACTTATTATGGGATGGAGCGAGGAAGAAGATTCTGGGATTGTGTAAAACTTAACACAGTACTGTGAGAATAAGCAGGACACTACGAAACGTTTAGGGGAAGGCATTAGATCTGGAGAAAGGCTGGTATAGAAGCGGGTAAGGGAGAAGTAAGTAAGGGAAAATAGGAAAAAGGATAAATGGGGCAGGTCCAGTGCAAATGGGCATCTGGTCAGTGCACCTGTCTGACTAAGCCCTGCCCTTGATCATGACAGTCCATCCTATACCGTCACTAAACCCTATACCTGTCTTCCTTGTGAATGCACTTTCTATTTTGAGTGTTTGTGTGAACTCACGCCAATTTCAAGTCAGACTGGCCAGCAAGTAAATAAGGTCCAAGTGCCAGCAACTGGAGTGAGAACATGAATCTTGGGGACTCATGGGTTTAGGGGCCAGAAACTACACAGACTATTTAGAATTGGCTGGGGGAGCACAGAGAGCTTCTGTGTGAGTTTCTGCAAAAATTCTGCTAGTTGACTTCCATTGTGAGGAGCTGGAAAGGAGGAAAAGGACGGGGTTGTCCACGCAGCTTTTGCTTCAATGCTGTGTGTGTTTGTGTGTTTATGTGGGTGCAAATAAAAGCCCTGGTTTGAGCTTCTGCTGCCCTGCATGGCAAGCTGTGTGTGCATTTTCTGTACATGAGCGTGCGCATGCACACACACCTGTGGGGAATATACGTTCCTCACTGGCTGGCCCTCGGGACACAGCAGTCCTGCACTTACCTATTTAGCTACGACAGGAGCTATTGCCCCTGGGACACAGAGCCCTCCATGCTTGGCTACCTCTAACAGCTGGCATGGCTAAAAGGACACATACCTTTAGCAAGTTTCTTAGCAAAGCTATCAGTAACACTTAGAAGGTGAAGTGTCTACATCTGCCTTAGATTTGAGTTTGGGGTAGTCTTTAAGACTTTTAGTTGCAGACTGCTTAAGCTGTCCTGGCATCTACTGGAACACGCTCCATGCAGTTTTGCTAAGGCATTTCTTAAAGCACTGAGTATTTAAATGATAGTAAAAAATGTATTGGCATTCTCGAACACCGTTCTGCTTCAACTGGATGACTTCTGGTTCTTTTAATAGCCCTTGAAATTCCTATGTGCTAAACACATTTGAAAAGAATCTTGACCAGTTCTTTCCTGTATGTTTTCTTTTCAAGCCAGGATTCATTTAACAGAAAAGTAACATAAATAAAGCAAACATACAGGTGAAACAAAGTAGATACAAATTCAACTACAGGAACATATTTAATAAGATTGCCTTGGAGAAACCTGTGAAGAGATTTCCATAAAGAACACCACCACTTTTAAATATTAATGGTCTGCACAAAAAAATCATGCATTCACTGGCAGCATACTACAGCTGGGGTGCCCAAGGAATAGAGTCTAAGCTAATTTATCATATCAGTAACCCACTCACAAATATCAAGAGTTCTTGAGACAAAGACGAAGAGATTTTCCTTGATCACCAATAATTTCTTTGTAAGTTCATTCTTTTACTTCTGTTGTGGAACATAAGCATTCTGAGGATGGCTGTATCTCTCTTTATTTGGCTTTCTAGACTAATACTCTGAAACATTAATTACCTGGAAAGTGAGATTTCTAACTAAGTCCACAAAGACTGTACTCTTATTTATAACAGAATGAAAGGTTTTAATTGTTAAAAATGTACTTCAGAATCACTATGGTTGATGATCTTTTTCATACCTTAGGGAAGTCTTGGTCCAAAGCTCTATTAGTCTTCTCGGAAGCTGGCACTTCTCATAGCTAAGACACCAAGCAGCAGTGGAAATTCCTGATTCTTGTCACATACGCAACAGGAGCTGTCAGAAAGGCTTTACACTGTCATACTGGGGATGACAGAGCACCACTCAGAGGAAACCACCACATGCGGTCTCCTAAGGGTAAGGTAATCCTTTTATAGAAGGATTCATAAAGAGCAGGGCTAATTCCAAACATCTTCCATTCTTGTTCATGGCATGAAATAAACAGAGGTGGATACGTGTCTGGTATGTGGGCATAGCAGGAAGTGAATGTTTCTGTGAACAGTGGCTGCAGCAGCTGAAGACAACAGTGAGAATCTGTACCTCCTGATGCTGGATACAGAATAACAGAAGAGCTGTCCACTGAAACCCACAGAAATTTCAAACCACCTTTCCATCTCCACAAAAAAAAAAAATCATTGCTGGATATTCTGACACAGCAGTTGCAAGAGGAAAAAAATACTGTCTCTTTCTAGTAGTATTAATGGCAAAAACAATTCTCCCAGTTTCTGACAGAACTACTACAGGTCAAGCTTTGACAATGCAGGACACAAAAGTAGTTTTACAGGACTTTCTGCTGCAATAATATGACCTTCTTTGCCCCCAGAAAAGATACACACTATCGCCATGAACAGCTGTACTGAGCAACAGAAGTAAGGATGAGTCCTTGCCTTCTCAGAAAGGATGTGACCATTCCAGTAGATTTGTGACAAAGGAAGCTACTTTACCAAAATAAGGCACTGAATTCTTAAAAGGTTTCATGTTACTCCAGTGACATTTTACCAAATAAGAAGGTGGTTCAGGAAATTCTCCTTTCCATAGAATTAGGCTGCTCCAAGTTTGGGGGAAAAAACTCTGGAAGACTAACCAGTCCAACACTAAAATATAAATATTTCACAACTTCTCAAGAGAAGAAAATGCAGTATTTTAGTAAATGAGGGTATCACCAATTTATGACCATTTGTTATATTAGCAGATATCAAGATAAAATTAGGACACTTGTATTAATACAACGAGGTTATTTAAAGTGCCTTTATTAAAACACAATGGTCAAAACTTCATACAAATAGAACATCTATATGGGATGTGGTTCTGGTTTTGAACATTGTCCCGTAAGGAAAGAGAAGCAATCAACCAGCCTGACTGACCTAAAGCTATAACCAGACAAGGAAAGCTGTGTAGATAAACTTGGTAAAGAACACAGGCAGAGCTTAGAGCCGCACACATTTCTTTTGTAACTGAAGCTTTAAAGAATAAAAAAAGAGAAAGAGAGTGAAGCAGAAAAAAAAGGAAATCGCAGCTCACTATCCATCTAGTCACAAATATCAGCATGAGTTTGGCAGATATCCTAGATGAGATAAATTTCAGATCTGTTTTTAAGGTAACAGTGACTGTTTAGATTTTGTCAGAGTTTACCTAAGAGTAAAGGTGAGTTTTGAAGAAAATACAGAAGGACCTAAGGCAGACACTGGTTCAGGAGTGTAAAATTCCTGAAGACAGAACTACTAAAAGACCTTCTGGTTACAACACTCTTTGGACAGAAAAGGTATTTTTCAGTCCACTGGAAAGTTTAGATGTCCTCCAGACTGTATAGTAGGATTCTCATCAAGTCAACAGCTAAGAGATGCCACAATTTCCTGATAATATTCTTATAACAGAAAATATGCAACAAAATTGAATGCTTAAATTTGCATACATTTGCTTAATCTGTTGCTAGCATCCCTTGGTAATCATATCAATCCAGATCAATGAAAATACATGTATCACAACATATTGTCGTGATGTGTAAAGTCACTGAATTACATGAATGTCTAAACATTTTATTATTGATTTGTAAGTATAAAATATGAATATGTACACTACAGCAACAACAGAAATGCAAACATTTGGCATAAGTACACACTGTTTTATGCAATCTATCAAGTAATATTCCTTTACCATCCACCTAGGGGTTGGAGTGGACATTTTAGTAAAGGCATGGTTAAGAGTGATTAGGCAAAAAGTTTCAAGTCATGAAACGGAGAAAATCTCTAATACAAAAGGCTTTGCTTAAAATGATCCACTATTTTTTTCCAGACATTTTACCCTGGGATAGAACTGGAATACCTTAGAAAGTATATTGTGCAAGTCATAGTTTTCAAATTTTTTACTTTAGTTTTTTAGCCATTAAATAACTGTATTCAAACCCGCACTGGATTGCTTGAGTTATTTTCCAGTGAATAGTTCTCATACAGGAAAACCTCATACAATCCTCCAGAACTTTCAATCTCTCCCTTTCACAAAATTCTCTCATTTTAGTTCCAACAGGAAGTGACAAAATCTGAGATTTTAGTTTTCAGAAGGCATATTAGAAATTTCCCTGTAATAAATACCTCACAAATACCTCCATGATGAAAAGTTCTTAATAATTTTTTTTAAATAATTAAAGAAAAAAAATTAAGTACTGCACATGCCATCTGAGTAGTAGGGATACTAATGACATATTTCACTTCTTATTAAATATCAAAGTATGTAATTTTTTTACCTGTAGCATGAAATTCCAGACAGACACAGAAATAAACCAAGTCTATCCCTGAAAACCAAAATACACTTCAAATTCTCAATCTTTTCAAAGCTTACTGATAAACTTATAGTCACTACCAGCTCCAAAAAAGAGTTCAGTGTCCCCTAAAAATATCACCTCAAGTGAAAAACTTGCTCCACAAGTGGCTGCTTCTATATAGGCTATTTCCATTTTTTTCCTACACAAGGACAATGGCATGTTGCAACACTCCTTGCCTCTACATCCCTTTCATACTTCACTTAAAAGCCTTGCACGCTAAAACAAGTGAGACTGGGAAACCTTTAACAGGAAAACCACACAAAATGTAGGATTTATTTTGGTCCAGGACTGGTAATCTAAAATTAAGCACCTAAGACAGCTATACAGGTACACTGTCACCCAACTGAATTGGTGGTGGAATCAAGTGCCTCCCTGGACAAACAGCTTAGGGCCCACACTAAGGTAGGATGATTTTCTTTCTACTTCTGAGATAAAATAAAAGAAATACAATTAGCTTGCAATTTTGGGGGAAAAAAGGGGGGAAAAATATATACTGTTTACTGTTATCATATAATAAACAAAACAGAGAAGATGTAGTTGTATGATTATTAAAAATAGATTTGAACTGTCCTGAAACAGAAGTTGTGCAATATTTCTTTTATTCTATAAAAAAAGAACAAGTAAAGCAGGAAGAGAGATGAAGAAAATACGGTATTTTGGAAATGTGTTTAGAAGTTACTGGAACTGATGAAATAGTTGCATTATTTGACAACTTTTTTTTTTTTTCAATGCTAGTTACATAAATAATAGAACCATTATCTTATAAAGCCCTATTATCTAATAATTATTCCAAACCATTTATCTGGCAGACAACAATATCAGCTTATACTCCATGTTGTTAGCTGATGGTTCTATTTTTAAACATTATTTCTATATTTATTACAAGTTACACTTCCACCTTAGAAGTAGCGCATCCACAATTTAAAAAAGAGAAACACACAGAGAGACAAAAACAGAACAAAAAAATTCCCTGATGTTCTGAAATCTGAAGGAATCTTTCAACATCATAACTTGTTTCACAATGCCTCCTCTTACAACTACCGTTACGTCTCTTAGAAAAGGAAGCAGACAGTACTCAGTCTCCATCTTTTTTCTTCCTTCTCATTATTTTAGATTTCTTCCTCCTTTCCTTTATCCTTGACTGCCACCTCGGCATGCCCTGATGAAGAAACCATGTAAAAGCAGTGAGAAATACATTAATCTGCTCTTCAAAGATAAATTACAAAGATAGAGGGGTATACATAGCCCAAGGCTCAAAAAAACCCAACAAAAAGCCAAACCAAAACGACTAGTATTCCTTAAACCTTGCCTGCACCACCCGACCCCAAATACTTCTACACACTGATTAACACAAACTTGTCATTTGAAAGTATCTTCCCTTTACTGTTATTTATAAAAGCCCTCAAAATCATGAAAATTGAATTATATACAGACCAGCTACCTACTTTAAGACCGCTCATGAGTGGCCGCTCTTAATTTTTTTTAAAAACTCTGAAGCAGAAACTCATTTCAAAGAAACATGCATATGCAGCCTTTGCAGAAGGAGGGAAAAAGAGTAGGTCAAACACTTCAGACTGATCAGCCTTGCTAAAAATCTTTATCAGAAAATGCTCCATGGTCAAACTACATTGCTGACACAAATTTAGAATCCAAAATCAAAGCTAAAGAAATGACAAGTTCTTTGCCCTAAAATGTGAAAAAGAAAACTACTACATACATTAGGTTTGAAGTCTTAAGAGTATCAAGTGATGCAGGTTAAAGAATTAACTTTTCTCAAAAAGAAACAGAAACTTGCCAAGAGTTCCACACAGCCCTTAAAAAGGCAAAAAAACCCAACCTGTGCAGCTCAAAGGGTTCACTACACTGCAGATGAGAAGAGTGCACAACTCGTACAACAGAAATGAAAGCGTTTTGGCTTTCCTGGAGGGCTCCTGAAAGACCATCCCTCCTCCATCGGGGTGCTGCTACTTGCTTCCTCATGACACTCGCAAGACTTGGACCAGTAACTTCATGCAGCCTCCAGGGAAACACAAAGAATACAGGGGTACACGGTAGTTTAATCACTACTTATTAGATAATGAAACCAGGTGAGCGTCACATTGTAAGCACACTGCAGGAAAACATATCCATGGTCTCCTTAAGGCTCAGACATCCAAACAAATCAATTCAGCAACACCAGCTGCAGCGGGTTAGCTGATCCACCGCCCAGTCCATGTGCACACACGCATCCGCAGTTACCTGGGTTACCTTATCAACAAGGAACCAGGACTTTGGCCCAGAGCAGCATTAACTACTCGGAAATTCAGGACATAGAGATGCTGTCTGATTGTGTCTGCTAACGAAATATGCCATAGCACGCCAAAACACAGGTATCTTAATCTTACCACCTTACTTCTGCAACTTCAGTTTTTCTAGGGAGAAGGTAAGGGGAAAGAAAGTATGAATCTATGAAAAATGTCTCAGGATTGTATTAATTTACTTTTCAAAGCTGCCAGCGTCTTTAAACATCTCAGCGGTTCCTCAACAAAAAGGTTCATCTTTCTTCCTAATGTCTCCTAAAAGGTTCTTAAAATCATAACAAACAACTATCCTAAGAGAACACGGCAGGATTTCTAAAATGCTGAGCCTCCATAACAGCCAAAGCATCCATTATATTCCAGCTTTCTTCTCATCAGTAAGATGTGACAGCATGTTGAACTTGCCAAATGAGCAGGAAAACCTACAAACACTAAACTGTCTTGTAAAAACAAAGACCAGCCAAAGAAAGAGGCAAGTAATGGGCTTCTCTCTCATTCCTTCTCTATGCCCATTTCATCAGTCTCTGTAAATGCACAGAGCACCTCCTCTCCCCTCCCCTCCGGCTATGTAAGCTCTGTCTAGCAGCCTTTGCTAGCGTGGAAAACAAGAAACAAGCCATGGACTCTTTCAGATCTTCCGCACAGCATTCCCACACGAAGAACTCAAGCTTCTCAAAAACTCCTACCACTAGGAGCAAGGATAAAAACCAGCAATAAATAAATATGCAAGAATTAATTCCCTTTCTGTGTTTTTCAAGAACATGCATGTTCTTATGTCTGTATGGCACAAACACATTGCAATTTTTCTACAGAGCACATTAAGCCAGTTTAACAGTTCACACACTCAATATTATAATTATTTCTTTTAAAAAAATCTTATATATTAATTTTCAAAGAGCCTTGAAAGGAACTGGCAGCTAATAGGATAGACAGAACTGTTTCATAACAGCTTGCAAAAAAATTCAGTCTATTTTTAGATAGGTGAAAAGAATGTGGTTATTAAAAAAAAAAAAACCTCCTATAAAATATAAAGATGTTTTCATTTATAACTGACCATGCAGCTGATATGCCAAATTAATCTCCAGGTGAATAGTACCACATATTTAAATCCTCAAAAGAAATCTGTGTGCATATACAAGAATCACATTTTAATCTTTATTGCATGGTAACACATCATGCTGTTAAAAAATCTTACTTTTTAATGAATGACATTCAAATGAACCTCAGACAAATACATCTTTTTCTAATTGTGTGTTATGATCCTTTAAAGGACCTCTTCATCTAGGACTACCATTAGTTCAACTATGAGAATGCTCTGCTCAAAACCAGACTGATCAGATATCAGGTGCTGCATAACACTCATTTTGATAAAATAAATATCTGTGTTATATACCAAATTCCCACATAGCAGTGCCAACAGAAGTCTTTCCAAAAATCGAGTTAACACCTGTTTCCTTTACTATTTTCACTCCATCATCCTCCCTGTCACCACCACCATTTTATGAGTCTTGTATTTAAAAATTTTAGGCATAAGAGTGGGATAAAGGTTAACAAATAAACATTTGCATTTTCTCTCCTCATTCGTCATTTTGAACAAGTAAATGCTAAAATTTCTCTCAAAGCTCTTCCTCTATTTCTCCATTTTGGAAAGGTGACTTAACATCCCATTCCCCCCACCATTTTCTGTATCTTTCATTGCTGATATTTTGTTATAACTATAGCTGGTGAAAGGCAATGCAGTTTGCTTCTACGTATCTTACATAAATATACTTATAAATCAAATTAAATTGCTCATTCGGGTTTTTCAAACCACCCATGCCACACAGCACTCGTTCATTTTGAAAGATGTCTTTTAGCCTGTTTCCTTAAGATAGTATTCAGTGCCTTATCATGTCTCTCTGTGCTGAGCCAATCAATAAAATAAACTTTAGATCATCATTTCAGCCTAACACAGCTTGAGAGCTTAAAATAGTATTTTTTTGCCAACGTCCAATATTTAAATGGTGAAACAGAACATTCAGAGGGTCTTTTGTATACAGCCAAAATGTTTACCGTAAATAATGGGGGGGAAAAGGTATTATGTTTCTCTAGACTGAAGCAGTTTCAAAAATAAAAATGCCCTAAAATTCAGTTGCAAGCAAAACAGAAGTGAGCAGGGCTAGTTTATTTGAAATCAACAAAATAATCACCAGGACGCTATTTCACGTCAGAAGACTTAAATGTACATTTAGTTCCTTTAAGTATTTCTTTAAAAATGAAACAGCTACTTGAAATAGCACTAATCTGATTGACAGATAAAATAATTGCTTTAAAAACACTTCTGAGTCATTTTGTCCTTACCTGCAGGCATGAACCATTACTGCATGCAGCGACTGCTCCATTTCCTAGCACAGACTTGAACAGGGATCACATCTATCTTACAGAATGTGACTAATAGGGGGATTTGCGATTCCTAAGCTACTTTCCAAAGGACACTCCCTTTTCCACATAACAGGGCATGAAACGCTTCGCCAAGTTCTATTTCCTACCCATCCGAAGTGGCAGGAGCGCGGGGAGCGCGGCAGAACGGCGGGGTCTCTGCGATGCCGCTCGCGTGACAGGCGTGGGGTCTGCACCAGCCAGCCCAGCCCGCCCCGCCGCGATCCGCATGCTGCAGCCCGCCGGGCTCCGGGGGACAGGGTGGGACCCGGAACGCTCGGCAAAAACGCACAAAGCTCGACCAGAAGGAGAGGCTGGGTGGGCACGGTGAGAGATCCAGCATGCAGCACGCGGACAATGCCAGCAGCCCCGCGGAGGCAGAGGGAGAAGCCCCGCGTTCATGCGGACGGGGATGCGGCCGTACCTTTCTGGAGAGGACGACTTCTCAGAGTTAACTGACATCAGCAGCTCAGTCTTCTGCTTGATTTCTGGAAAAATCAGAAAACGTTCACCACCGACACCGCCTGCCCTCGCCTTCCGGAGGTCTCGCTTCCCTGCGCCCTTTTGTCCGCCGGAGGCCCGGGACGCGGCGCTGTGCGAGGCCGCCCAGCCGCGCTCGGAGGGCCGGGCCCGCGCACATGACCGCGCACGGCGGGCGGAACCATCGCCGAGCGGGGGGCGCCGCNGCGGGGGGGACGCGGGGGGGGACTGCCGAGGGGAAAAACGCCGAAACGAAGGATTCCCGACAAGGATCGTCTCCCCGGGTACCTTGCTAAGAGGTACTACACACCCGGCGAAAGCCTCCAGATCAAAAGCCCTGAAAAATATGGCTCTTTGAATCATTTTTGTCACAAAGAGCGAGGTATTAAATCACTACTTTCATACACGGGTGAGAAACCAGACGTGGAAAACGCTAGGCACACCTGGCTTTTGGGTTTTAGGAGTCTGCCTCTAATGTCCCCCAAATACACTTTGAGAAGTAATGTTTCATTTTCCTTTATTTTCTTTTTTTTTAAATACCTGGTAATGCACCCAGACGGTGGCTGGGCACTGGAACAGGCTCCCCAGGGAAGTGATGACAGCACCAGCCTGACAGAGTTCAAGAAGCGTTTGGACAATGCTCTCGGGCACATGGTGTGACTCTTGGGGATGATGCCGTGCACGGCCAGGAGTTGGACTTGATGAACCGGTGGGCCCCTCCCAACTCAGCACATCTGTGATTCTGTAATCACCAATCCAGCACTAGTAAGGCCTGGGCTGGTGCCTCAGTACCAAAACGCTGGCAGCACACCCAGCGTGCTGTAACCAAGGGGAGATGCACCCTGCTACTCGCTTCACAAGATCCTGTCGAAGCAGAACAGAGACAGCTGAAAAGTGAATTCACCAGCAGCTCTGGAGTCGAGAGGTTTGTGACCCAAAAAACCCGAAGAACAAAGTCAGGGACGTGAGCATCATTTTAAGATCATATCCTCGCCGGAGACCATAGTGCCACCTATGGTAATACTGGTAAGACCTGAGCAACACTACATCCACTTGTTTACAGCCACAGTAAACCCGAACTGTTTGGGATTAACCATTCCACAATGGAAGACCTTCAACCTGACTTTTTCTCCTCTCTTCACACACATCTCAGGTACAAAGCCTCAGAAATTTCTGAAAACAGAAGAGAAGCTGGATAACTAATTAATTTTTTTTTTCAACCAAAGTTACAAAAATATTATTACTATCTGAATCAGTTTATCACCCATATGCTCTTGTGGAAGGCTTGCAAGCTAGCAAGTGATCATCACCTCTTTAAGCATATGCCACTTGTTCTTCCCAAAACATACTGATCAGAGGAACCTCCAAGAAGTATCTCAGTTCTCACATCCAAAGTAGATGCTTCTCAGATCTTTGAAAACATGCCTGTTAAATGTCAGTATGCTCACAACTGGCTCCACTGCATGACTGCAAGTACCATAAAAAGCTTCTTTTACCATTGTCCATCCCAGGTGTTCGTACAGTCACAGCTACTGGGATACTTCTCTGCACACCCAGACTCTCATCCCAGTGCAGGGATGAACTAAAGTTCATTTCCCCTACCACAGATCCTTGACACCGACTGACTATAGATATGGTCCTCAACCTCAGAGTCCAACAAATTTTTTAATTCCTTCTGAAGATGCTTAAAATTGAAAATTGATTACATAAACAGATACTAACAAGGCAGGATTTTATAGCAAAACAAAATCCAGAGTTTGGGATGAAGTGATCAAATGATCTATCCCATAATTAAGTCTCCACATAGGCTTTGCAATGGATGTCTAGAGATTATTACACTAAGACTTTATTGCTAACAGTACATTAAAAGATGTTAAAAACAAATCCAAGATATAAGTTATTTCACTGCAAACTTTGAGTCCCTGGATTCTCTTAAGAAATGCAAAGACATTTCTCCATGATGGTATTATAGCACATAATTTAATTTTACTTTCAGTAACCAAGTGACAACAAAGACTTATTTAATATAGCTGCAAGAAGAATTTAAATAAGATGAGACCTCATAGGACAAAAAATTCTAATGTCTTAATGAGCATTCTACTCCACAATTAGATAAAACTTTCATCACATGGTTTTGGGGTTTTTCTTTCCTCTGTTTCTCTTCTGTCAATTTGAAATATTTTCTTACTTGGGATATATCAATCTTTTGTCTCTGCTACCTGAGATTTTTGCAAGTGGACCCCTTTTGTTCATTCTTAAAAGCAAATCTGTACCTTTACACATCCATACTGCACCAGCAAGGTCAGGCTGATACCATTACTATCACTCCTCATCAAAACTGATCGAGGGAATAACGTCACCAAAATAAGACAGTTGAGTTTTTACACTAAGTGCCTTTAGGCCGTAAGAGAATAATGGCTGCAGAAACAGCAATGTTCTCATTTGTTTATTTTGATTATTTATAAATTACATATCCAGAAATCTGGGCTCATTTACAGAATTTATTAGAACTTAGAAATTGCTTTCCAAGTCCAAATAACAACAGAAAAAACCCCTCAAACGGCGGTCACCGTAGCACCACTCTACCAGCCCTTGCGTCCAGAAGAATGCAAATTACAGTAGTCTTTGCTAAACTCCAAGTAACAGAAAAAGAAAAGAGAGGAAAAAGGAAAGTTTTACAACTGAACAGCTCTTCCTGGAGGTTTCTCGGTTCAAGACCCTCTAACCCAACACAGAACTAACAGTTCCACTTTCAGTTTACCTCAAGTACAGTGGCACAAAGGCACATGCTGGCCTGTTCAGGACCTGTTACAGATTCAAAGAACCTCAGCTTTAACAGGTTTAGTGAGTTAATTAGATAACTGGACTGATCAGCACCCAGAGGTACAGGGAACCTCTGCTTAGTGAGCAAGCATTTATGTCCTCAGTGAAGAGTTTTGGGTTGTCCTAATTTCTGAGGCCACAAAAAAGATAGCACTCTACATAGAACCACATCCAGAATAGATCATAACACTGACTGAAAAAAGTTGAAGATTAATGAAAATTAGGGCTTGCACATCTCAAAGCAGCAGTTAATGCAGTAAATTTCTTCAGCTACAAATACAAAATAACAATAAATTCAGGTATGGGGTAGTATCATTGTCACCAACTCCTCAGTCATTCCACGCACTTCATCAGCCCACTTTGAGTAATTTTGCACTGTGTACAGATCAAGTGGCAGACAACTGGCTCTCAGCCAAGGCCTGAGAGAAGCAGATACACTAAGTCTCTAAAGCCATACTATTCAAGCTGTGATTGAATGAAAACAAAAACCAGAAAGGCTCTGCACTACCCAAAATGGCTTCCTAATCATCATGATTTTTATTTTTTCAAACCAAAGCAAAGCAGAAACCAACCATAATTTTATTCCTTCTTTAGCCTAGATGTTTGCCTCCTCCAATATGTTTAAGTGCAAATTGTGTGTTAGACCAGAGAAAAAGGCAACAGATTAAGTTAAAACTGGAAAGAATCTCCTTTTAGAGAAAGATCATTTGCTTTGCCAAAAAATAAAGAGACCAGAGGCTTGGAAAAATGGAGAGGAGAGTCCTAGAAAGAGATGCTGGCAGTTTGTAAACTCACAGGGGATTTTTCAGAGAGCATCATGCCAAAAGCTCCAAGCAACCTGAAGTTTCCACACCAAATCTAGAACAAACCACCTCAGAAATTATAAGGGAAGAAACTCTTCAAGACAAAGAAGAGAATTTTTTTTATTTCAACAATGTGAAAGAAGAACAAAAAAATTTATATGGGAACTGGGAATCTCTGAGGAATATATACATAATCTGGAAAAAGAAAACCAGAGGAGCAGAATTAGCCTGGAGTTCTGTTTATTTATTTTATCAATAAAAAACCACACAAGAGCTCTCCACAATAAAAGAAAATAAAAAACCCTAGCTGCTGCTTAAGCACAGATGGAAAAGTGCAGACAAGGTATATGGCACTGCACAAACTGTTCCCTATGACATATGGGTAGTTATCAGAGTCACCACAATTTGAAAGTCAACTGACAGAAGTCACTGTTTCACTAAAAATTTAATCATGTCTACCACAACCAGATTATCTCAGTGGTCTACAACATGTTCATCAGTCAAGATTAAAATATCTTACTGACAGTGCATGTATTAAATTTATCCAGGGCAGAGATCCACTGTTGCAGAACTCAACTAACACAGCTTCTTCCTCCTGCCATCCCGTGCCTTTTGGGAGCAAAGGAAGAGACAAAGTAGCAGCTAAACAGAAGTACCTTCAATATTTTGCAATGTAAACCCTGCCATACAAGTTTCCATGCATGCTTTTTAAAATAAATATTATACTAAACAGATGCAAGAAAAATATACTTCATTTTTAATTAATAGGTAGGCTCATCCACACATTTTGTTAGTCTAATCTGATCATACACTAGCAGGTTTAGTGCTTTTCTTCCATTTTCTGTGGGGTGTGTATGTTGGGACACAAGCTTGAGGTGGTTTTAGCCTTTCTTCTACACTATCTTTAAAAATGTACTTCCTTGTCAATATCCATCCTAGTCTATTCTCCACTGAATCTTCCATCCTTATATCACAACTACAGCTGCTTGGATCTTACAATTTGCCTATAAAATCCTCATCCTGCTGCAAGTTGACTACTTCCAGTGTTACTGTTAAAAGAAATAGTCCTGCTTCCCAAATGAATCTATCAAGACAGATATGAAACTATTAAACAAATCAAATCAATCAAACTGCCTATTCTAAGTAATTTTTCAGCCTTGAAGTCATGAAATGCATTACGAACTTTGGTATCAGTAACATGATTTCATGTGGACAGATCTATATTTTGAGCTTTGGATAACTGTTGTACAAGTGACATGCTAAACAGCACAAAAGAAGGCAATAAATTTAAATTCTCCTGATGAGGCACTGGACACCAGACAAAATTAGACAGATTTGCACACAACTTGAGAGGTTCAGTGCTTTATATGTTTTAGATCGTGTACTTTTAAAATAAATAGTTCTAAAAGACTGCTAGAATCATAGGCTCTGTGATTGAAACAGGGGTTTCAAAATGGCACAAACACAGAGTATGCCTAAATTTCATAAGCATATGAATACTAAATGGAGTAGTATGGAACCAAAATGAGTACAACTGCCCTAAAATAATTTGTTCTTCCTGATGTCACTAAGCTTTTGAAGTGAGGAAAAAAAAAATAGCTTTATGGACTTCTTCAGGTCTCTCATGCATAACATTCACATCGATGCTGATACACAAGCCAGTGACTGCCACACTGAAGAGTAAGTGACAGAAAACAACATGTTTGCAATCTCCTGTTGAGGAGATTACATCAATATTCTTAGTATTATTCCTCTTCAATATGTTAAATAATATTTCTGCTCAGAGCACGAGGAAATTACAATAGAACTTTTAAGGTTATGCCATACCTAAAATATTAAAATCACCATTTTAAGAAACTGTTTACTTCAAAATGATAGAGCAAACTCTCTCCTTTCCTAAAGACCTTTATAAGAAAAAGTCAGTAATATTGAAATGCACTTTAAATTTTAAACATTTTTGTACTAGTCATGTTTTAGTTACTGCTCTGAACGTAAAATATATTTTGAAAAAACACTCCCTCATCCCACACACAAGTCTTAGGGACCAGATAAAAGATACAACAGGAAGTACAGATCCCTTTGTTCTATACACTGCAGAAGTTCAACTACAGCTGGGTCCCACTCATGCTGATCTTGGCAGACACACATAATAGGAGTCAATATCTAATGAGGGGAAAAAATATATAGGAATTTTTTTTTTAACTCTTTCATTTTCCTTGCATAAACGGGAAGATGGATTTACTCAGTATCTACAAGTACATTAACTGGACTTAATGTTAATAGTACCGAATCTTTTGGGGCTTTTGAGAAACTATACGTTGCATCTGATCTCCTAGTGATCTCAGAGTCACTGCTTTTTACATTTCTGATATACTTAAAACTACTGGAATCACATGCTTGGGTACTTTTAAAGAACAAATTCATAGTAGTACCACTATTATCCTTCTAAACAGTTTTCCAGACACGAGCTGTGGTTGAAAAATAATACTTTCAGAAAATAGTCTGAGAAAAACCTGTCTTCTTTCAAAATGGCTGCTACTCCCAGTTAGCACCCGAGAGTTAAGTCTACCCTAATTCTTAAAGACAGACATCCTTCATATCCAGATGACACTGACAGTGGCTAGCACTATTCTCCTGAACAGAAATGGAGGCCAAAGCTGATCTGAAAGATAGTAGATACCTTTAATGGTAGCTGTTGCCTTATTTTTGCAGAAGAAAATGGAAGACTATTTACTGAGACCTTACAGGACAATGGTATTTTATTCAAGAAAAATAGCAACACCAGTACTATCATTTTACAACTTCATTGCACTGAATCTTCACTGTGAGGAGGACACTGACAAACATGGGATATAGAAAGCAGTGAAACATGGTAGGAAGGAAATACATAGTGCAGATCACAAGAGTCAAAACAAGCTTGAGAACATCCACCATACAGTCAAGTTTGTTTCTGCTTCTCCAAAAGGGAAAAAAAGCACACAAAATGCACAGATGAATTTGCTTTTTACTTGTTTAAATAATTAGTTTCAAATATGTAAATATACATAATCCACATAAGTTACACCTCTGAAGAATTTTTAATACAGTCTTAATATAGTTTATAGTTTTTATATATATACATATATATATGAATAATTTTGGAGGAAGTTTGTAGATAAATTTGAGGAAGCATTAGATATTTAAGAAGAAAAGCATTACGATATGCTACAATTACTCAATAAATGGCCCATTATGAACACAGGGAAGCAGAATTACCTATGTTTAACTAGTTAAACCTAACCTATTAATTTGAATTTCTTTTAGTCACCCACATAACTAAGCCTTATTGACAAAATCTGGCATTTCATCTATTGCCAGACTGTAATATTCCTTAATGAAGTGCTTACTGAAACACAAAGGTGACAATAAGAGGAATTCTTCATTCTCATAGTTCTGCTGGGTCTGGCAGCATTTGCTGTACCAGATGTATGCCCAGCACCACGTTGTTGCTTTTCCCTCCCTCCTCTCATCTCACGCCAATAACCAACTCTGACCGAAGTTTCTTTGAAAATCTGTGCTTCTACAGAAAGCCATTTTGCAAAGAAAAAAAAATTACTCATTTTGCATAACTACTTGTCAGATTAAATACCAGTAAGCACACCAAAGAAAGCACTATTAACCCCAAATATATCTGTGCTTGTTATTTACTAATTATTAATGTAGTGAACTTCATTATTTTTAAGTATTTAAGGTTTATCAGAAAGATTTTGTTTGGAAGGGACAGGGACAGAGTTAAGAACATTTCCCAAAGGTGCTAGAAAGCAAAAAGCTTATTCCTACAAGTTTATTCATGTTAGGGAAAAAACCCCAAGCAACGCAACCCAAAATATTCCAAGTATGTTATAACATATACTCTGTCCTTCAAAAATCACCTGCCAAATGCTTCCTATTACTAGGCAAAAAAAAAAAATTCCATATGGAAATAGTTGGACACAAGGTAGCTAGAGACCAAGTGATTTAAGAACTTATTACTCTGTTAGATAAAATACAGTAAGTCATTTGCTGTATTTTCCAAACCTTGTCTAGAGGCAAGTGGTTTACCAAGCATACATGGACAGCTTTTCTGCCAAAGCTGAAAAAAATTCAACTTCCAGCAAAATAATGAGTGTTAGACACCCTCAAACTACATCATTTCTACTATCTTTACTATCTTAACTCAATGGATGGAGTGAATGATTTCTGATTTCTAATCCAAAATATTTCTAATTTATTGCTTTTACAATCTAGTATACAATTATTACTGTTAGGATCCTTCTGATAATAGCATTTTATTTTGGGTCTATAATTTGCCTAAATGTCTTAAGTGCTGTTCAGATTTTCAACTAGTAGTGTTTTTCCATCATTTGTTATTATGTGCTTTTAGTTTTTTTCAAAATTCAAGAAAAAAAGTAAATTGCTCTAATGTAGCAGAATGACAATTCCAGTTTTAAAGAACACCTTATGAAGACTAAAGCAATGACTCAAAATCTTGCACACACTGATTCCTCCCTCTCCTAGGAGATGAAGCTACATGATTTACCCAAAAGGATTAAACGAGGTCACAATCATTGAATACATGTTATAACCTTAAACTTCAGGTTAGAATTTCTTCTTAGTCTTATTTTTTAGAATCATTCACTGTTTTTTTAGTGAGCTTTATATTTATATAAGCTTTATATTTTTACTTTTTGTTACAAAATTTACAGATAGAAATCCTTATAGTAGAAATATTTTTAAATTGAAATAATTGGACAGCATATTCACCAAATGCTTTTCAGTAAGTTTTTATATTGTGATTATCATCACAGTAACTACACAACTGGTTTTTCCAAATATTCTTGCAAGGTTTTTGACATTTCTTATCCAGCAGATCATCAGGCTCTTATACTCCTTAAATTTTCCGATGCAAAGACATTCTCAGCTGTGTTCCTCTAGGACATGAGAAGGACTTGTTTCACCTCTTCCTGGCCTCATAAGAGTACAAGCAGTTCTCAGAAAAAGCTCCATCAAAAAAAGCACATCATCCCAAGCCCAAGGCAAGCCAAAAATCTTTCCACTTTAGCAGTGACTTGTGCCCCACTGGGACATGGATCCACATGGTGATCAGCTTACCCAAAGTCTAAGTCTTGACGAACACAGGACAGGTTACAGAGTTGTCTCTGTCAAACTGCATATAAAATGTTCCATTTGTTTATAATAGAGACAAGGGGCAGAATAGAGAAACAAGAAGTGTTTTTACATGAAGGAATAAGAGCAAGAGGAGCATCCTCAGCAGCCATAAAAAGTGCCAAACCAAGATGCTGATACCAGCTGTACCATGCCACACTCACCAAATAACATCGTATACTCCTGGCTTTACCTCTAGTTCCTACATTCGGACACAGTACAACTCCTGTGTAAATAAGCCTGACCGTGTCCACTCAGTAGTACAGGCTCTGGAACCAGTCACCTTTGAATGAAATAGTAAGGATTTGTCTCACAGCAACCTTCCCAACATTAAACAAACTTCAAAATTCTGCATCTGACCAGTCAGTCATCCTTCAAGTATGCTCTTTGCAGCTTGTTTCTTGTTGAAAAGACAACTGAAGGGCCGATGCAAGCTCTGAAATCCTGCTAGAGCCTGTCAGACCACCATCAATTACTGCAAGGAAAAGGCTTTTGATCTGTGGCACCTGCACACAGCTTTGCTATCTCTGAGGTAAAGCACACAACTCGCAGAAGAAACTTAACATGAAAGCACCACCACTTTCCAGTCATTGGAAATGCACATGTGCTGACTGTAACCATCTCTGCCTCTCGCACATGGTTGTGCCTTCCTGCTGCCATAACCACCACTGACAGCAAAAAAAAAACCCCGAGACACTGCATAGAAGGAAATCGCTGTCTACTGTAACACACACCCTCCAGTAACCACGATAAAGCTGTAATGATCACACCTGGGAACAAACACAGTTCTCCATTAATATAGCATCATTTTTTTACCTTAAATTTTTTAGTTAAGTAAATGGATCTACCTATTCTTAATTACATCTTGATCAAGTTTAATCTTTTGGAAACAATAGCATCAGTAAAGCTGTAACACAGAAAAATTAAATTTCAGAATTATTACTGGAGATAAAATTGTACCGATGACAAATTTTAAATACGCATGCAGTGCCCACAAAAGGAGGAACCTTCTAATTATATTTTAAGTGTTTTTCTCACATATACCATTTTCACTCTTTAACTGCCAGTGCTCTGGATTCACATAGCAACATGAAAATACTGGGGATTTCTCTACTGGGCTTCTTCCTAGAGCAGTGGACATAGCAGTAACACAGGAAAGTATTTCTTTAAACTGATACAAATGTTAAACAACCCAACACTGATAACTTGGCATTCAGCCAGCTTTCACTTCCCATTTTGGAAGGAACGGAAATACTGTTAATTCTTCAGATGCCTGTCTTTGTGAAGTCTGAATGTAATTACAGCATAATACATACATGTACTGAATATCTATAATTGGAAATATTGAAAAGAACATACAATGTTCACAAAAATGGAAAAAGAAAATATGAGGTGTTTCCAGGTAAGGGAGTGCTATGAAAGCCTTCTAGTCCTGAAGGACTTCTATTAGGAATATTTTTCATTTTATAGATAAAACATACAACATTCATGCAAATACATGTCAAAATATCCCCTTGCTTTATTTTTGCTCTGTTCTTCTAAGAAATGGGATGATTTTTTTTAAAAAAAACAACATTATACATATGCAACAACAATAAATGATTGGAAAGGAAACTGGAGAAATATCTATAAATTTTTGCTGCAAGATATGAGTAAAGGAAGAAGAAATTTTTTAAGATCTGATCAGAAAAAAATTCTGGCTACTAAGGACAAAATATTTCTATAGGAAAGAAGAGAGTTGAAATCAACCCCAATAAGGGAGGTTTTACATAAAGCAAAGGTTTATCCAGATCTGATGAGATCTGATCCTGCAGTTGGTAAAGCTATTTGCATCTCTGCTGCTTGCCTTTTTTTTCTGTTGTTCATTAATATCTCATCTATACTATATCATAATCAGCCATTGCTGATGAAAAATTACAAGTGTTCTTGGCTGGCCTGCAAACCTCCCTCTTAAACATTAAGACTTTCAAGGTTATTTTTTTTTAGCTCTACTTTTCTTTTCACACCCTCTCCTCTTCTCCATCTGACTTCCTCATCACTTATACAGCAATCATATGAGAAATCTGCTATTGTCTTGCCTAAAAGCTGGCTACAAATAGTTTCTTCTGTAGTGAAGACACAGTGATGTAGGTGGCGAGAAATCACCCTCCACTCTGCAAATGTGTGGTGATGTCATGGCCCTCGGGTACCTCCCCCCATCTTCTCCTAGACTGCATGAAGCAGATTTTATTGAGCAATGCTGCTAGAGGTGCAGAAGGACATCACTCAGCCTGGCACCCAGCCTTCTCCTCCCCTGCACCCCCAGCCGCTCCACTCCTGCTCCCAGCGCTGGTGGCTGCCGTGAATGAGCCAGCAAATGGCGTCACTGCCATGTGCCCATACCCAGCCGATGGCATCTTCAAACCAGGAACTTGGGAATTCTACACGTGCCAGTCTTTCCCTGCACACGAGGCAGAGACTTCACTGGTGGCAAGACAGGTTTTCAACAACACAGTCCTAAGTTTGGCAGTTGTTAGAGCAATGTTTAAACAACATACAATGTTGAACAGGCTGCTAACAGTGTCAGTTACACCTTCCATAAAAATAAAACCCTACTGAACTAAAAGAAACTGTTTTAGAAATTGACCAATGCAGGTAATCACAAGGACATCAAAAGGAAAAAGAAAATGGGAAGACAGAATGGCAGGTAACACTCTACCTACTATTTTAGGTTTTGCCGAGGACTCAGAGCAAGGGTGCATTTAGAGCATTTCTCTTTATACAAACACAGGGGAACAAACGGAAAACTTTGTTAAATAAAAAACCTGATTAAAGAGCATGGAAAGTTATATTATCTGAATTCTCTTCCAGTTTCATTATCCTATTCACCATTCCCTAAAGTATCTAAGTTTACAGTCACAGAAGATATGTGCTTGAAAATCAGATCACTCAAGTTTCAACAGGACTGGCAAGTCTAGCCCAGACAAACCTCACCAATTATCACCCTGGCTCCCATACAAGGAAGGAAACATGCTTCAAAGATTATATATTTTTAAATGCCACTACTACTTCCCCCTACCTTTGGAAAACGTGGAATGTGAATACATTTATGTAATCTTTATTTGCTCCTAGTATTTAACACCCATAATGAGAAACTATGAATAGGCATCATAAGAAGAGACCATCTAACAAATTGATTCTGAACAATGTGATTTTGTTAAGTTATAAGAATCCTCAATATAGCTTCAAATGTTAATTAGTAACTACATGAAGGAAAAGAAATAAAAGAGTACAGAGACTGTTGGGAAACACATGGAGTAAAATAAAACAGGTAGAAATCACTGAGAGTAGAGAAAAATTAAGCAGGAGAAAAATACAGCAAAATTTCTGGAAGAAAGAGAAGGAACGTTGACAGAGAAAAGGTATGTTGCCTAGGTGAAAACAGACAGCTGAAGACAATAGACAAAGAAGGATGATAAAGCTCAGGAGAGTGTAGGAAGAAAAGCAAACTAAAAAAAGATAAGGACTAAAACTTGCAAGGGAAAACACTAAATGCAGCAAATGTGTTCAACTTAAGTGAGCTGATATGAGGTTGTTAGGGAGAAGGACAACAAGAGCATTTTGAATATTTTAAGGAACACTGACATGTGCTTTTCTATGCAGGGTCTACACAATACTCCGGAATACATACTGGAAAATAACACTTGGTTTCCCCCCAAAAGGACATGACAGAAAGGACATTACTACTCTCCCTCCATGCCTGCACTGCTGCTTCTACTCAAACAAGCAACTAAGCAATGACAAGAGCAGCTGAGGAAATGGCAGATCTGCAAATTGCACCCATCACCTTACACTTAAAACCATGTTTTGGAAATTTCTACACACTGGAAAATATGGTATCTTGAGTACAATTTAACCTGACTTTAAGAGAGTACAAAGTGTATTTAGAGAAGCGGCAGCATGTGCTTTTTTTTACATTCGAAATTCAGCTTTTGCCCATTGTGAATAAGGCAGTACAATAACATCAGGGAAACAAGAAGTAAAACATACATTTAAAAATTGGATCTTCTTCAGAGTTTTGATTAGTTATTCTTCATGCTTATTATATAGAAGACTAGGGAAAAGAGCTTGCTTTTTTTATTTTTTATATATGCAACACCCCCAAATTGCTATGTTAAAGTTGGAAAAACTTCCAATCAAAATGAGTCAGCAAACCACTCCTCCAACAAGAATAAAAAAAAAGCAAGACTTAACATTGCCCTGGTTTATTTTTGCTTAGAAATATCATTAGGAAAATTGATTGAAAGTGATAAAATATTCAGACTTTATCCCTCTAGGAGAACTATTACAATTTTTTCATTCCTCTGTTAATGTGCTTGAGAAAGCACATAAGGGGACTAGATAAATAAAAGGCCAGATCCAGAAGAAGTGTAAATTAAATTATTTTATGTTATGTTTGGCTATGTCCAAAGATCCTCTTAAAAATCTAGCTGGAACAGTTGTAAAAGCTACTAAACCCAGCATTTGTAGGTGTATAAATCCCTAGCGTACTATCAAGATCATTGAGGATATCAGCATTATTTTTAAGAGAGAAAAAATGGCTTTCCTACAGTTCTATTTGTTCCACTGACTGAATAGGCACAATGACAATTCTCAACCACTAACTTTTAGACAGGTTAAACGAATTCTGCCTATTAGTGTCTTCATCTGAGTTACCAAGCTCCTTTTACCATAGGCAGGGAAACTGCAAATTCAGGACAGAGTTCAACTCATTACTTTGTTAATCTAATCCCAAACAGGCTGATTTCCCCCAAGTGCTGGCATCCCTCCACCAACAACAAAAACATCTGTGTAACCAGGTTGAATGTGGATGCCTATACTGAAGATATCCACGTGAGCTCAAGCGAATCCCACCTTTGCTGTACGGATTCAGGTAGTTGTATCAATTCATATAATCTTCACCCATTTAGTTACCAACTTCTGTTGTCATTTAATGTGGGATTAAAATATCACTTAACATCACCCATCTTTGTGTATTAATGACACCAACTCACTTTCCTTCTATAAGGTATTAACAGGGAAAGAAGGCTATGGCTTGGATGGTTTTTTAGTTTGTTAAACAGTAGAGCCACTCAGCTGTTCAATTTTTTAAATTACTGTTATTCACTGCAATCCACACATGATGAAAGATTAGAACAGGTACTAATATACCCCCACTAGCACATAAATTCCCTTATAGAGACGCAAGTCATCAATCACATTAACATTTCATCTTTATTGAAAAAGAAGATAACATGGACATGGCAAAGTTTGAAGACAGGAAAGGCACAACTAACCAGGGAGATTATCAGTGGAGAAAAAATGGAGTGCTTATAAAAGTTCAAAGAAAATTGTAAGAAGAGTGCATAGGCATGTTGGCTGAGAAAAATAATTTTTAAAAAGTAGACAGGGAAAACCAAAGAAATTTCTGTTGTATTTCCTTCTTATCATCATTCTTATATTTATGCAAAGTAACAAAAGGGATTTGTTTTTTTTTTTTAAGTACTATGGCAAGATAGGCAAAGAAGTACACAACAGCACAGGGAAATTTAAATACTGATGGAAATGCACTCAGGCTGATAAATTTAAATGGGATAAATCTAAGCAGATACATTTGTGGATTAAGGGACACATACAGGACTGTAAGAGTATTTTCAGACTTATAATGCCCCTAAATCACTATTCATATGAAACTTCTGGTTACCAAGCCAAATTTTTAAAACCTGTGATGGGTAAAGCAAAGGCCATTGCAGAATCAGTATTTTTATTTACTGTCCTAGAAAACTTAAAATTTCACGGGGGATAAATATATTGCTACTATTGGCAGCACAACAGAATCATCAATGTAGCCACTGTGTTGTTTCCAGGGCATGAGTGCTCCAGAATAGATATGGCCCCAGCCTGTGTTCTGCAGCCAGGGCCAGGCTCTGAAAAACTCTGGATACTGCCACAGTCACAGCAACCATTATTGGCCCTTTTCGACTCAGTTGTGCATTTCTTTTTTTTTTTTTTTTAAACTTTGAAGCTAATACCACACTATCTGTTCACATATGAGTATGTGAACTCCTGACAGAAGACAAGGTTTTAGACACACAGCAGGTTCAAGGAACAGAATCCTCATCAGAAGGACTGAAGTGTCTTATAAAAGGGCACATTTTAGTAAACATCAGTTGAAAAGTGTCTGAACAGAACAGTTAAACAAGAAAAGACTTAATCCTGTAACCATTCATTGAACTAAGGTTTTAACAAATCTACTAGAAGGCAGCTGAATGATAGAATAAAATTGAATCTTCCACAGCCCAAGTAACAGGGAAAAGAGAAACAGGTCAATCAACAAAGATGTCATCTTTTGCTGCGCAGCAAAATCTATCCCAGAGTGCTGACATGTAGCGGTTTTTTGTTCTGACTTATCACTTTTATAATAAATGTTTATATTAAAATAAATAATGCAACATTTTAAAATATAAAGATACAGTTAGCATTCGAACCAAGAGTGTGATCATTGAAGTGAAAATATAGTGAAAATATATTGTAGCTAGCTTTTATTATTAAACCATGTCACAAAGTATAAATTATTTTATTCTTTCAATTAGCCTGCAGTGTCAGATCACTGAAATATCTTTAAAGAAGCTAATGAGAGGCCGTCTAGCAATGGCACAGGTCGGCTCACGCCTTGATACTGCCATGCATACAGATTGGTGCCATAGCAGCTTAAATTACCTCTCCATTACACTCCTGACAACGATATACACATACTGAGCTCCAAGCAAGAATAGTTGCATGAGATAATCAGAGTTTAAAAACAAACACACACAACATACAACCATACTCTAACTACTTTCTGTGCATTTCTGGCACAGCACGGACAAAAACTAGTCAGCTGCAGGATAACTGGATGATTTTGTTCCCCTCTTTTTCTTCTTTTCTGTTATAACTTCTCCTCTGAGATGGTGACATCAGTGTTTTGCCAAACTGCCTGAAAGTGCAGAGGGTTCACACAGGTGTGAGATTTTTAGTCATCACAAGTCATTTAAGTCATTACAAAACACCAGAAATGCCTAACTCGACTATTTGGCCCTAAGTGTACAGCAGTGGTGTATGTGCAACTGCGGCAGAGCCTATTTTTGCCTCCTCCCTCTTGCCCTTGGGCAGCCACAACAATCAAATATTCAAGACTGCTGCTAATTTCACAAATTTTGCCTTAAGTCTTTCAAACTTTACAGCCAAGATTTGTCCCTCTTTGCCAGGTAAGGAGGTTTTGGTGATGCTAAAACTGGCACAAGTGTGAGACTCAAATGTAACTGCACTCAGCGGTTACTAGCAGAGATAAAATCCTGCATATCATTAGCTGCTAACACATGCCAAAGCAAACCTGTGATCAGCAAGTATTTACTCACAAGTAGTGTCATTAGTCACAATCCCAGTTTAAGCCCTCTGGCAGGCCTTTATTAGTCTTTCCTTACTTCATTGTGAGTACGCAGTCTTGAATCATGTCAAGGATTCCTTTTTTTTTTGCCTTGTCCTTAAGACTTTTTTTTGTATACCAAATAGACTATCTATATATTTTAAGCTGTGTGTTAACTTCTTAAGATCTACCAAGAGAGAATGCGCTCAGAGAAAACATGTTTCAAACTACTCGTCTCCTTTATACTGTTCATTTTCTCAAATAGCTTCGTTATGTGGTGGCATTGTTGCGACTGGCTCAAAAAGCAGCAACCTTCTAGCAAATATGAAAAGAATATATAAATTGGTATGTTTGAATGAGGAAAACAGGCATGGTGAATAGCTGTTTTCCATTTTTAAACACAAAGGTATATATCCCACAGCTGCCTGAAAATATTGCTCCTGATTAAGTAATATTCACTTAAATTCGCCTGACCCTGTCGGTCAGTTCGGTGTTCTCCACATTTGTAGAGCTCACAGCAGGTTTCACCACAGGTTTCCAATGCTGAGACAAGAACCATTTCAGTCTTGCTATACTCACAGAGCTAGACTGGCTCTCTGGAAGAGGAGGACATGTTCATCACTGACCTGAGCTCTGCCCTGTAAGACCCATTTTGACAAAGTACAATGAAAACTTTCATTAGTGTGGGAGAGAGGAAAAGGGGTTGAAATCAATATTTTATTACAGTCCGTGTTTAAATCCCTCTAGTAATTCCTGTTCCTTTGCAGTTTGCTTTACTGTTTAAAAAAAAAATCATTAGTCATCTTTTTCCTGCGGCATTCCTCAAAGCAGACTGATTATAATACTGCCTTCTCTCTCTTTGTAAGCAAAACGCTGCAGAGGACACTTGGCACTGATGATGCTCTTGAAGCACCGCTTTCCTTTCATCTCAGAGAGAGCTGTACTGCACACAGTTCCTCAAAAAACCATGATCATGCCCAGTAAGTACCAGGACACATCTGTGTTTTATTGACACAACACTGTAGCGTAAATTCATTCAAAATCCAAAATGCACATTTTTTCAGCAATTGTGAAGAGTGTCAACTGTCAGGGAGATCCCAGACATTTTTCCCTTTTGAGGACTATTATACTACTTTCCAATTAAAATCACTTTCTTTTTCTTTGCACATCAGTAAGTACTTTCTGTACCTTCACAAAGAAATGCTAGGATAAGCGTGCTACAAGTACATACTTACATTATGGTATTAAAGCCTTTTTAAGATACATTTTCATGCTAAGTCCTTATTTTTATCTCCTTCAGCATTATAGCCATGGAGCATTTGTGACAGACTTCAAAGCCTACTAAGACTCCAGTTTTTCATATTCTAGCTCCAACACTGCCATCAGACACAATTCACAGCAAACACTGAGGATCCCGTTTACACCAGCCAAAACATCTTACATAATAATGAAGTATTCTTATACAGAGTTTACATTACATTACCCTCAGTTAGGGTTAGAACATACTGTTCCATACAAAAACCCAGAGACAAGACTGCTTCCCTGAATGAAGAGCATACGGGCTAAGAATACAAGGAGTATACCATGGGGGAAGAGAAGGCAAGCATGGCGAGATAAAAGCATTTGTAAGTGCATCTACACAGGCAACATTTATCATTAGAGTAATGCAATTGCCAACTATATCCATCATCCCCTCAACTCCTTATGGCTATGATGGCAGAAATGGCTAAGGATGTTGAAAAAGATGAGTGCAGCAGCTACAATGATGATGAAGGGTATTTATAGGACAGGAACACCACGGGAAGAAGAATGGGGCATTTACAGGAGATAAGGAATGAGTGGGCAAGGCTTACAATGCTGAAAGATCGAAGAGACAGATGATGCAGTCAGATTTGCACATGAGGGAGGAACACAGTGGGCAAGTGCAGATAAAAGGGAAAAAATAATCTGGATCAGCTTAACAGAAATGTTGATGAAGAAATCTTGAAAGGATACTTCAGTCAAAATAAGAAATAGAATTCATTGTGCATGCTTCTTGGAAGGACTCAAGGGGATGATCCTGCAGTGATCAAGTTGGTAGATAAGGCATACGTATTTCCTCTCTCACATAAATTCTACCCACTTGAGAAGCTGCCTTTTAGCATATACATGTATTTTACCGCTCTCGGCCTCAATTAAGATGCTCTTCTGCATTTTGTATCTTAAGTCACAGCACAGCCATCACACACTCCAGGGGTTTTTTGGGCGTTTTCTTAATTCTTTTAAGAGCTTTCATGATTCCATACTAGCTTCACATGGAATGAACTGGCAGTCTAACACAATTTCATCTGCAATATGGTATCTTTAGCAGCACAGTGTTCTTTAACATATAGAATTAATGTTATGCAAAATTTGAAGGAGAAGGGATTGGTAATAATCTTGCTGCAATGCCTCTGAGAGCAGGAATATGAAAACACTATGAATTAAATGACTGTGTCTTCTACAACCATGTACTTTAAAATACCTTCCTAGATGACAAAACTACATTGATTTCTTAAATAAATGGGCATTTCTTTAAATCTCTACTGAATTCTGTATTCACTTAATTATATGCCTGAATAGTAGGATATCTCAGTATTATTTAACCTTTAAAACAACAGTGCATACATTTAACACTATGTATATCTGCTTTTTCCCTCTAAGTATGCAGCAATATGGAGAAACTGTTACCATTCATTTATATTCTAATGCTGTTCTTGAATCACACATTTCTGTATCATGAAGTGGGCAACTGCACAGCGTCACTGACAGCTAGTGATTATCAACAGTCACATGACCAGTCAACATTTCCTTTTTACAGCTGAACCCAAACCACAAAAGATGCTAAATTATTCAACTAGTTCTCCAAAAGATGATCACGGGTCTCTTTCCCACATTCTTCAATAACTACAGAGATCAAAGTAGCCTTCACCCACTCCAACCTCCACTCTGAATCTACTCTCAACATCCAATGTTAAAATAAACTCCTCTATCTAAGAGGGTGCTAAGCATCACTTCAAGGACAAATTTGGCATGCAGAATTTCTAACTGTATGTGGCTTGCTAAATCATGCAGGAGAAAGGTTAAATAACTCTATCTATATCTGTCTTAAAAAAAAAATCAAAGGTCATCCACCTAATGATTTTCTAGAAACAAATACCAGCTAATAAACAAAGATCAAAACCTTTTTTGTCTATTGATTGCTTCTCTTCTCATTCTTGAGCAGAAAGTCCTGTTTTAAGTCAAATTATGCTAATTAAATGTAACTATCTCATAGCATTGTCACTGTCGTAAGCACTATCTGCTCACTGAGAAGAGCCCCTTAAGACTTCAAGTTGTAATAGTCATCAGCACATGGATGAGTGTGTATCATCAGGACAAATCAGTTCAAGGTCTTTGCTTTTCTACCATCAAGACAATCAATTAAAACAAGTTCAATGAGAATAGATCTAGAAGTGAGAAAAATAACACAGAATGAAATTACTCAAACCACTGAGTCTCCAGTGCAGCTGTCAGAGATATCAGTGTTAGGGACATCTGCAACATTTATGTCAAAAGGCTTATGTAGATTCTAATGACTTTACGTTCACGTGTAGTCTGCATACAACTCTGAATCTCAGAAGGTCCTACCTCTTCAATGAGGTCTTAACTGACCAGTGTATTTAATCTATATCCCATTAAAAATAAAGAAGGTAAGTAAAAAGGCAGAAATATAACTTCTGAAACCCAGTGAGACAGGTTTTCACAGGATAATGCTTTAATATTTGTAGGTCATCAATCAAAGCATGGAAGGCCACATTTAAGGGAATTCATTTTCAAAGCAATACTTCCTGTAATTACTTAAAAATAAATTTACTATTGTATATTTAATCAGTACAGTCAAAGAATACAATAATGTAGAAGAACTGTCATTCTCTTTGAATTAAGGTATCACAAGCAATCCCCAGACGTGGGTTTGTGCTTGAGGTATTTTTTCCTATGGGAAGGGCACATCTCAAAATTCAGAACTGCTGATACTTATGAGGGAGTTCATGAGTTACCCTGAGTGAGAAATGTCCAGCAGGGCTTCAAGAGCTCTCAGCCCATACGTTCTTTCAAGAGAGAGGCAAATGAAAGAAGAACACAAAACCTACTAAGAGGGCAATTTTAGAGAATGCAAAGTATTTTTCTCTGTTGGAGAGCTGGCATATGGTGAGCTACCACAATGTTCAGTATTATTTACAGAAAACAATTACAGAGCTACCCATTAGCTGTAAGGTAAGCCACTACATCAGGTTTAAACTCCTGCAAAATGAAATACAGGTATAGGAAAAAAAGATGAAACAAAAAAAGACATCACTCTCAATGTTACAACAAAAAACATATATACAATACGATAGCTTAACGTGTCTCTGCAACCCTGTGCATTGTGCTCTAGGATGACCCTGCCTGGCAGTCCCCGTACAAATGCCTCTTCCTTATACCAGAGGCCTGTCTTCTGAAAGCTGAGATCAATGCCAGCAGGGAAATCCTTCAGATAAAAACTTTGAAGTAATGAGGTTCAAACCAAAATTTTTCCCTTGCAAGGCGGACTAAAAATCAAATACTGCTCCAAATTTAAACACCTTGAGAACATTTATAGGAATTTATCTCTTCCCTTTACTTACAGGCTATTATTAGTTATTTTGTTACCGAAGTACTGGAAAAGCTTGCTTTTACCTATGATGTATTAGGGACAAATTAGTCTGACAAACAATTCTGCTTTGGAAATTCTGTAGTACACAAATCTATCACTTGAAGGAATAAAAAAATAAATAACATTTGTTCTGTTTAAAACATCACTAGTGTTAAACCCACCCGCTTATTTTTGATCTTCTTTAGATCTGACAAGTAATTCCTGCTTTGATGGAGAATCTGACTGTACAAATATTCTGAGTGCCTAAGACAGTATTTAACTTTCATTTGGTAATTTAATAACTGTAAACGAGATGCACATAAACAAAGAATTTGTTTGGAGAGCCCCATCAGCTGATGTCCGAGATGGGAATGAAAGGTCTCCTTTGTCTACCTAAAAGATGTTTTTCCAAGTGACCTCTGGCATGTCACTTAAATTGAAAGGAGGAGCCTGAAGCTTTCATGAATCTGAGGTTATATTCCTGTGTGACCTTTGCTAAAGGCTTTGAATCTACCTAGTGTAAGTTATTACAAAAAACACTAGTTTGTTAAATTTAGAATATCAAATGTGCTACGAGTAACATCAAAAATGAACAACATGTAGAATCCAAAACAAAATTAAATGTAGGTCTCATGCAACACAAAATTGTCTGGTTTACTGATGTCTTTCAAATAATGATACAAGAACACTTGATTCAACTACACGCATCACTGAAAGTAGCTAAAAATCAGTACAAGACTGAGATTATAAATCTAATCACATTCATCTCCTTATATGGATTTATTAAATTACCAAAGGTCTTGATTTCAGTTCATCACCACCAGCAGCACAATCAAATAATGAAGCAAATTCAGACTGGCTCATGCTGGAATAATCCACATTGTGGATTAGTATTTTAATTACTCATGTTTCAGCCTGCTACAAGCTACTGTAGGGTTTACCTTCACAAGTCAGATTTTTTTTTTCTCCCATCACTGTCTAAATAAGTAGCTAAGTATTCCTAGTTGCTTTGGGTTTATATTCCATGGAAGTCTCCACAAATATGAATAAATGCCCTAATGCCTGGTTTAAAACTTCATTCCCCAAATCTGACCCAGAAAAACTTAATATGCCAATTTCTCTGATTACTTTTTTTTTAAATAATTCCCAAGCAGCCTCCTTGGTGATCTAATTTATTTAAAGTGAAATTAGCTTTCTCTCCCTGTTCTTCTGGTATTAAAATTAAGCTGTGTCCCATTGCAGTTTTTGAGGTTTTAACTTGATATAGTAAGACTGACGAGCACTTTGATTGCTCTTCTCACACAACTGAATACAAAGCCTTTCAACCACTTCTGCCCACTCCATACTTTTCACCTCAGCACAACTGCAAAATGCCACATCTAAGGCAGTTACATCACCCTAATGGTATTCAAAAAACTAAATAACACAATATTAGCTTCACTCACACTAGTCATTTCTTTACATGTTGTTATATAATACCACACACGCTAAAGAACAGCATAAAATTCATAACTATGGCTCTCTGAAATTATAACCCTGGTGGACCATAACACATATTGCAGTCCTCAAACACCACATCTTCTAAGCCATATCCACACTCCTGATCACTGCAGGTAAGATATGCAGATAGATCTGTAGTCTAAAGTCAAAAATAAAGCAGTATAAGAACACCTAATTCCTGCTTAAAGTTCCAGTTTTAAAACCACAGTGATGAGATTTCCATAAGCTTTGCTTTCTACAGCCATTCCACGATAGCCTCGCAGTGAGTCACAAGTCACAAATCCCTGTCAGACACAAGTTCCAGGTTTGCAGAACACAAAAGCCATTTTCCAAAGCAGCACAGCATAAGAATAATCTTCACAGCAGCACAGCTCCCCCTCCAGCACAAGGTAAATCCGCAGCAGGAAATGGAATAACAAGGTTATCCAGGAGTGGTTTTTTCTTAATGACAATTCTGATTAGTATTTATGGCAATTTTAGGAAAAATTTAACCAACTTTACAATTTAAACAAGACAGAAGTACCCTTTTCACCTTCCTTCTCAAACTAATTTTCACATTTAGTAATACTTATTAAGATAAATTTGGATTGTATTTTCAATTGTTAAAATATTGAGATTTTGAGTGTGTTCACTAAATAAATTCAAAAGGGTGGGTAGAAATACTTGCAAAAATAACTAATCACAACAACATTGTCATAAGCAAATTATATAATGAACAGAACCTGATTTCCTATGATTTGAACCTTTTTCCCCACCACTCTCTTACTCCAGTTACTGCAAGCTTCTCCAACACCCTTCAAATACCCCTTCCTGACACAGGACAGCAAAACTCTGACACCTGCCCAAACCAGAGGTGTTAATTCAACACCCCCTGCCCAGCAGGCAATTCCAATGCTGTTTCATGGTTTGTCTTTGAGACCCAGATCTCCTGATTTGCTTTTAAGACTAGTCTAGAAAAAGTTGCTGCTTGCAAAGCCTGTTAGGTCCCTGGAAGATTTTGAAACACTCAACTTCTCTGGAATATTACCTGCACTTAGAAGTTACAAAAATAGGTATTTTAGCATTCACTACTATTTTCACTCTAGGACTGATTTATATGCATATCAAGGGATCTATTAACATGTAAAGCTCATCTTAGCCCCTCAACATGCTAACATGGAGATTAGTTGCATTAGCTGATGAAGTTTAAAGCAAATTAAAATAGTATTTTAAAGCTACCACAACATGAAGAAGTGAGACCCCTTTTACTTCACAGACTATTTCAGACAAAAGCATAAGCCAGTGTCTTCTTGGCTCTTAAATCCACCAAAGCAAAATGTAATTTCTATGCTGAAGAATAAAAAGAAAAGTTTTGTTCAAAGAAAACCTCACTGTAGAAGAGGATAGCACTCACAGAAAATCTGAACAGGACAGTAGGTGGGACCTTTCACCTATCTCAGAGCAGCACATTACTTAAGCTGCTCATTCTTCAAGTGCAAAAAATCAGGCTGTGTACTATATCACGGCAGTTACAAGGACAGTTGCATTTTTATTATATATTCCCCATGCTCCTACTAACAAACTACAAAATACCTAATTCTGCAAAACATTCTAAATAGTGCATTTTTGACTGATTTTATCAGTCATGCAATACAAACAAAAGTAGGAAAGAGGCAACCCAAGCATGCAGCTGACTGATGGCCAGTATTCTGCTTGCTACCACAGAACTGCCAAACGTTTGTGGGAGAATAAAGAAAAGAAAAAGAAAAGGCCCAATTTAAAAAACGCACTAAAGGGTACTAAAAGATGCAGCTTTTTTTTTGTGGTTGTGAAACTGACTTACTATTTGCATTTGTGTTTATGTTCAAATTGTTCATAAGCACACAGATAGCTGGCTGCTTTGCCAGCTAAAATTTCAATTTTAACTCTGTAAACATGACTTATCATTTACACAGCTCTTTATAAGTCAAATTTCATTCATGTTTGTCAGAGCAGTCACCTTTTATTGCAGTAGAAATGAAGTGAAATTCAACATGTACCTTGTAAGCATAATTACTTGGATACACATGGAAACAAAGTTTAATTTAATGGGAACACAATAGATTCTGCAGCACGTAACTTGATTATCTTTCAAGACAAGATCTTAGTTGGGCATAGGCTACTTGGATAATTTGCCTAAGATACAATAGAAACACTATTTTAGTTTGTATTCAGAATTTAACTAAATGAGCCCTGTAGCCAAACTGCATTGCATTTGCTTTTCTTTTTCAAAGTAAAAAAATGAGTAAGGAAAATAATTCTGCTACACACAAATGTTTCTGTATTGCAGCTATCAAAAATAGATCCGTACTTCGCTGAACCCATTTCTCAAAAGCATGCAGTACTCAATACGAATGAAAATCCACACAAGGAGCAGGTGGATTCAGATGATTTTGCAGCACAGATCACTGCCATCCTCCAAATTTTCTCAGACCACCAGCAAAACTCATTGTCAACTTTGAGTTTAATTGTAGTTCTGCAAAGTCACTGCAAATCATTTTTCCCTGCCTGTCAGGTCACAATTAAGGAGCCACCAGAACACAGATGAACCAGAAACACTTCTTATTTCAGGGTCTACAAAACACACACATACCGGTAGCACCTCCTGAGCACAAATCCTAAGGTACAGGAAGAAGCAGTGAACTCTTTTACACACTTCTGGTGATTTTAAAGACACAACAGGTCAATTAGCTTGGGTGCTGAGTGTTCAACTGCTTTCAAGGATCTCCTCCTCCCCAGGAGCCCCATCTCCCTCACTGCAGAAGCTGCCTGCAGTCCCTGGTCCCCGGGGCTATATTGCTGCTAGACACAAAACTCGGTACTGCTTTGTTGGATCACTGGGAGACATAAACCAAGGGCACGCCTACAGAATTTACTCTATCTTCAAGAAGCAGAAGGGAAAATAACAAAACTGTTATCTGCATAGGGAAAAACATTAAAAGCATGTGCAATCTATAAACTTTAAACTGGAAAGCACTGCAAAAAAATATTACAATTGCCTTAAGTGAAGGGAATTAAAGCATTTGCAGCATGTGAAGCAGACAAAAAAACACACATCCCATAAAGCATCTCATTTTCTGATCATCTTAGACAAAAGCACAGGGCTGTGTACACAGCACCAGTCCTGATAGGATACTTACTGAGGCAGGTAGTTCAAGCAGTCCGTCTGCTGGGTTTTGCTATGTTTTTGGGTTTTTTAACTTATTCAAGGCTTCTTGTTTCCAAAGGAAAAAAGCTCTCTCAGATATAAATGTGATCAGGCACTTGCTTAGTGATTAACCCAGCTTAAGCCAGTAAAAGAAGACCCAGCTTCTACAAGAACAAAGGCATTCAGGACTCATTCTTAATGGGATTCCTCAGTAGAAAAAAAAATTCTAATGAAGGACCATTAAAATATCAGAAAAAAAATTCACAACAAGGAAAGCATGATGGACACTGAAGTACAAGGAATCTTCAGGTTGTGTCATGGCTGTCTTTGTCCCTATAGAAACCAGGAGCTGCCTGAAGAGGCAAGGGAGCAACACTAAGGTAGAAAATCACAGAAAAGTGTTAGAAAACTGTTAAAGGAGACTCGTTTGAAAAGACTCCGATACGGTAAGCCTACAGTAACACAGACACCAGACCATCACAGAAGGCAAAGCACTCAGAACAAGAATTCCAGGAGGGCATGGACACACACTGTGCAAAGTACACGCAACACCTGGAAGAAAAACCGTTAATCAGAAATGACATAACGTTATTTTTGGCTACAACATACCCTGAGAAAAAGGACAGCTAAGAGAATTATAAGTGTTTCTTCGTAGTAGAAGAAATACCATGAGGACTCAAAATAGACATAATCACAGAAAATACACCCTAATATACAACACAGGCAAGTTTCTGCCTTGCACTAACACAGGCCTCAAACATAACCAGGATACTTCATCTACAGAAACACGCAACAGTGAAAACTGCTAAGAGGAAAAACAGCAAGAAAGTCAGCACTGGACTCTGGGTCTGAGTCTAAAAACCTTTAACAGCATTTGCCAACTCATTTTGCCTGCTAAGTGAATTTCAGCATTTACAGTCCCCGCTCAGTTATCCCAGATACAATATTGATGTGGCTTTACTGATCCTTATGCCTAAGACAGCCCATAACCATGAAGCACTTTCTACACAGCTTCTGACAGTGTAGTGTATAAATTATAAATTATTAAATTTAATAAAACCCTAATGGCAGCAGACTCTACAGGCATAGGTCTTACCATAAAATAAAGTTTTGGAAATCTTTTCCTTTTATTCCAGTAGTGTTTAAATGCCTGCTGTAATAGAGTAAGATTAAACTACCTGCACTTACAGAGGCAGTGCATGCACAGAACCAAATTACAGCAACAATACCACCATGTACGATGTAATTACTTATCTTAAAAAGAAAATGGAAAAGAAACTGAAGTTAAACCTGTAAAAAAACTTAAACAAGCAAACAAAAAAAAAACCCAAAAAATCAAATCCTTAAGGGCAGGATCCTTAATTGCCTAGACCTCATATACTAGACACAGCAACTTATGGGGACACTACCACTGACTTTAGGAAGCACCACTCACAACCTCTCTAACAGGCAGTCCAGTCTGATCTATGACAGAGTTCACTGGGCACAAAGACCACCAAATTAAGAATATTTAACACCACTTGAAAAGCAGCACTTGAAGGGAATGCTTGTGCTGTATCAACCACACCAGAAATAGATCAGGAGAAACTGCTTGACAAAAGGACTGAAAAGCACAGTCACCGCAAAACCCTAATACACGGCAGACAAACAGAACAGAGAAAGGCAAAATACAAATCACTCCAAGATAAATTAGTTCCTCTAGCCACTGCCTGATAAAATGATTATAAATCCAACAAAATAAAGACCAAGTATTAAAGCGGTAGACAGCACTACCTCCTCAAAAATACCCAAGGGCCACAGCACGGTTACTGACATGCCTATTAATGACAGAACAAAGCACTGGAAACAAATCTCAAAAAATTAAAGCCCCTAGGAAGAAAGCCTAACAAGAGAAGAGCATACTACATAGATGTTCCAAAAATGCATGTGGAGTGGTACAGGCAGGATGGAGCAGGCAGTCAGGAGCTCCAGTAAAACCACACTGAAGCAGAAATGCCACTGTTACCGCATGCCAACGATTTCATTATATGTATTACCAAAGTAATAACCCAAACAGGAGCTTGAACAGTTCCTGAGCAGGAACACCAGCAAAAGCATCCTCAATAAACATGCTGAAAAAGGATATACATATCTAAATAAAAGGACCAGACCTCTCTGATAAGACAAGCCCTGTGACATGAGATATGGTTTCTGTATATGCTAAGCTGTGCTCACAAGCTATTTAATGACAAGTCTCTTCAGTCTTCTCTCTCACACAAACCCAGCCTGTGTGCTGTGCAGTGGCACCTACACCATAGAAGATATAATCAGCACATCCATTAATAAGTGTCTATTTGTAACAGACACTTATTAAATATTTCATCATTTCATCCATAGACATAAGGAAATTCATATTGATTATAAATTAACTAGTTTTAAATGTTTCATGTTCACACCAGTGAGGATTTGTTTCTCAAGTAACACTGATACAACCCAACTGATTCTAACTGGTAGGTTAAAACAAGTTTCATCAAGTAGTAGTATGATAGTAGTTCAACTTTGCAAATGTCTAACAAATATTGCAGACATACAAAAAAGGGAAAACCATGTTTCCTCTCTATCCAAGCAAATACACCCAGCTACCCTCACAATCACACACACGAAGTGATTTGGCAGAACACGTCCTCTCTACATCAAGAAAATTTGCATACAACAAATTGTAATGTTTTCACTTTAATCAAACGTACTCCTTAGTGCCCCATTTTAGAGGACAACTTGAAATGCACATCTTGGAAATTTTTTAATTGATATTGCCACCTAGCGGCTTGTTCCAACAATATTAAATAATCTTAAAAGCCAGCAGGAGAACATCAACATCTACAGTAAGTTTCCCAAAACCCATCAGATATGGTTTTTCACCAGTATAGAAAAATCTAATACTGCTTTCCACCCAGAACAAAGGAAATCCCCAAGGACTGCTTATAGAACTAAGCCTAAGGTAGTACATACTCCTTAAAATAAAATTATTTCTATGGGCAGAATAAAACAGCATCATAAAATCATTCGGTTTATGCTATGTAATAATGCAATATTGAAAAACTCTCCAAACACATAATTTCAGAGGAGAAGTACCACTACAAAAATTCATAAAGATTACTTTTTTCACTTTCTTGATTACAAAATAGAGAAGAGGAACATATTTCCCATCTCTCTGGTATTCAGTGTACTCTAGGTCCGCTGTTGTATGTTTCATGTCAAGATGATCTGCGTACCCTAAATACAGAAAATAAAATGCACAAGTCCTAATATAAGGGAAACCAACTTTTGAAATACTTCTGCTGGCAAGTGCATCTTAGCTGTAAAAGAAAAGAAAAACTAGACAAGAAGTTCTTAAGATTTATGCAGCTTTTCCACTGCTATTTCATGTAATAATAAAATTGTTTAGGTTGGAAAAGATCTTTCAGATCATCAACTGGAACCATTGACCTAGCAGCACCATGTTCACCACTAAACCATGTCACTAAGTGCCACATCCACATGCCTTTTGAACACTTTCACAGATGGTGATCCCATCTTTTCACTGGGCAGCCCATTCCTTTGGCAACCTGACCACCCATTCAGTGAAGAAATCTCTCCTAATACCCAACCTAAGCCTCCCCTGGTGCAAATTGAGGCCATTTCCTCTGGTCCTGTCACCCGTTCCCTGGGACAAAGAGGCCGACACCCACCCGGCTACAGCCTCCTTTCAGGCAGTTGTAGAGTGTGATAAGGTCGCACCCCCGAGCCTCCTTTTCTCCAGGCTGAACACCCCCAGCTCCCTCAGCTGGTCCTCATCAGACTTGTGCTCCAGACTCTTCCCCACCTCTGTTGCCCTCCTCTGAACTCATTCGAGCACCTTCATGTCCTTCTTGTAGTGAGGGGCCCAAAACCCAACACAGAATTCGAGGTGTGGCCTCACCAGTGCTGAGTACAGAGGGACAATCACTACCCTGGTCCTGCTGGTCACACTGTTGTTTATACAAGCCAGGATGCCATTGGCCTTCTTGGCCAGCCGGGCACACACAGACTCATTCTGATCCAAACCAACATACACACAAAACAGAGTCCTACAGTTACAGATAACCCTGCTCTTTGTTCAGACTACAGCCATCTTCAGTATCTTGTGGAAACGCTGGTGCTTATTATGGAGCATTAGTAAAAGCTGATTGACAAGACTGTAATTTTCATCCTTTCTGCTTCTCTGTCCCTATTTCTAATGGACAAAGACTTTCTTTTTACCTTGCTGCTTAAAAAACCTACATAATTTTCATGTGTCTAGCCATCCAAGCATTTTTAACAGTGTAAGGTTGAACAAGAAAAATGCCAGGTCCTACACTTTGGTCACACCAACCCCTGCAGCGCTACAGGCTTTGGGGCAGTGGCTGGAAAGCAGCCCAGTGGAAAACGACCTGGAGGTGCTGGTCTACAGCAGCTGAACATGAACCAGTGCATGCTCAGGTGGCCAAGAAGGCCAATGGCATTATTACAGTACAGCCCATGAATATATATATATATATATTCACATACACATAGAGAGGAAGACTGGTTATTACTCCACATTTTTTCACATGTTTTATATAAAAATGATACTGATGTCATAATCAGGAAAGAAAGAAAAGAAAAAAAATATTCTTTTTCCTTAACCTTGAGGAGATACATAGACCAGGTCTTTTGCTTGTAATATCATCCTGTAAAATACTCAAAAGATCTCTCCATTATTTGCTGCCATGTTTCTGATCTACTTTAGAACACTAAGTATTTCTGTAATGAAGTAAGATGATACCTTGAAAATGCATTCAAGCCCTTTCAACTATATTTAGCTAAAATGTTTATTCAATACACAATGCTACATAGCTTTCTCCTCTTACACCTCAAAGCCCTTAGAGCTTCTTTCATGACTGCAAGTACAAAAGCTCTATTGACAGAAGAAATAACAGCTTTCTAATGAGGTGCTGAATAACTACATGTTAAATGTAAATAAAACCAACAGCTACTCTGCAAACCACCAATATTTAAAGATAGTACTTCAACAAGATCCAACCTTCACAGGTCTTCCCTTCCTCTCATAAAATTTCTGCTTGTACTTTCTGCAAATACTTTCTCAGATGTGCTGATTTAAGTACCATCTTTTGAATTCCTACATCATCCATCTTCCTGGAAAAACACCCAGAACGCCACTTCACTCAGCCACCACCAAATCAACATTAAATTTATGCCTCATCACTTCCTAACTGCCTCTTGCCAGCTTTGAAATCACCTGAGCAGCTGCAAGTTCAGAACAGCAATTTTATGTATTCAGCATATTTGCATCCAGGCTACCCGAACAGAGAACAGTGATCACTGCTCACCACGGATCACACTAAGCAAGACCATGGAGCCAATAAAAAACACTGCTGCCATTGTTTGTAGTGGGCCACAGGCTTCATGTTAAGGTGAGCCTTGGGACTTACCATGCTCTGTCTGAAGATTTAGCCTGCCTGGAGATTTGTTTTAGCATTGAACAGCAACAGCCCACTGACCAAAGGACTATTACCTACTTTGTTTCAGCTGTTGCTTCACCTTGTACAGTTGTGTAGTGTAGCACCCACTGTTATACATACAATCTGGAACTAATATAGCAATAATAATTATTCTGTGTAAATAAATATTTAGGATGCTGGAATAAAATGCAGTATAAAGAGTTCAAGATATGGAGCCACTGTGGAGGACTAGAAAGTGACAGGATGATACAGAGACCTGGGGCTACAAACACCTCACCAGTGGTCAGCTGCTGGCCGCAGAACTGCAACCTGGGAGCTGTGCAAAACCTCTCACAGAAGGAACTAAGAACACGCATCAAACTGATGTAAAATATACCACCATATAGTAAATCTGGATGGCTTGACATGCATTGTAACATGGATTTACAAGGCAGCACAGAAACAATCTGAAGAATCAATAAAAATTATTCAAGTGGATTTCAGAATAAGGAGTAAAAAGCTACCAACATCATAGACTGTGGACACTGAAAAGCTTTAGCAGAGGAAATTTTCAGCTTTCTGCTGCATTCTGTGAGAACTTTATGTTTCTCACAGAAACTATGCAATATACTGTTAAGGGTTTTTGTAAACTATTTCTCTATTTCTACATCTGCTGTTTTCCCAAAGGATAGTTATGATATCCTGAGAAAAATATTTTGAAATGGGTGTTGTGTGGACTGACCAATCACCCTGATGGGTGGTTGGTCAGAGGTCCAATAACCTGCTGCCATGCTGGCGACTCAACTTATAAAAATCGATTTATAATTAATTAAATAAGCCATTTTCTCCAGATTTTGGTCGTGTTGTTTCTCACCGTCCTGGGCACAACAGCAACAATAAACCTCTCAGCAGAGCCAGGAGGCTGATGACTGGCCATATCCCTCCCTTCTCCCAAATGAAAGCATCCACCCCAGAAGGGTAGGCATAGCACCGGGGAAAGAGTAGGTACTACACAGTTTGGACATGTATCATTTTGTCTGTAAGCAACTGGAAACAAATACTGATATCACTGTAACTCATTATCAATAATTTGATCGGACCGTTAAGATTTTAACCTCTCTGAAACCTGTGTGCAACCAAGCAGGGAGGAGAGACTCCAAGATTTGGAAGAGCAGATACAGATGGATCCATTAGTAGTTATTTAACCTCCAGAGAAATACAGGTCCAAGCTGCATTAATAAAATACCTCAGCAGCTGGCGGGTGTGGATCACGCTGCAAACACGGGAGACAGGCAGTGAAGAACTTCAGGCTGAGAAAGCACACAGCTGGAATAGCCACTGGATTCCCTCCTTCCCAGCCTCCACAAAGAGAAGAGTGAGTTCAGAATCAGCTTAATTTATCATCCTCTATATAAGACAATGTATTACTAGGAGAGGAAATAAGCCATTTTATTTATACATACAAACACACAGACATGTTCTCTTCACCTCACTAAGTTCCCATTTTCAATTTTCACAGACTTGTTGGAGCATTTTGGGTGTCTGCTCACATTAACTGGAGCGCATGCACATTTTTTCCGCCATCAGTGAAACCCAACATTGTAAATCAGTCTTTCCATCTTCCGCTAAAGTAATAGTCCCCTTACTCTGGCTCTGCCCTATCTTCTATTTCATTTCTCCAAACACACTCCCCTATATATTCATGTATATTTGCTAAGACAAGGCAATGTCACGATATGCTCACTGACTTTTCAGTCTGATATTCTAGGTATATTCTATTTACTGGCAGCAAATCTGGGCTTTGCTGCTTTCCATTGCTGCTGATAAAAGCCAAAATTAAATTCTATGCTGTGAAATGGGCTGAACATACTTTTAATTCTTGATTAGGTTTTATTTCCACATGACCTGTAATAATTCATTTTGAAGGAAACCATATCATCTTAAAAACAAGGCAGATTGCTCCTTTTTATTTCACTTGCTTATAACATTGTCATACATTGATGTGAACACCACAAGAAGCAAAACCAAGAAGAAAGGTGATAATACTGGGCAAAGTGAGAGGGGACCTATTTTTCTACTTTGTGGTTTTCAGCCTCTCCTGGAACACGAAGATTACACACTTCATCCCTTTCATCATTCATTTATGAGACTAAAGGAACTTTACCTACTGAGTTTGAATGATATTTAAAGACTCCCAAATTAAGTTTCTTATGTAAAGGCAGTATTTTATGTAGATGCATATACATAACTGTTACTTATTACCTATACCAATGCAAATGAATCGTGAAATATGAAGTATAACATATACTTTCTCAAAAATAAAATATTGGCAGAGTTGGCATAAACTGTGGAGAAAAAAACAGGTTAAGGATACAAGCACTGAAAAGCAATAAAATCTTTTTCTTAGCTCTGCTGTATTATTTTAAACCAGCTCCTTTATTACCAATGTAAATTTCACGGCATCAAAATTGAAATACACTACAGAACAAAATCTGAGAAAAAGTTTGAAAAGCAGACTCTGAGAATTAAGATTCTTCTTGCTGGAGATTGCTGCTTTGCAGCAACCATTGCTAAATCAAACATGCCAGCATCTGGTGCATCACAGTTCAGAGTTTAACATAGTAATTTAAACCATGCACAGTTTCAATTCAGCTTAATACCTCGGGCTGCGAACTGTAATCAGGAAGAAGCTGGCACACATTCAGTTTCATTGCCCTTGCATATTAATATCGCTGTGTATTAAAAACACTCTGAATAAACTAACACGACAAGCATGTTCTCTGCACTTTGCCCATCAAGTCCTGATGCTAAGAAACAACCCTCAGAGGTCCCATGTGGTTTGGTTTGTTTTTTAAGTTTTTGCTGACTCTTGCATTATTTTCATTATTTTTGCCATAATTAAACACATACTGTATAGATTTAAGAGAAACACTGTCAACATATATAATGCCACTTTCTGATTTAAAAACGCAGTCACATTCTTCTACTTAAATGTATGTCCTCCATAAAAATTCCCACTTACTGAAGATATCAGATAAAGTGATTTTTAGCAATCTATGCATGTCATAAATGAACTGAAAAGATAATTATTTGCTGACACTTAACTTTATGGTGTTAAAACCATCATAAGAGGACCATCTTTTACAGTTTCATAGTTTTATTTTTAAAGTGGCTTTACTACTTGACATACTTATCTAAAATGCTGATTGTTTTAAAGTGGGAAAGGAGACAGCATAACAATGCAAGTATGTCAAATTGTTTGATTTAGACTGCAGCACAGTTAGAAGAGTGAATTATTCCTTTTTACATGTATAGGCCCCAAGTTAGCGTGTTCCTTTTTCATCATTAGCAAAGGCAGAATAGCAGACAAAGCCATTAAGAGAGGCCTAGAATTTTAACTATAATATGAATTCTGCTCACCAGACACTGATACATACAGTGATCCCACACACTGATGTATAGAAAAAACTAATGAAAACAGCAAAATTTTCAAAATAAATCTGTGTGTTTGTTTCAATATATGTATTCAGCTGTGGTTTATTTTAATGTTCCTTTTAGTTGCAGCTATTAAAAATTCTCTGTTTTCACTGGCAAGGCAAAGCACAAGCCAAGGATCAAGACAAGCAGCTACTGCAGAGAAGGTACAAGTCAAAGAGAAAGAGTCTGATCTATTTAAACTTTATCTCAAGTTTTCATAATGCTACAATTAGGACAAGATATGGCACCCTGTGAGACACAAGCTTCCGAGAGTCATTCTCAAAACAAAAAATTAGATCAAAATGATCATTTTAAAAGAGTAACATCTTTATTCCCAGGACAAATATTCGCATTACACAAAACTGATTTTCTGGCTTCAGAAATAAACACTAGAGAATACAAATATACTACTTTTCAATTATAAGAACAGGATAAATAATTTTATTTCCTGCACCATGTTTCTTACGCAATATGTCAGAAATTTGTCAAACTTTATTGCAACATTTTTAGATAAACCAATCAATACTCAGTAACACTTGTTCTAGACAACTGAAGAAAAATAGGTATTGTCTGTTGGAATAGATAGTTTCAACCTTGTTTTTAAATGCTGGATTTACTAAACAACCTGGATTAGCAGTAAGAACACAACACTTAAAAGTAACTGATCCATACTAAACACCAAAGCAGTTATTTAACAGGTATCTGGTGATCTAAAATATATGGGTAGCTTCAGCATAGTTCTTTATAGCTCTATTTCACATTTTGAGTTCACTTGAGATTCACATACTGTGCTTTCACAGCCAGCTTCTTCAAGAGCCTTGACTGGCTGGTGTGCCCACATTATGTCTATCCACAACAGCATTGCCGAGTTCATCACAAGGCTCCCAATTCCCAGAACTGCTCATTCCTGATTAAAGAGTGTCTCTATGAAATGCACAGTGTGGAAGCAAATACCAGAATCACTGTGTGTCATCTTCTTAACACTGCTGACACAATCGAACTTACAAGTTGCTATATAGCAAACATTTCTGGGAAACAAAAAAATAAACATTAAAATCTCTAATTAATGTTAAAAAGAGAGGCAATGCTCTAAGCATTTGAGTGGAATTTGATTAGATGTCTAGGGACCAGCATCATAGACTTGGACACCAACATGTGCTGAGATACCGCGTTACTAATATACAAAACAGGTCACCCCAAGCAATAGACTACCTCAAGAAAAAAGTAAAATGCTTTTTCAGATACTATTATTCATTAAGATGATTTTTATTCTTTTGAGCCAGAACTCGTAATAGTATCATGAAGCTCCTGGTTGTGTCCAGGTTTCCCTGACACTTCACAGTGTTCACCTGGGAATAGATTCTGGCAAAAGCGATCTGTAATACTGTGCCTTCTGACACCAGGAAAGGGAACTTGAAAGAAAGCTTAAGCCTCTGATCTCCTCAGGGCTGCCTCTTTCATAAAAATGCTGAATTGTGACCGCTGTGCTAAAAAGAAAAATCATTTAATGACCCATACAGCCTCATTCTAACCAAATCACCATGTGCTTGTTTTGTAACTCAGAGTTACCTGGCAGCAGTCAAGCAGCATGCTGATACCTGTTTATTAGTGAAACGTGATAGCAACGCTTCCCTTTTCATCACTCGCCTTCCAACTCCATCAGTCTGTTACTCTTGATTATTCTGCAGAAGGGTGGTAAAGCTACCGGCCATCCCTTACACACCAAAGCCTAGCACAGCCTATAATCTTGATTGACACTTGCACATGGCAGGTTGAAATAAGAAGTTTGAAATTCCTCAGGTATCTTAACTCTTACTTCACAGGTGAGTGAACTACTGAGCTATTACATAAGCATGAGAACTGAAACCTTAAAATAAAGCTACTTGTTCACAGCTACCGATGAAATAATCTGAATTCTTAGATTCGCAACTTTAAAGCAATCTCAGGCTCATTTTGGCATCAAACTCAGACCTGCAGATGGCATCAAAGCCTACAGGAAAGTAGCATTTCAAGTATGCCCATTTCTTCAGTATTTTTCACTCCCTGGAAAGCCTCCCCCACCATCATCATTACCTTACTGGTTTTGGGCATGAAAGCTCTTCTCAAACACACCTCTACTGATTAATTGTACACTCAGATTTAGTAGCTAACTCCAGTTTCACAGCTCCTTCTTGAGCCAGGTACAGAAGTGCCACACATTAGATCACCCTGTTTGGATCTAGGCTCACAGATCCTGTCAGGCTTGTGCATACTGTCAGATGCTGCAAGTGATCCACAGAGGTGGCCTTGAATATCTAAGGGCTGCCACACTAATTTAGGTCAAACAAGCACCTAGGCCAGTATTATACCACTGGGTGCCAGAAACACATGCTTAAAGATGAGTATACAAGTGGATCACTCTGTATTAGGACAAATTTACTTGACAGGACTTCAGCAAACAGGCTTGGAAAATCACACTGCACTGACAATAGCATTCTTAAAAACTACTGATGGTTCTAGTTACCAGTCTTATCCTTCTTAAACCCACCTGTAACTTGGACTCTACAACATATTGCAAAGCCACATTCTGTCTTTGGTACTGTAAAAAAGAAGTTGGGCTGGGTTTTTTTCCACTGAAGTCATTCTTTGGCTATCATTGTTTTATAATGAATAAAGGCAAGTTATTTCTTCTTCCCTTTCTATACCTGTAATGATTTTTCAGGCATATCAAAAGGTTCCTTAACCATCTTTACATACCTGAAAAGTACTAGTCATAAATTAAGCTGCCCAATATCCTCCATCACCTTTACTACCTCCTTCTTTGAGCAGTTTCTAGTTCTACATAATCTTTTCTGAAACAATAAGATGTAAACTATGTAACCACCATAAATGTAAATGACAATTTATAGAGAAGCACTATTTATTTCAAAACATTAGCTTTCAAACATTAAAATAGCCATTAAAAAAAGTTGGCTTTATTACATTTTTAGTCAAGTACCTTACGTAACTAAAGTCTCAGTTGCATTTAACTGGCATTCTTTCAATTACTTTCTACTTGGATTTTAAGAACTTATGCTTTCTTTTCCCAGGATTCTGTGTCCTATGGTTTTACTTCTACAGGGCACATGATCTCAAATTCCAAAGGTGCTAAGTGATCACTCTGGCAAGAGAAAGGAATAAAACCACCTGCCTTAAAGCACACAGAGTGGGCTCAGCCTGTGTAACTGCCCACCTCGCAGCAGGATGAATCCCAACCAAAGAAAGGCATATGGAATTGTTTTTTCCTAAGCACTCTAGAAGAGGGAAAAGTCACCGTCTCTATTGACTGTATCTTCTCTCTTCAAGTTACCCCTCAATCCTGCATTTGCTCACCTTATACCAACCTTTCAGGCAACCAGTCACAGAAACAGCACTTCCATCACAACCATCTCCAGGCTCCAAGCAGCTACCTAAGAACCTCTTCTATAATGATTCTGTACAAACATCTATGTCCCAGTCTGTGATGAAGGAATAACATCACATACAGGTGAGCAATAACAGGAAGGTAACAAGCAGGAGACAAAAGTAATTATTACACAGCGAAATTACTGGGGTGAAACATGAGACTAGAAAAAGCAGAGCAATGTGAAGGGAAGAAATACATCCCAAGAGAGCTTTCTTTAGAAACATGAATATGAAACCAATACAATTTTAATACAGTTTGAAAAGTAATAAACAACTGATTCTAACATCAGAATTTAAGGTACATATGCTGTAGCTAGACAGCTCTGACCTTTATCACTGCAACAAGAACAGGAGAGATATAAATTTTTTTTCCTCAGGGATAGGAAAATATAATTGACCTCTAACTATGGAATACTCCCTTCCATTTTAGAAAACTGCAAACTAAGCATTGACAATAGCTCAGGGCAACTGAAGCCCTTGATTCTTTTAACCTCCTACATTCAAATTATCGACTTTTAATTGACTAACTTCTGTTGAGGAAAAACAGTGAGGCACCAATACTGTCAAGAAGCATTATTTCACCAGGGTCTACTTAGTGGTTTGTCTTTAACCAAGACGCTCAAGATAAGATTCCTTTAGCATTAACATTCAAAGAGACGTCCTTAGCAGAACATTACTTCATTATGCAGGACATTGATATAAAAGTCAAAAGTCTGCCAGCTGCTTTACTGGACAAAACCAGAATATGTGTTACTTAGACATGCACACTATTTTAATCATAGGATTTCCCAATGTATAGCCTAAAATAAAAACAGTACACATGAAATGCAAAAAAAGTTAGTACCTTTACAGAGGTACACTTTGAAACTTAGACCACCTTTTTCAGCCAAAAAGCTTGTTCAGAATATCTTCCTTTAAATACAAAAACTTCTTCTATGGTTATCTTAGGCTCAGATGCAGACTGCTGCAGTTCTGGTCTGTAACATGTGCTTTACTAAATTAGGCTTCTTTTTCCAGCCATTTCTCTACATACCTTCCGCACATTATCAGAGATCCATCCAAACACAATAGTTTCCAAAAGCAGAGTTCATCTTAAAAGGTGTATTACTGGGGTAGAAAGTGGACACAAGAAGACTGCTATCAAAGCTCTGCCAACCTCAAATAGGAACATCCCTCTCACACTTACCATGTGCTGTTAACGGTTAACAGATCAAAAGTGAAAAATGAGAAAACAAAGATAAGGGCTGTAGAGAAGGCAAAATGAAGTCTTGCTAGGAAAACTGGGAAGCAAGGGCTATCATTTCAAATATATGAAGGATGAGACAAACAGTACTTCAAAGATACAAATACTAGGAACTGTAATGAGGTAGAGAGACAATTTTTTGTTTCTTCAAATATTAATAAAATATTTTTAATTTTTTTAACAGCCTAGTAGAACACTGCTCATTCCCAAAGTCCCCACAGGCAATTAGAACAGAATTAGATATTGATTATAAAACTATAGGCTAGATTGCAAAGACAACAATCTGGTAGAATCACAACAAAAGCAATTACTACTAAAAGGGAAGGGATCAATTATGAATACAACTGCATAGTTACATTTTCATTTTTATCAGTCCTATCCCTTTCTTTTGTAGAGAACTGAGGTCACCTCATTCGCTTTCATTAGATATGGGCATAACTTTGGGTTCTATCCTTCTGAATCTGTCCTAATCCTCCTCTTTAAAAGCTTTTAAAAATTTAACATTAGCTTCTCTGACATTCTTCAGTAAATCATCCCAAGAAGAAGAAGAAAAAACCAACCAACAACTTCAGAAACATTACACTTGAGGGGCAGATACAAGACCACTGCAGACTGTGAGAGTTTATGGTCATTCCCAGATAGAAAGGCCAAGAGCTACATCTGTAGCCTTTGGTCAGTGCCCAGAATACACGCAGTCAAGACTCATAGGAACAGGAACTACCTAACAAATGCTGCTTCTAAGAAAATAAACTTACTGAAAAACACTGTGGTAGAGAAACATTGACAAACAAAAGCAGTGAATGACTTCTACGCATTTAAGATTCCATAATGTCATATATCCTAAACCTTGAGAGCTGTACAATACTTGTGGGTTCAAGAAATAAGACATCTGGAAGTTCACAGTACAGAAATCTGGCACTTCCCATGTTAGCCAACATGGATATACTGCACCACTATGAAGTAGTATCACATGGTCTATATCACCTGTTCTAAAGTACTGCTAAAAAAAAAAAAAAAAAAACAAAATCAGCCTTTCTATCTGGATTTATACATTTGTATCAAAATATGCAGCACACATAATCCTCTCTCCATAGGTTCACACACCATCACCTGCATTTTTTTTTTACTTACAAAATGCTTTCTTTTAACTTCAGATAAAAATGTACAGTTGACAAAGAGGACAACTCTAACTGGTTTTTGTCATATTCACTTAGAAATAAAGTCAAGCAAAAAAAAAATATCCAAGGTAGAAGTTTACCCCAGACGAAGCCAGTACTAGTCTGAACATAAAGAGCCTACCATTCTGCTGAATGCAAAAGGTAACATACCTGAGGCCATCTGTTAGTGCTAAGTGAAGGACAGTAAACAGGCTTGTCTGTCTGTAAGCAAGTTTATCTCTGAACAGACTCAGGCATCTGTCAAAATCACTGTTTCACAGACATCTCTCAACCCAGACCTCCACTTTGAGGAGAAATAAATTGCAGAGGACACAAATTAACAATTTTGATTACTCTTCTGTCCAGCTAAATACCTAAGTAATTTGTACACATTGCATGCAAGTCCATCTATTACAACCAAAATCAAGTGCTAACTTATCTTAATACAGTGAGATATTCTGTTTCAGTAGCCCAGATGTTTGATTTCAAAGTAAGGCCATATCAAGTAAATTTTATTATTACATGCAACTATAGATATAGTCTTGATTCAAGACAAAGTGCTTTCTCTTCAGAATATGAAGACACTTAGCTTCTATTTTCTTTTTTTTTCCACTCTATTGCAAAAAAAATACAGATGCACCTCCACCAGCTCTCATCATTGACTTAGGGGATCAACACTGAGCAGCTACTGAGGACCAATCGCACAGCCTTCTTTGGCAAATAAGGTCATAACAGACAAAAAGCTATTCAGAGTACTGTAATTTTTTCTTCTTGTGTCATCATCTTAATACTCTTCAAACAAAAGCCTGCAAGTAAGCTACAATACGATATAAGTCTCCTAGCCAATTTTACAGGAGGAATCCTGCAGTTCCCTTTGAAGCACATTGTTACCAGCAACAATGGAAGCTACTCCATAAAGCTATGACCTGGCAGAGAAAAGTTTTCTAAGAACCACAGTTAAGGAAAAAAAAAAAAGCACAAATCTTGTTTGGATTCAAAACTAAGTCACAATTTTCATGTAATGAACAAGTTCACTGCAGGGAACTTATGGCATAGAATCTCCACCCCTCAAATCAACATTTTCAATTCCAGATACTGTGCATTTGACATGCATCACAGATACCATACGCCTCTAAAACAATAGTATATGCTGTAGCAGTTGAATTTAAAGCAAGGCTAGGAACAGGACAAAAGAGATACTGAAAAAATGTCTGATGTTGGCTTTAATTTGGGGGCCTCAACTATTTGCAAGGAGACTTAAAAACTTGAAAGGAGTTTTGCTTTTATATAGAAGCATAAAACAGAGTAGAAGGCCTCCGGAGCATAAAAGTGGTTTGAAGAAAAAACATACATAGCAGAAGAGTTGACAAGACAGCTCTTGTCAACTGCAGCAAAACCACTTGTTTCATGAGGCAACTGATCAGATTGGAGCATTGCATCTGGAAATGCCGACTCAGTAAGGCAAATGGCCAGCTCCTGACTGTGCACCCCGACTTAACAGTAGCCAGTTTCTTCAGCAAAAACAAAGACTACCAGTTCTGTACTTATTAAGTGTCTGTGAAAGCAAACTTTTAACAAACTCATTCAGCAAAACATCCCAAAGCAGCTCCACTAAGAAGTGCACTAAATGTTCTATCACCTAAGAATAGAAGTTTATTAACAACCTGTGGTTAAGACTTAACTGAAAGCTTCAAAAATAACTCTGAACCTAGAGCTACAATGAAATTTAACCTATTTCCATTTTCCAACTGACAAAAAGCAAATCCATGTAACACTACAAACTGTATTTCCAAAAGGTTTCTGGAAACAAGGGAATAAATTACTGCATATCTTGCACGTAACATTTGTTTCCATTGCAGTAACTCCAAATTCAAACAACTGAAAGCATAATACCGTTTTTACACAATGCTGGAGGAAATAGCACTAGTGAAACAGGATGTGAACAGAAGTTAGCTGTTGAAGTCTGATCACTGCTACACCAGCACCTCATCCTATGTTATTTTTACCCATCTTAAAGGGGGAAAAAGCACCCATTCACTGTAATTAGAAAAAAAACCAAACCAAACACCTCATGGTCAGAGATATATTATTATTTCTTCCAACAGAAGTCATAAAGACCTTGCCCCTTGAATCATTTGCCATAGCACATGACATCATCTCTCCCCACCACATATATATTCACCATACACTGCTTCCCAGTTCTAAGACTGGCCAGCTAGGAGGAGAGGGGAATGAGTGACATCAGGACATATTTCCCTGTCAGAACAAAGCAGGTAGACTGGATCCCCAAGTAACAAAAACAAAGACAAGAGCCTATTGTAAACTTAATGAGTCACCAATAAAGTCCCACTGAACAAAACACAGTGAAAGTTAGTGACAGAAGCATGTAACCCTTCAAGGAGAAAAAAATGCAGTAGTCCAAGGCCACATTGTCCTAGGAAAGAGTAAAGTGTGAACACTATAGGAGATGGAAGAATGTTCCTATGGGGTTCAGTGAAAACAAGTATCATGAGAATGGGAAAAGATCAAGTGGACAGTGACAAGAACATGAAGGGCTAGCAGAAGACAAGAACGGGAAAACAGAGAGCAACTTCTGTCCTTATCTGTAAGATTAACAAAGACTTAAAACAAACCAAAGCGATACTGGTATCAGCATCATTGACGATTAGACACATCTGGGAAGGGGAAATAGTCTGATCGTACCGAGAAGGATGAGAAAAGGACTGCCTATAGATGGGACAATACTGCAGAAAGAAACCTCGGAACAGAAAGCACTGGGAAAGGAGACCACAAAGAGGAGAGAACTGAAGGGAGAATCAAGAGGAACACGTGGGCTGGGCAGATCCCCGACAAACCGGGGGTTTTCAGGGCCAGCGGCCGGAGTGCCTGGCGCGGGTTCCCACGGGGCACCGGGCGGCCCTGCCCGAAGGATGCTGAGCCCGGCACCCGGGCTGAGGACGGTCCCCGAGCGGCCGTGGCGACATCCCCCGTGGGAGGGCCGGGCCCGGGGAGGTGCTGTGCCCTGCCGGGGCAGCCGCCGTGTGTCCCGCGGGCGGCGGGACTGGGCAGCCCGGACCGCCCGCAGGGGCGTTACGGGGCGCCGCGAGCGACGCCCGAGGGACGCACAGACGACGGAGGGGTCGCGGGGGGAGGCTCCGTCCCGGCGGGTCGGGGGTCCTCGTACTCACTTTTTGTGGGGCGCCAGGTGCTTCTCCCTCCTGCCGGCCGCCGCGGACTGCTTGGGCCGCCGCCTGCGGGCCTGCAGGGCCAGCACTGCCGGGAGAAGAGAACAGCCGGGAGCCGGCGTGAGCGGCGGCGGCCGCGCAGCCCCCCCCGCTCCCGCTCGCCCGGCACAGCGCGGTACCTTTGCGCGAGTTCATCNGGCTTTGTCGGGCCGTCGAGCCAAATCGGAATTATATTTGCTAAGTTTTGGGTCGTGGTCGGAGTAGCGGAGAGATCCGCCCTGTTGCTCTGCCACGTTGGGAGCTGTGGCGAGGGGCAGAGGAGAGAAGCGTCATGCTCTCTCCACGGCAGCAGCTGGGGCGAGATGAGCTTTAGCTTGTCTCGAAACTTGTGCGGGATGAGATGCCAGAACCAATTAACCTCATGGCCCAATCCAGGGAAATTAGATTTCCTTAATTCTGATTCCCACTAAATTGTTTGATTATCATGACGGACAACTCTTGGCAATTGGTTTTTTCCTGCCAACGGCATCTTGTTGCGCATGGTACCAGACACTGCTCAGATTTGGCATAGTAATGACTCACTGAACACTGTCCCTTCTTACCTAACGTGCACAGCATGGCTCAATGCTTGACAGTGCTAGTACTGAAATTTTGTGCCATCTCTACCTTAATGCCTGGGGCCAGCTATGATCTGGGTAATATCCAAAGCTCCAGTCTAGGTGTGAGGCTTGTCTGGCTTATCTTCACCTGGGACTGGAATTCCAAGGCATAGTAACTGAAAGATAACAGGGGACGGTCATTAAAATTTGAGGCAGGACCGCCTCCCTAAATGGCAACACAAAGAATCCATAAGGATGAAGATCCTAAAAGCAGCTGCAGTCAAGGCATTATGAGAGTGAAGGGAACTAGCAGTAATTGCTGGTCTTAAGTAATTGGATCATTGAGATTTCATCTAGACAGAAAATTGAATCCCTAGGTCTGGTTAGTTCAGCTTAGGAGGGGGAGAGCCGCTGAAAGATAAAGCTAGACAACCCAAAAAGGAGGCACTACACTGTATAATGCTTTTTTGTCTGACTGGAGAGCCTGGTGAACAGAAAACAATAGGACCATGAAGTTTCTAAACTGCAGCTCTCATAAGGCATCCCAGCTGCATTTCTAAATCAAAACATTTTCTGTGTCCCATCCTCCATCATAAAAGTACACAGGAAAAAAACATTTCCCGTATAAACTGCTACCAGTAATACGCAACACTAGCAGGTTACATTTCTCCCTTACTGTAGTTAGTCTTTTAGTTCAGTGGGATAGGTTAGGTGACAGGAGGCTTTATTGAAATTTTGAGGGCTTTCTGCTGAGAAAATTTAGGTGCATGAAAATTAACAATAGCTGAATGTTAAAAAAGCAGATTATGTATTTACTCATTGTTTCCAGGCTAATTTTAACTTCACTAGTTAAATTCTGGGCCTGCATGTTGTAGGCCATCTTGTTCCTGTGTAGAGAATGACAGAGACAAGCAGCTGATGATGGTGAAAACAGTGAGACTTGCTTTTTTTCTTTGTCAGGGCAATGCTGCATTAAAGTTATCTTGTAGCTATGGTTCTAGAGCAGAAACCATACCAGGATCCTGATCATCTTTTCAGCAACTTGTGTGCCATTCTATTTACTTTAACAGGAGTTTTATATGTAGAACTGATTGGACAATTGGGTCTCAGATAAGTACACGGAGCTTTGCTTACATCAACAGGATTATAAATCCACCAGATCAGGAATCAGGAAGGAATTTCCCTCACGAGCATAATGTCAGCAACATAATCAGGGCTAGGGAACAATCTGCCAGCACACAGAGAAAGGAATTGTTAGGACCAGGTGGGTCTAACTACACACACAGTTTCATTCAATTCTAGTGGAAACATAATTTGGGACTGTATTCTTTCAGGGTTTTGTTGTTTTCTTCCTCCCCTACCCTGCCAAGAGTCACTCAGAGGATGATCATGCAGAAGTGCAAAAAAATCACTGAGACTCTCTGTGTATGTATAGAGGATTACCATGTGCAATTAACTGACTGGAGAGTAAATTAAGGTCAGTAGAGGCTAAACATATTTCAGAAAATGAAAAAAAAAAAACCAAAACTCCACCCTATTTCTCAGACTCAAGAGCATAACTCCCTGAGAACACAAATAGTAAATGAAATTTTTAAAAAATTACAAGAATAATTTTATTTATGTGCTTGTTAAGAAAGAATCTAGCCTGTTTATTTGAATCCACTCATTTCAGGGAAATTTTCCATTTCTATTTAAATAGATGTCTTTTTCTAAAGAAAATGATGAGCCAGGAGAGAAGACAGACTAAATAGCAAAAGGCAGCATTTGCAAAATCAGTGTACAACGTAAAGGTGGACTGAGCCAGAATGTATCTGCCTGTCTCTCTCTCAGCACTATATGGGAACAGGTGTCTGTGTTGTTGCAGGGATTACCATAGAGCTCATTCACTCAGGGAAAGGTGCTGTGAGGTTCAGGTGATATGACCTATGCAGAAAGGAGGGACAACAGCAGATTTAGGTGATCTCATGTGCAAACATGAGGAGAGAAGAAGAATTAAGTATCAAATTATGGAATGGTATTTTTATGGTCTATAATAGAGTTTGAAGCAGTCACCTGATACACACAGATGTTTGGTTTGTTTCCTTTTGACCTAGCTTTGAAATATGCCCCTTACACATGAAGACATTAACTTTTCCTTTTGTACAGAATAAGAAGTTACCTAGCAGCAGTCCTGTAAACATGATACTGTCATCCTTCTGACAATAATTGAAAATTCTTCCTTCAGCAGAGGGATGTTAGAATATTTTGCCCTGATTTCTGTACCAGTTCCTTTTAGCACTGCTTTTCCCACTGTGTAGTAGCACAGGCTCATACCCTTATTTCTGCACTTCTCAGAAATCAGGATATGAGCCAACTTCACACTGCTCTTGCACAGAATGGAACAATCACGAAATAACACATAAGGCAGAGGAAGAGAAAAACCCAACCAAACGGTAAGTGGTGGAAAAAGGAAAAAGAAAAATGTAGTGAAAGGAAATTCCCAATTACAGGCGAGCTCTCATTAATATGCAAGTCCAGCCTTCTCATCCTCTCGCCTTTCATTGTTGTCTCTGTTCCTTCAGTTCCCACCCCCATTCTGAATTTCTCTAAGTATGACACACCCAAGTACACATACGAACAATGAGTCTGTCTTTCTCTTGCTCACTTGAAGAATTTTCTGTCTACCAAAGTGGTTTCTTTCCTCCTCTAGTATGTAAACAAAACAAAGAGGACAATTCTCAGCTTGGTTTTGAGCAACACAGACAACAAACATAGAGATAAGAAGGATTAAGCAACAGTAACTAACAAGCCGCGTTTCTTGTAAGGTCAAGACTATTGACTCATCAGTGCCTAAGTATAACCAACTTAACATTAATAGGAGCATTGCACAAGTTAAACAAGAAAAGTAGGCTTTTTATCTCGGTAGTGTAAGGAGAAAAAATAGCAGGAAGCATGAGTTGGGATTTCCGAAAAAAACAGGAGGTCAGAAATTCCTCGGTTTAGATTCCTGGCTCATTCACTGATTCATTGTGCCCTTCCTAAAGTAAATTACATTACTCACCTGACTAATTTTCTCCATCTTTAAATGGTGCAGTCCATGCCAGCTACACAGAGTTTACATTGGTAGAGAACTCCCGTTTATCAAGTTAATTTGGATTACTAATAAAATAAGAAAGACATAAAGGACAAAGCAGACCGATTTAACACTAATTTGGCATGAAATTAAAGACTAACCTATGCCCAGAAATAGCTGCATCAACCCAGATATGTATTGAATGTTGCCTAAAATAGGGCATGAACTGGCACGACTTAACTCAGATCTGAAATAGAATTAAAACAGACTCTGGCAATATTTTTATGAAAATATTTCTTCTAATGTTGAAGCACTCAGGTTTTCAGAATGACTCATTCTAGCTTCCCCCATTACTTCTAGCAGGCTCCCAAACACCCCTTCAGTTAAACTACCTCCAGTTTCTTGGGTCCTTGTCTTAAATTTCTTCAATAGACTCTACTCCTGGTTCCCAGCTCTTTACCCAGTTTGCCCTTCTCATCTTGACCTGCATCATCTCCTTTTTCAAATATATTGTCTTTTTTGAAATTCTGTTTAAATTGGATGGTTTCTTCCTTCATGCTGATTAAAGGTCAGCAAGGGGAGAAAGGATCACTGAAAGATTAGCAACTGCTTTCAGTTTTCTGTTCAACTTCAACACAAGCAATTGTAGGGAAAGTTTTTCAGCAGTGATGCAGTGGTGTTTTGGACTCAGTCCTACTATTTCTTTCTGACTGGCAGCTATGCAGTCTGGTCGTGCATGTGAGAGATTTATCTGCTAAGTAAGCATGGAATATTTTCAAACTTAAGTATTAAACTCTCACATGTCTCCAACATGCGCAGAATGCTGTTTTACAAAGTCTCATAATTTGCCCAAATTTAAGCAGATTTTCCTAAGGATTTCAATGGCACGTCTTTGATATTAAGATCCCTTTCTATGAATCTCAGCCTCCTACTCAAAAGTAGGGATTGCCAGCCAGTGAGATGAGAATCCATTAGAAATCAGATGTAGGGCTCATGCTGTTGCCCTTTCTCTTGACTTGGACTACACAAACAATAATCACAATGAAAACAGTAAGAGACAAACCATAAGCTTAACCTTGATGTAAGAGGAAGCAACGGACTAATTTTCTCTACAAGAATAAAGCTTCTTTCTTCCCTTTAAGCTCCCCTGTACTTCTACTTGATACAAGATGTTTTCACAGCCTTCAGAAAAATCAGACACCAGCTGACTAGTAGGATGATGCCATGTTATGTCAGTAGTATCCCAAACATCCTTTCTTCACACATCCTGCAGTGTGACATCGCTACAACGCCCTCACCATCATCCTCTGGGAAATTAACAGCCATTACCCTACTGCTGCTCAGTGAGGACCAGTGTTCCTTTATAGTGTTCCAGATCACAATGGATTCTGCAATAAACTTCTGTGAGGGGAATGGCCAGTAAAGAAGCACTGGCCAAATAAGTTTGTCTGGATATAGTTCCAGAGCTTCATCTTGACAGCAGAGTAAGCTTGTCCTGTTTTGTAGGAAGCAACCATTTGGTAAAGGATGGCTCAGTTATACAGGCAACGGGCATTAGGAGCTACAGTTATCAGTATACTATTGTTTGCCATTAATGCACAGAACATTGCCTCTTTTGCTTAATTAGTTTTGACTGCATACTGAATCCAAGGAACTACTGGGCTAGAGGGGCATTTCTGAGAAGTGGCTGAGGATTCTTTTCATATTATCAAAACAGCATTCTTCTAAAAGTATGAATTATTTCATTACTCAGCATGGGATATTTCATTCCATATGATTAAAGTTTTACAAAGTTAACAGTAACTGGATCTTACAAAGTGAAATGTCAGCCAGCTTCAAGAGTCATAGGCATTACCAGCCTGGTTCATAACTGGTATGAACTAGCCTTTCAGTTTGATTCCATCTGGATAGGTCTATAACATATCTAAACCATGTAAAACAGCAATATGAATTTTTTCAAAAGCAGAAAGTCTTACAGCTAGTTGTTAAAATAAAAGCAGAAATAGCTTAACTTGTTAGCCAGCCTTGTTAGCCTTCACAAAGGACACTCATGAATGAACCTCGTTATTTTCAAAGAACTGAAGAAAGACTGATTATCCACCTCTAGGCATGGGAAATTCCCCCTGCTCCTACTATAAGATGTGTAACATCAAATCACAGTGAAAATATTATAAACAGTCAGCTATGTTCATTCAAAGCACAGAGAATTAATCTACTGCAATTTGGCCTTGTGCATTGTTTCTTAGAAATTAATTCCGTGGGCTTGATTTTTTGGGTTTGATTTAATCATGTTTTACGCCCACTTTGCCATTCATTGTAGTAACACAAATGACTGTGGTAGGAAAAATTCACATGCTTTTGCCTTCAGAGCTGCAAACTATTATAATAAACATTAAGAATGTAAATATTGTCACCAAAGAGTACATCTTCATTGCACTGTTTACTCAAGTCAGGCCTTTAAAATCACTACACTGTTAAAATATATTCAAACAATAAGTCTGTCTATTTACAGTAACTTCTAAGCCATCAAGATTTTTACCTATTTTCCAGAACCCTCAGTGCCTTACTAGCTGGACTGCCCTGGTACAGATAAACCACAAAACTAAAGGATTGTGGCTATATCAGTTCCTAGTGAGGAAGAAATCCAGTGTAGGACAATGATTTCTTCTTTGTTCAGATACCTGACTTTAACTTGTTTCAAAAATAAGGGGTTTTATTTCCTTCAAACACCAGTTGCAATAGGCATAAGGCCGTTTCCTAAAACCTCCTCCTCTGTCCTAACTTACGCATTATTCTTAAGGTAAGCAGAAAATTGCAAAAAACTGCAGGAAAAGCAGAATGGCAAGAACCAATTGCAAAGTGGTGATAGAATGTGCATCTGATTAGTTGATGGTAGGATACATCCAAATCAACGTGTTTACCAATATGCTTGGCACTATTTGCATTCAGTGGAACAATGCATTGGACCATTTATATGGGAACAAAAGCAAGAAATGATACTGTGGACTCAATACACTCACAGCATGCCTCTTATCATTGAAAACCCAGGAGAACAGAGTGTCTTTTCTGTCTCTTCGTTTGAACTGTAGTTGAAATCCATGTGGAAATACAATGATGTTGATGGTTTTCTGTACATACCAATTTATGTAAGACTGTTCTGGTTATAACAACAGTGGTCGAACTTAATGATGTTAAAGGTCTTTTCCAACCTAAACAATACTAAGAGACTATGATCTTTGTCTGCCTTGATCAAATCTTTGAATAAGGCTCCTTGTCCTTTCTTTTCCCCGAAATGATACATAGTTCAAGATTAAGAATTCTGTTACAAACTAAAGTGCTGTACGGAATAGTACTGGGAATTTACCTGCAAATAAAGAAAGTATGCAAAAATCTTATTTGCAGTGAAATCAATCTCAATTGTAATGGAAGTCTGCATTGCCAGCATACTATTGTCCTTTTCTCTAGAGTCAGCCTGGTCCTCATATAAAAGAATTACGTATGTCCAAATGGTCTTTCATTTCAGGAGTTAATGATTGGCTATTACTCTTTAAAATTTGGAATTGCCTAGCCAGCTGAAGAACGTGATTATGTGAAATACATGTCCCCTGTATATCACATACAACCTGGTAAAAATGTGGGTGCTACAGCTTATTGGACATGAGGGGAAAGAGCAACTCAAGAAACTGTTCTTGATTTTGTAATATGTTTTTTAACTTTCCCGTTGTTCTCTAAACTATTGGCAACTACTTCTTCCCATCTTCTTTTTCAGTAGAACTCAAGATGCACATTAGGCTCATGTCCAAGGTTTATTTGCAGCAAGTTATCCTTGAATCTTTGTTGTTTTTGTTTTGTTGGAGTTTTTTAATTGTTGCTGGATAAGGGTCCTTTTCACCACATGTGTATCTGATTTGGCCCACAGAGAGAAGAAAGAAAAAAAGTGCCACCCTGTAACACTTTGTATCATGCTGAGCCTTAAATTAATATTTTATGTGCTTACTGTGCTTTCATTTCATCTCTTTTTTCTGTTCAGAAACAGTTGTATCCCACATTGCCAGTGTACAGAGCCTATAGTATTTCATATTAATGCATTCTTACACAGAGATTGTGATGGTTAGGGAGGCCCTTGCTAAGGGATTGAAGCTGTCAGATAAAAGGGATATTTACCAGTTAAGGTTTCAAACAGCAGTGCCATGAGAATATATTAATCAGTTGGAGATCCTAGATTGGAAGAGGAAACAACTTTTCCCAGTATCTGGCAGAAGACTATTTTAGTCTAGAGGGCGATTAGCAAACCACTGAATGGAGAGGGTCGGTAAACTGTAGAACAGATATAGGGAGTTCTCTACAACAATGTCACTGACCACTGTGATTTTCCTCATATTTCAGTCATTTGTAAGACTCATCAAGCAAGAACAGGGAAAATACACAGTTGAACATTAAAAGGATCCTGAATTATAATGCTAAGGCTAGTTAAAAATAGATCTGATTCTTATCTTTTTGGCTGGAAGGCATCCTGTGAACTAAAAGAGACAAGAGACCAGACACAGCAAGTACAAAATTATTTCTTCACTTAGCACAAGTGGGACTTAGCATGGACACTCCCTGGAACGGTGCTTTAATGCTAGTACTTGTGTGACACTCACAGAATTCAGGTGTAGATAAAAATACAGGCGCTCGGTTCTTGCCAAGCATCTAATCCCAGCTTTGAGTAAGTTTAATAGCTTCCAGTTAAACCATGCCTAAAGAAAATCATTAATTGCATAGGTAAATTTTCACCAGTTGGAATTTATATCAGATTCTACGTGCACATACCCAACAGAATAAGGGTCCCAAGGGGAAAAAGGAGACAGGAGTTACAACGCCTGTCCTTAACCAAAGGAATGGTCATATTATGCCGTCTGCTATCCCTCATACTAATTAATACCTGCACAGGTTATATTGTGGTGATGTTCTAATTCTATCCCTTTTATGCAGTAGCTCTGTTATCAGTTCTCTTTCAGTGTGAGTCTGTCCTTTGGTAATGTCATGGTCTCTGGCCATTCGGTTGTTTTTGAGACCTGTTCCATTATCTCAGTTACCTCTTCACTACCTCTGCTGCAGGAATTTCTGACAGTACAGCCCTTTTTGCCCTAGTCTAAAATCTGATACAAACTGTTCTGCCTCAAAAGCTGTCCAATGTGAATGGACAAGTTGATGTACTTTATTTTCTTTTTCTGGCATTGAATGACTCCCTGCTTGATTCTTTCACTATCAAACTTACAAAAAGTGTTTATCTGTAAGAGTTTGCCACCCTGAATTATCCTTTTTTCCTGTGCTCGCCCTAGAGGACCACTAGAAGGTTGTGCAAGTCTCCAGCTAGCTCACAGCATGCCTGGACACAGCTGTGCCAGAAGTCTCTTTTTGCATTGTTTAAATGAAATAGCTGTACAGAAATGGAGAAAATCATGTGAAAACAGGGGCTTAAACTGCTGTATGGTCCCTCATGGAAAATGAGTAAGCAGACAGACAAAAATGGAAGTTGTCTTGAAGTGTGCAAGGCCACAGACTAGTATCACAGTGCACATGCTGCAATTGATGTTCACTCCACTAAATAGGTGGGATGGATATCAAATTACTTTAATTTATCTGCTTAGCTAGGCAGATAAGACTAGACTCAGGGGACCTCAAGAACATTTCCTAATATGACTTTTTCAGGAAGAGATTGTAAGGTATAAAAGTATAAGCCATGCTTCCTCTCCTGTCCCAATTTTGGACATCAGTGGCCTTGTGTAACTCTTAACTTTTCCTCTCTCTGGGAAGAAATGGTTCGGAGTTTCATCACAGTAATTTTAGTTTTTTGTTGTCAGGAACAAACATGCCTTCCTGAATTTTTTTAAATGCCCACTGCAGACAAAGATCCAGGTGCAACTTGCACAAGCAGGTCTGTGTTAGCTCTAAATGAGCTAGTCTGAGTACTATAGCAGCAGCCTTGTATTGGGGACCTGTGGTTACTCTGCGCTAAATTAGTGAATTAATGAACTAGTAACCTAGAAAATTAGTAGAGTACACTGCTGAATAAATGCAAGCCAACTAGTTAAAATTAGCTTAAATTTGTTAGGACAATCTGTAGTTACTCAGGATCTGCAGAGCTGAGAACTGTATCTGTGATCTTGGACCTTAAATTACACTCTGCCATGTAGCAGTACATTACAGTCTCACTGGCCAGCAGACCACTGAGTCGATCTGAAATTCAGGACCTGGAATCCCCAGCTATTTCTCAGCCTTACACTGAAATGAAATCCAGCCAGGCTTGACCTTCTCCACCACCTGGTTTCATGGGTGGAATAAGAATTGGGCATGAGGCCAGAAAGCAGCTATACTATGCTGTGGTATGGTCTCTGATCCGGAGGAACTAAGGAACCAGAGTTTGGTTATACTGTGTAGCACAACACTTTGCGGTTTAGACTGGACTTGAGAAAGTTTAGACTGTTTTAGATTAATCATGTGTTTGTTGAATACTGTGTGTATAAAAACCTGTGTTTTTTCTAAATTTAATCACTGCTTAATCGTGCTTCCCCAGCAGACAGTGAAAGAGCATAAACACTTCAGATTTTTCCCCTGTTTTCCTTAAAGTAGTGTACCATTAATTTCCTGTTTCCTAAGAGTTCCTTTTGGGGGGTTTCTAGGCTTGACATCTGGATAATCATGTCTCTTTGTATATAGCAACAATTCACTCCATGTATCTAAGCACTTAGACTTTAAACATCTCTGTTTTTACTAAACTCATCTTTTAAGGAAGGTGTACTTTAATTAATGAGGTCATGGTACCCTGACTCCCAACTTCTGTTTGCAATGTCCAAAGACTTTGCAAAAAATCTATCTGAAAAGTATCCTGTTTGTTGTCATGATGCATTTATGTTTGTTTCCTAAGCAATACAACAAAGACATTTATTAATGAAGAGCAGACGCTCAGTTAACCACAGACACTGATTTTTTTAATCAAGTAGCATTTAATTAAATTGGAAAATCATCCTTTTGTAGGGCCAAAAGTGTGGAACCTAAACAGAAATTTATGTCAAATTGCTCTCATTTGAATAAGTACTATAGCTCACAAGACAGTAATCTTAAAATGTCAAGAAACATAGCACCAGAACATTTGAAAAGCCAGAAATTTTTAGTTAAGTTTTTAGAGTTTTCATGCTAGATAACTTATTCATTTCGTAACTCATTTAACCTCCATCTTAATTTCTTTTTCTGAAGTGAAAAATTATTTGTTTCTACTAAGTGCAAGCAATCCCATACTCTAAGCTAATTAAAATACCTACATGAAACATCCGTAAAACTACTTTAATTGTTATTTTACTCCTGTTTTAATTTTCAGTAGGATTTCTATTAGTATTTTCTTAGCATATTTTCCAAGAAAACAAGGTTGTATGAAGGGTTGGTCTCCCTCTGATATATTTTTAATTAATTGCCTGATTTCAAATGAGCTGGCAGTGGGTTAGTCTGCCAGTTGTTAAGTCTCAAAGTTACTATGAGGACACTAGGGATGGCCACTACTAATGTGTCTCTTGACAGCAAATGAAGGAGAACTGAGAAGCCTTCTACTCTATTTGGCAGGATTTGAATGAGTCAACCCATTCTCCTACTGTGGTCCAGGCAACAAGCTGGAAAAAGGCAAGCAGAGGGGTATAAATGATGTACAAATGACTAGAATCATGTACAAATTACTAGAATTACAAGGTGGGGGGAAGGCATCTGAGATATAGAAGGGAGCTGAGGGTATTGGAAGGAAGTACAGGAAGCAACGAGAAAGACTGGAAGAATATTTTGACAGCATCATGGCGGGAAGTTGTAAGGAATGCAGGATACAAATTTGTCAAAAACCAACCTACACTGGTTTTACTACTCATGAAACACAGTAGTGGGTTCATACTTCAGCATTGTCTTAGTTTTAATGGAACCTATCTGCAGATAAATTATTTTCAGCTAATGAACATAATTGTGATTTATATGTAAGAGAGGTTTTAAAAGGAACATTGAATCTTATGCCTTTGCTCTGATTGAAAGACGCAAGAAAAATTGCCAAGTTAGGATTTTAAGATAATACTCTCTCATTTGCACCAAGTTCATGATCATCTCATTTACTCTTTCATGAACCAGCTGAACTGCATTTTTCTCAAGTCTAAATCTGTTCATATTTTACCAGTGTGTACAAATATATCTGAAGTAAAATAAATAAAGATCTTTTGTGGGTATTCTTAGCTTTGAAAGTACACCTGTCTCTATGTCAGTTATGTGAACCATCTAGACTTAAAGAAGAAAATCAGAATTTACCATCTTGTTCTTTAAAGCAAATAATGGATTTGTTAGTCTGGGCTGCAGCTCTGCTTAAGGCACATTGTTTCAGCTGCAGCCATGCAGTGACTCAAGCTGCCTGCTTGTTGAGTGTGTGTTTATTTGGCAAGCCTTGCTGAGAAAAACTGAGCATGCCTTTATCAATATGCTGTTATTGAGCATGGGGGGATTTAAGCTACTTGCCCTTGTAATTTTTGCAGTTTTTTTAAAAGTTATGAAAAATCCTGAACCTAAATTCTTTTAACTTGGGTACAGCACTGTGAGCTGGTTACCTTGAGCTACCTGGAGCTGCTCCAGATACTTGGAGCAAAACCCTTCTAAAAATCTGTCTGCGGTGTGTTGTAGGGCATTTTTTCTCAGTAGCAGATCAATGACAAATACTGTGTGTTGCTAGAGGATGCAGATGCTGTTCACACACTATGTAAATGCGTTTTGTAAAAATACACACTTAGGAAGGTTTTTTTAAGGGATCTCTTCTGAATGTATCTAAGGAAGTATGTGATTGAACAGCTCTGTAGAGGGATGCTTCAAAATGTGTTAAGAAGCTTTGGTGGTTTATTAGATTGTATGGTTGTCAGCAAGAGAGAAAGCACTGAAAATACAATGTATTTGTACATGATTATTCACGTTGTAATTGCCACTCTATCCTCAACTGCATTTCTGTAATGGGAAAAGTACCACCAAGAAAATGAGTGGAATTATTATTTGTAGACCTGTAGCGACTAACAGTGGCATGAAAACTTAATGGACCTATGAAAGAACACTCTGTCTACAGAGGAGTGTGTTGTCCATAGGAAAGTGTCTGTACAGAAACTGCCCACACAGGGCTGCTGTGTGGTGTTCCAGTGCAGCAGTGAGCACAGTGTTTCTGTGGAGGCTGTTTACCTAGTTCGGCTATCGTGATTTTCAAATGGGACTTTCATACTGCACTGGAGAGAGTTTTTCACACTTTCTCAGTTTGTAAAAGGCAGTTCCAGACCCTATTGTAAGGTGGTTTGTAGAGCCAAATAGCTGCTGATTAATGCCTTCTGTTCTGTGCCTGGAGAATTTTATGGATTACAGTGAATAAAAGGCTAATTTGTCTCCTAAAGCATATATTGATATAAATGTGATCACTTTTCTGCGCTACCTAACTTGGGTTAATGGAGTGTTGCTTCAATGTATTGTGTTTCTGGCATGTTCTGACTGTATCCATAATGTCTTTGTGTGGCCTGAACTTCCTATTCATTACAAGTCGGTGAACAGCAGTAAGCAGTTCAACAAACAGATATTTCTTAAGCTGTCAAACTCAAAGCCTGAATAACCTAAAGAGAAATGCAATCAGACCTGCCAACTGTAAATAATAAACACTGTTCTAAAATGCAGAATGACTTACAAATAAAATAAAACTGAAAAGTTAAGTTGATGTGCAACTCAGCTGTAGTTTATGAAAACATTAATACGCAAAAGAATAAAGGCAGCACCAGTGCCTGGTAACAACTCCCTGCTCTTCTGCTTTTTTCTCTTTTCTCTTTCTGCTGCTTTCATGCACAGTGCAACACACTACAAGCATACAAAAGGAAAGGGCTGCAGGGTTCCCTGAATTGTTCCAGTCAACTCTCTTCATGTTTGACTGCTAACTCCCATGCATAGAGATTAGAGGGAGACTGGAATAGATTTTAAGGTCTTACTAAGAAGCTGAAGCAGCAGCAGAGCAAGAAGTAGGTGTTCACTGCTCCATGCAGAAGCCTGAAAATGTACAGGTACTCTCCCTGTGAGTTTGGCCCTTACTTTTACCTTCTATCTGTAAGAAATTATTCTGAATTTTTTGGGTCTGCACGCACTTATACCTGAATTTGAAAAGATAATGTCAGTTTCTTAGTTAACTTTTGCTCCAGAATCTCCATTCTTTCAAACTGCTTTATCTGTTCCAGCAGAATCTGTTCCAGAATTACTTTGGACATAATGTTATGTGCTTCACATTTCCATTTGATTTTCTGTAGCAGCATTTACTGAGGCTAGACAGGAAAATGCCCCGGCTTTCCGACCTGGAGCACCAGGCTGCAATGATAGTCCAGTCATTTTTTTGTGTATATGTGGTAGAAACAGATCCACCCCTGCTTCTATTTCTACAGAATAAAGCCATCAGTCCCAACTGTATCATTGTAGAATTTTTACCTGGACCCATACCCACAGGCAGCAGGCAAATCCTGGTCGACAACAGAAAAAAAATCACAATATATTAAGATGTTAATTTAAATATTATTTTAAAGAAAGGTTTTTATTCTTGGGAAAAGCAGTATGATTGGCAGTGAACCAGTTATCAGGGAGCAGAAAATAAGGAGCCTAGTTTATTAGTCAAGGCTGTCTGTCTTTCATAGCAATTCATCAAAAGCATGCATGTGTTGGAAGCCCTACAAAGATGAAAAGGTATCTTTTCAGTCCTGGAAGAGGAGACTGTCCTTTCAAGTATACAATGGTGCTTTTCAGAAGAGCAGTGACTGTGCCACATGTCCATCAATGGAAGGCTCCTTTCAGAGTAAATCTTGCTCTACTACTTCAGGTAGCATTCCCGACTGACTAAAATTATCTTTGCATAAAATATTTGTAAATATTACTTCTTTAATATGAGTAAAAATCAGGGGAAAACCCAGATAAATTGCTTAAGCAACCACTTTCTGAATGGTGTCTGTTGAACCAGGCTCCTCCCTCACCACAAGTTAAGAAGAGGAGGAAAGAAAACTCTGGACTTCAATACCGAGGGCTTGCTTGTCTGACTTAACCCAGCTCCAACTGTGACTGGCCAACGGGACTTCAGCCAAAAACACTTCACCTCTCATTCTCTCTCCCCTGTTTTTTTTATTCCACTTCGACACCCAGTTTCCACAGAAACAGAGTAGCACAAATAGCACAGGTTTTGGGTGCCTTTCTGCAGAAGTAAATGTAACAAAACAGTCTGCATATAACATCCCATTTTGGTGAAAAGCTTATTAGATTCAGAGGTTATCTGGATACTAAAAATTATATTTAGACTTCTCTCTCTACTTTTTAAACCTTGTGTAATAACTCCATGGATTGTCTGACAAACTGGCAGCAGAAATATGAATCTAATATTCTATTTTTTCACTTGGTTTAGGGCTTTTTCAGATTTATCTCCTCCCTACTATTCATCAGGCAGCATTGCCAAGTGTCTAACAGAAGAAACAGAATCAGGCAGACCACTGTACCAGCCCACTACCCAGCTTTGACTGTGCCCCACAGCCAAGCTTAGTGTTATCCCTAACACTGCACTTATTTCATAGCTACAGAGTAATTTTGTACACTGAAAAATACAGTGAAGGTGGTTGCTCTCAGAACACACTCCATGTTCCTAGATGACCACCTAGCAGGTACCTGAGAGGATTCAGGATTCTGCTCCTCATCCTTGCCTGCATAGGATGGCTTATTTGTGTGCTCCTAGTATGGATGCACTGGCCCAGTGAATGCTCAGATAAACAAGTTGCTGTGAAATGACACATTTAATATTATCTGTTTCCTATTTGAAATCATGAATGTTTTTGGTACTGCTTCTACAGAGTAGCCTGAAGTCAGTTGTGCTCTTTTTGTCGAGCAGCCAGGAGGACCCAGGGATTACTTTTGCCAGTGCTACTCAGTTTGAACAACTCCATATGTGAATGGTGAACGCCAGAGGTCTCCTTTATATATCCCAGTATCTTCAGACAGTGGGAAAGAGATAGGTGATAGAAAGGTGAAGGATTACTTGTATTTTGGATTTTATTGTCCACGAACTACATGCAAAATCAGGCACGTAAAGTAGGAGTACTACATTGTGGCTATAGTCTAGAAACTTACCAAACTCAGGTACCAGGATTTTCTGTATAGATGATGAGGAATGAGATTTTAAAGTCATTCACAGATTTGAGTAACAAATACCCCAGGTATTCCCATAATCCATTTCAGTTTCACATCTGTGATTCTTTGATACAAATGCTGTGACTTCTAAACAGTTTTTAGTGGCCAGGTCCAGTTGCACTGAGAAAAACAGGCATTTTTACCAGGAGCTTAATAGGGTACAAAATTTCACAGCAATAACAATGATCAAAGGCAGCTAAAATAATTCATGGAAAACCTAGTGGGACAACAGGCACAGGCAAGGCAGGCAGGCATCTAAAGAGCACACTCTGCTACCCCACAGGCCAGCACTCGAGCAGCATGAGCTGACAGGAGAGCTCATTTTCTCCCTCCACCTTTGTAGCCTTCACTTTTCCTGCTGTGTGTGAGGCAGCAGCTTTGCTGCAGGAGAGGGTCCTGCCCGGCATCACTCCCCACCCTCTCTTTCATGGCCCTCATCAGCCCTGTGGGCAGCTCACACTTCAGCCTCTGTCCTGTCCCAGCTGTTCTCCTCCTCCTCTGCACAAATACACAGAAAGGTCTTTCACCCTTTAAAGGCCTTCTGAAATAATTGTGAATAGGGGCAGAAATACATAATTATTCCCCCATCTCAGATCGCTATTTCATATTGTACTTGCTTTTTACCATCTTTGCAAAAATTGAACACTGTCACTCAGACAGTTGATCTGTGGGTGATCGCATCCTGTTTTGTCTACACTGCTGCAAAGCTTTACAACATCCCTGAATCAAATGTGTAACAAATGTCTTACCTTGAAATTAAGGTAAAACAAGAAAATATATTTCACAGTTACGTGCCAATCCTATGCTTAAGTTTGATCTTCTATAGTCATATACATTCTTAATCTAAAATCACACTGTAGAGCACATTAATTTTTTTAGAGATGAACAGACTCGGTAAAAAAAAACCCTCTCTGCCTAAAATTCTCCTTGTCTGTCTAGATAAGATGCTTTTCCACCTTTCTTCTATTGCCAATTAATTGACCAATTAGATTTAGAGATGAATTTGAAAAATAAGCAGCTTTTCATTTAAAAAAAATAATAGGTGAAGGGAAAAAGGGAAGAATCAACTTAAAGGTGATGGCCTATTAAAGTGCTATAAACTGATAATTTATGTTCTCAGGAAACCCTTTTTTGTCATTATTTTGGAAATCTGTATGATTCATTTTGGACTGTTTTCAAAATTCCTCGAAGAACCTTCTTGCTGAAATTGCCTTGTGAATTAAATCTTGTATTTTCAAAAAAATCCCATTTTCATAATATTCTATTTGTAAATTTTGCATGGTAATGAGTTATCATCCCCACTTTTTGCTTCATGCAAGGCCTCAAAATAAGCATGAAAAGTGCAAACAACCTACATATGAAAAATACATAAGGCTTTTAATAGTTCTTTCATTTTAGTTCTCTGTGGTGCTGTTAGTGACAGGTAAAAATCAGACTAGTTAAGTGCAGCTGGTGCAAAGGGGTGTAAAATTATAACTTATCTGCCTGATTGTCTGTACCCCTGGGAGGCATAAAACTGAAGAAGAGTGAGAGCAGTTATTGCTGCTCTATTTTATTTGCTTTTTCTGTAGACTGGGAACATCTCAACTTTGTACCTTAAGATTTTCAGCAAGCATCTTTGGAGGAGACTGACTCAACATGCTTCTCGCTTGCGTTCTCTTCCTAGCCAGATTTATGCTTCCATCTGCCGAGATGTGCTATCCTGATTTCCCCTTCTGGGGAGCCTGAGAATAGGAAGACATTACAAATTTATTACAGACCATAACTACGGTCAGTCATATTTTTTTTCCACGAAACCTCCTTTAGGTTACATTAAACAAAGTTTCTATGGGAACATACTGATACTCACATTGTAATAGAGATTAAAATAATATTTTAATGATACCACCCAATGGATATATTAGATCATTTATAATAGAGGGGCTTTTAATTTTTAAACCAACCAGAGGGGGAAGAAAAATCAAGCTCAAGTTGCAGCCATATTATTATTTTCTTTTTATATTTTGCACTATAGTTCCGTATGTAAAAGGAGCCCTTGACTAATGGAAAGAGAAAGTGGTGATGGCTGCGAGCCCTTTGCCAGCTCATAGTTGGAAACCACTTTAAGGGTAGATCATAACAGAAGGTGACTGAGCAAGCCATCTTCAGTGGTCTCTACTAATGGTCTATACTTGCCAGAGTGGATCAGTTTTACCTCTGAAGCAGAACTAGCATTTCCCTCCTTCCAGCCCTTGAACCATAGGAAGGGTGGTCTCAAGGATTTTGTCTGTAGATTCTCAGACATAGGCAGACAGTTCTTTAATATGTCAGAGAATGCTTACTGGTATTGAGAAAGGAATAGTACTTTGCTGAATATATCAGAAGACTCGGGAAACACATAGCAATGATCTTATTAAGCTATTTACCTTGTGGTAGCACCTGCAGGTCCTTCAAAATGCTGGTTCTTCAGTGTATGAGGTACTTCATACCACTCCAAACTCTATCTGAGCTGATGGAAAGGGATGATAGATGAACACATAGTCAACAGGGAGAACTAAGAGAAGGGTAATTATCATACCATGCACAGCTGTAACATACAAGCTACTTAATTACCGACAAGGATTTTATAGACAAGGAGATACTTAATGTAGGAATTTGGAGGAGGAAAAGTAAGTATTTTAGGGAAGCTCTCCTGCACAAAATAGAAGAAACAAGAAGTTACATGACAAAAAAAGGTGGATCAATGCATGGTAGAAGCCTTGCTGAAGGTTTCCCCCAGCCAGATATTTTCAGCTAGATGTTTTTGCCTGGGAGAGGTGAAGAAATGACTTTTCAACATACCACAGCCACAGTCATTGGCTAAATGACAGCAATGTTCAAACAACGCATAGTTCTTTCCGTGTTGCCCCTACCACTCGGACAGCCTGGAGTTGGGTGATAGTCCTAGCACTGGCTTCCTCCATGATGCTACAGCCATCAGAAGTGCCGTAATCTGCCTTGTCAATCACTAACCTCCATTGCTGTTTCCAGTCCACTGTTGACCTCTCCTCAGAAGTGTACTAAACCCATTCCTGATACCCCTACTGGTATCTAGTAAGTTAATTAAATTCCAAATGTGAAGGGGGGACAGGGGGTAAACTAAAGCTCTGTGGAAAAGACAAAGATTTGATCCCTTAGTGCTTTATACAAGAAATCTCTGTGAATTCATCTCTGCTCAGAACTAAGGAGAGCCGCATCTTTGCTCCTTCCTTTTTTCTTTGATGGGGTCTTTTAAGAGCTACTCATTGAGAAATGTATGCCTACCCGGGATTTTTTTAAATCCAGAGCAAAGTACTCTGTTGTGTTACTTTCTTATTCTGCTCCAAGAGGGAAGGTAAGAACAAGAGATGAGAAAGTAAGTTACTCATATACATATAACAGTTGTAACTCTCATCACATAAGAAGACTGTGAATATAATACAACTAGACAATGAGAAGTATGAGACACTAAATACTGGTATTAATAGCCTAGCAAAGAGGAAGTCTGAGACAGGCTGGGATTAGGACACGGCACACAGGGTCTTAAAAATAAGGACAGATCTACGTGTTGAAGTTAATGAAAATACCTTCCTTGCACCAGTGCTTGAAATAGAAAAGAGGGTAGAAGATGACATTCTGACTGTGTCAGAAAAGACTGAGCACAGATTTGGCCCGATTTTTAAAGTGATTTGCATAGGTACAGTGTAGGTTTTGAAATGGTACTCAAACATTCCCTTGTCCTGGGACTAATTTTCAATCAGCGCAGTGTGTTTCAGGAAGGCCACCATCTCGTGTACACGATTCCCTGCTTTGGCTATAGCCGTCTTTTGGAAATTAAACTTTTTTTCTGCACAGTTGCAGTCCTTTTGTAAATCATTACCTGCCTACCCTAGCGGCTTCATAGGAAGCCTCAGCAGGCCGGCGGTGACGGACGCGTGGGCAGGAGCTGCCCCTCGACAGGTACCACCTCCTGCCCCGGCTCCGCACCCCCGCCCAGCGTCAGCGCGGCGGGGCCGGCCGGGGG
>VZTD01001045.1:5149603-5171388 GCA_013397725.1 Rhagologus leucostigma
CGCGTGCTCCGAGCGCCGCTGCTCTCCCCGCCCGCTCCCTCCGTGCTGCCCCCGCCGCAAGGGTTGGCCCTGGGGCGCTGCTGCTGCATCATCGCCCGCTCGTCTGTCGCCTTTTAATCCCACGTGCCTCGTCTCATGAGAAACCGGCTTCGTACCCAGCGCTGCCGTGCTCCGGCTCTGTTACTTAGTGCCCCGCAGCCCCCACCGCCCGCCGTGCCTGCTTGACAGGCACCGCGCCAGGAATAATCGCACGGCGTTTCTTGTTGCGGAGAATCAAGTCTGTTATTTGTAGTAGTGAACTCAGTCTCTGTTAAAACATTGAAATTGCTGCGGAGTTGATGTTTATGCAGATTCTGGCTTTTATGGAAACACCTGTTAGGAAAAGGGCCGAGACAGTTGAGCAGCTGTCAGAAAAGTAATAGGCGCCTCTCACTAGCAATCTGCACAAGTGAGGCAATGTGTGCCCCGCTCACTTCAACGTGCTCCTTCAAGCAATTATCCTGCAGAATTTATCCCAGATGATGGCTGCCGTTGGGCACAGGATAGTACTTTGTAGTGTGAGTCAGTCTTCTCCTGTGAGAATAGTCTATGTGTGACAACTATAGAGTGTTTGTGCCCAACGTCGAATTCGTCTAACTGTTTGTATAATCCAGTAACTAGGTATTACAGTTTTATTTAAGAAGCATGAGACTTCTCTTGTTACCACCTTTGGCAGGTGTCTCAGAGGATTTCACTGTGCTGAGTGCTGTTTTGTTCACCATGTGAAGATACAAGCCATCTAAAAGCCTTTTCCACTTCAGTGCTTTATAACCGAGTCTCTGTAAATTTTGGTACATGGGAGGAGAATCTGGAAACAGTGGTGAATTGCTTCACTTGGCCATGATTTTTATTTTTTGTTCCTCTTGAAAGAAGGATTTTATGAACTTTTATTTGAAGACAGACTAAAACTGGTGCTTTCAGCTTGAAGGTACATTGTTTTGCTGATTGTTCTGCTTTTTTCTGTGTGTGTCTTGTCACTCTTCAGGCCATAGGGTTGCTTTTATAAGTCTCTTACTTTTGTAAGTCTCTCCTTATTTCCCTTTTGTTCATTTATTTTTGTAGCATCCATTTTCAGTTCTTCATTTGAGCAAAACATTTCAGGTGTTTCTGAAACAGTTGTTCCTGCCTCTTTACCCTAAGTTGGTGATCTCTTCAATGGGAAGTCCAGGCCATGAAGTCAGCAGTGGCTAACAGCTAACAATTAGTTACCAACCCAGCATGTGCTGATTATCAAGTTAGTAGTGGGACTTCCTTTAAGAACATGCCCTTTAAAATTGGATAGATTATGCTATTCAGTGACTGGAGATATAATACAGGGTGATGTGTGTAGCTCTAAAATACTGCTCCATGCCTAGATTAATTTCTCAGTAACAGCTGAATCCTATTACTTTAGAAACTTGGCTGTTGTGGACAAAACTGACTTGACATGGGAAAATTTAATTTATTACCAGTTAACTTTTAATTACCACTTGGCTAGTGATATACAAAGAAGACCACTACTTAAACACAGACTTGGGGAAAACTCCTTTCCTCCTCTTTTCATCTTGGCCCCTCAGGTTATGCTCTGTCCCTCAGACAAGGCAGTGGTAGTGCAGGAGGTTGGGGTTGGTACATGGATGTTTCTTTCTTCTGCTCCTGTGTGATCCTCTCCACGGACACCTCAGGGGTGTCCCTGTCCCAGCGTGGGCACCTTCACTGGCCACAGTTGCTTCAGGGGTGTCCCTGCTCCAGTGTGGAGAGTCTCCTTTGAAGAGTGCATCTCCAGCTGTTTCCCCAACAGTTGTCCCCTTCACCATGCTTCCCTGTGCATTTTTTAGCACTCTCACGTCTCCTCCTGCATTTTTTTTTGTACTTGCTGCCACTGGCAGCTTCTCCCTTTCTCAAATAAACTGGAGCGGAGGCACCATGTGCTCATCCAGTGAGTTGGAGGATGGCAGGCAGTGGGTTTGTGGAGTCAGCTGGAACTGGCCGTGGCCCACACGGGGCAGTTTATGGCCTCCTCCCATGCAGCCCCTGCTACCAAAACCTGCACTCTATCCCCAGTACACCCATGTGCCAGTTGGGTGATGCTGGAAGAAAGGTCCTGTCCATGCCTAATTATAGGAACTCCAGTTTCCTTTTATACACTTAGACATAGAAACAAAGTTCTCTCACATAGCTTGCTAAATAGCAATAATGTTTTGTGTCACTAGGATGGTAATACTTTTGCATTGTATTTATTCATGTGTCCATCTCAGTAGTTGTTTGCTCCTGTGCAGCTGCTGATACCTGGGTCAGGGGTGGCTGCTTTCTCTAATGATTGTATTAATATATGTTTTCATAATCTTTTTTTTTCATAAAACTTTCTCAAGAGTTAAGTTTTCCTCTTTTTTTTCAGATCTGAAGGCAGTGGTTCTGCTGACACAAAGGTGGCAGCTCTGAGTCCTATTCCACCAGCGTGAGTAGTCATATTCTTCTCAGAGATCATTTCATTTCCTTGTTGTTTTGTTTGTCCCACTGATTCAATGATTTTGGTATCCCGTCCTTCTTACCTTTTTGGGCTGACTTGCTGCCACCTTGAGTTCTGTGTGGCATTATGTGTGTTGGAAGAATGTAGAAAAGGAAGACATGAGATTTCAGGTTTGAGGGAACTCAGCCATTCTCTCTCGGTCTTTGCAAGATGGAATCTTGATAAAAAAGCAATAATTGAGAGTAGTCATGTTTAAGAGCAGGCTTGGAAACAAAAAGTTTCTCAGGCACTAAACTGCTGTTGACAGCACAGCCTGTGTGTGCACAGGCCTGGAGGCAGCTGTGGTAAGGGTGGGCAAGAGTGATGATGGTGGTAAATGGTCAGTGTAGTACTGAATCCTGCTCTGCTGTAGCCCAGCATGCATGCTGCCCTGGGTGGGTATTAAACCCTCATAATATCTTCCTTCTCTCTCCCCGAGTACATATTGTTTCTAGGTGTTTGAAATGTTTACTTGATGTTTAACTTAAATGCAGAAAGTTTATGGTTTTCCTGAAGAATTGCAGGGGGCAGTGTCCTTGTAATGAAATGACTATGTATTGATATTGCTCTTAGCAGACAGAAAATAAGCCTTTCTTCTTCTTTCTCAGGGCTTTCTATCCTACCCTGTGCCTTAAACATGGAAACTGTAGAAATGAATAGTGTATCCTTGAAACGTCCTCGTTCTGAGGATGATGTGGCCAATGCAGACGAAATTAAAAGACAGAAGATCTTGGAGAAGTCTCAGGCAGGGAACAACTCTGGGCAGGATATTGAGACTGTAACAGAACAACCTGAGGACACGAAAAATGAAATAATCCCCAATGAGGAAAGTGAGGAGCAGGAAGAAGAGGAACTAGAGGACAGTGATGAAGATGGAGATCCAGAGAGCTTTGCAGACATGATGAAACATGGACTGACAGAAAGCGATGTTGGCATAACTAAATTTGTTAGCTCTCATAAAGGGTTTTCTGGAATCTTGAAAGAGAGGTAACTCTTTGTCTTGTTACGTATGTTAAGTTCCCCATTTTCGTTTTCGGACTCGCAGACTGCAACTGGATTACGTGTAGCTGCTAGAGAGGTTTGTTACTTCTTTTACTGCTGAGAGTGAAAGAAAAGTTTAATTTGGGACTTCTCTAGATTGTGGGTTGTTCAGGGTTTTTTTTGTTTTGCTTTTTAATTTATTTTCCTGTCAAATGGAGCTCTGAAGAAGAAGGCTGTGTATGAGTAGAGATACATGATTACACTGACCTTTGCTGTGTCCTTTGCTCTCTGGCAGCAGCACACATAAAACCTTATGCAGTACATCCACCTTTTGTACCTCTCCTCAGTGCTGATACAAGATGCACTGAAAAATGGCATCAAAACCATCCTTTGGTTCTTTGCTTTGTTCTGACTTTTTTGTCCTAATGTCTGTAAACAAGTGTAGTTAGGCTTTAAATTATTGTTGATCAGGTGTAATGTCATTTACATAGAAGGGAGTTTTAAAATTCAGGATGTGGAATTATATATATATTTATATATATATACATTATATATTTTATAAGATGTTCAGGGTTTAGTAGCTTTTTTTAATGAAACTTCTAGGTTTTTAAAATTAAAGAATATCTTCGAATAAAACAAAATGCAAACACAAAAGCTCACTGGAGTGAGAATCACTGTTTCTCTGACTTAGCAAAGCAATTAAGGTTGCTTTGTTTACACACTGAAAAGTCCTTGTTTTTAAATACTGGCTTCATATATAGATAACTTTACATAGTAAAATCATATGTACATATTATGTATGTATTTAATCTTTATGTGCAGCATTAAGCAGCTAGTGGAATCCTTCTCTGGGAACCATAGTCTGTGCCTAACCTTCTTCTGGGAAATCTGCCAATTTTGGTTGGCCAAAGGTAGCAGTGTGATAGAAAACTCATGGGTTTGTGGGAGTTTTTTGGATTCTAGTTTTTAACACCTATTATTAATTCATTCTTGGCACTTTTATGGTACCGTCGCTAGCATGTCTAGACAGCTACAGATAATACAAGAGAGGACGCATAACACTCCTCAGCAGGGAATGCTACAAATATGATGTATATCTGCACAGAGGGGTGGCAAAAGGGGGCTTGGGGGAGGTACAGTAGAAAGCTTCCCGTGGTGAAGTTTTATTCATCTTTCAATATTGATAGAATAGGAATTGTTGGGGGGGGCGTTTTCCACTTTGCTAGCAAGTGTGACTTAGAAATCATTTAACAGTTGCAAAACAAACCAACTGTCCTCTGTTATAGTTGGGCTGTTTTTATGATTAGACACGAGCGGCTGGATTGAAAATGTCAGAGTAAAATTCTTTCTTGCTGTCATAGAGTATGCAGAGTAACTTTATTTGAACGATGTTCTCTATAACTGAATATATGAATAAAGCTGAATTTGTCCTGCCTTCTGTAGAGTGGCTAAAATGCACTTTATTTTGCAGGTTATTTGAAGTGACAGAGTTAATGCAGTCGTTAATGCATTGCACATTGTGGCAATTCAGTAGAGTCTTAATTGCCAGTAATGACTGGGATTGAGGATAAGCATTACTGTTCTCTTCTAGCTAGTGAGAAAATGACTCAGAATAACTACAGCAGGTGTTTGGTGATCTGCAAAGAAGTCTGCAGCGTTTAGATATGTGTTCTTGTGGTATCCTTCTTGGGGGTGGGAATAGGTTCAGCTTTCTGGTTAAGTTTGTTTATGTGAATTCAGAATTCTTCAGCGAATTCTGCTAACAAACAGCTTTTTAGGAAAGGACTTTATGTGATGGGGGATTTTTATTACAAATGTAATGCATGTTTCTTTCTATCAGATACTCAGACTTTGTTGTCCATGAAATAGGCAAAGATGGACGTGTGAGCCATTTAGATGACTTTTCTGTTCCACTGGATGATGAGGTAAATTTTGAGGTAAAGATTTGGTAATGGCTATACTTCCTAATGCTCCTTAAGCAAGAACATTAAAAGACTGTAAGTTGCTCCATGAGGGTTATTGGATGTTTGTTTTTTCTCCCCAAATATATATTAGGACCCATCAGAAGAAACATTTACAGTTTTGTCAGATGACGACAAGCAGCGTTTAGAGGAGCTCCAGCTTTTTAAGAATAAGGAAACTAGTGTTGCCATAGAGGTAAAATTAATAAAGGATATGAAGTTTGGGGTGGGGACAGAGGGAGGATGAGGGAAGGAGGGAGTGAGTGGAAGGTACATGCTTTCTAGTGCATGTAGGGTGTAAGAGCAGTTTGAACGTGATGTGACAGATAACACCAACCTGTGTCCAGTTTAGGGTTTAATTCTGTAAAGTCTTACAGATGTACTCAAATTCATGCATGTGTGAGTTGTCATTTTGATTTTGGTGAAACTGTATGCAGGAACGTAAATATAGGTTTTAATTCCTGTGGTGTTAAAATTATCTTGCGGTATGTTTCCTGTCTAGTATTGTTTTAAAGAATAAGAAGGTTTACATAAAACATCTATCCTGATGAAACACTACTTTCAAGGTCAGTGTTTAGTGATTTAATAGAAAAGAAGATAAATCGGGTCTTCTGTAACAAAGAAGTTAAGAAAGTACAAAGTGAAATTAAAACCTTGATATTTTTAAACATTCAAATATTCCACATATTCAAAGAATAACTGTTGAGCTAAATTTGGAACACGGAGATGAGTAGGATTAAACCTGGTAGTTTCAAATAAGCATTCACACATTAAATAATCTTACCTAGCTAATTTTTTTTTTCTTTAAGGCACCCTCCCCTTTTGTGTTAATTTATTTGGTTTCTGCATGTATGTGTATTAACACAGGTAATTGAAGACACCAAAGAAAAAAGAACTGTCATCCATCAGGCTGTGAAGTCCTTGTTTCCGGGACTGGAGACTAAAACAGAAGATCGAGATGGAAAGAAATACATTATTGCTTATCATGCTGCTGGGAAAAAAGCATTGGCAAGTGAGTTTCAGTATCACAGCAGATGGGTAAAGTAAATGCTAAAATTATCCCCAAAATAAGAATTGTTAGTAAGTACTTCAAGTGAGTGTGCTTCCTAATGTAGTCTGGCTTCACTTTTTCCTCGTTGCAGCTGATGCTGTGCATCTAAAATGATTAGGACCACAAGAAGTGTTTTAAATTTAAATTCTACTTGTTTTTCTTTCCAAATAATTCATCCAGTACAACCATATTAGAAGAGAGAACATTATCTTCTACTTCAGTGGCAATAGGCAAAACAGAGGCTTTATTTTCAGTATTTTTTGAATTTAACTTTCTTGATCTTAACTGTGTGTCTAAGTGTGCATTGTGGAAGTAAGAGGTTGTAGTTGGAACGTGTATGTTGCACTGCTAGTTGGTGTAATCTTGATTGTCTTGAATATTCATGACAAAATTCTTGATGACTTGAATAGAGACAAGCATCTATTTGTTTTCTTAGAGTTACAGTTTCATATAAACATAGTTTATTTAACCATGATCGTTACTTCTGCTTCCAAGGCTAATTATATTTGCAGAAAATGATCTTTATTCATTATAGATCACAGTTACTCTTTCAGAATAGTCAAAGTAATGAAGGATTTTCAAAATGAAGTGTTACCCACTTTAATCTTGCAAAATACTGTTTTGGATACTGGGAATAAATTAACATGCTCTACATCTTTTAATGTTACTAAAAATTTGTTGCTACTGTAAGTTTAGGGGATTATCTATATGCAGAATGGTGTACATTTAACAAAAGATACTAAGGTTTGGTTTAAATTGGTTGATTCCTCTGTCATTTCAACCTACTACAAGTGATGGTATGTAAACCTAACCCTTTAATTTTAAAGATGAAGGAGATGGAGGAAGGATAAGGAAACAGAGTAATTTAAAATGGGAAATAAAATAATTTCCCCTTTAATTTAGTTGTTTGTTTAAGGCTTGTTGTGAGCAAATATGGGAATGTTGTATTTTTATTGGTCCAATTATAATATGTTTATGTGTCTTATTTAATCATGTTTAGAAAATGTATATGTTTGCATGCTTTATGCATGGAGTATGTATACTTACCAGCACAAAATTCTCCTCAGCCAGTTTTGTTCTCTGTTAGTTTGTAATGGTGTTTCCTTCACCTTTTCCTTCTGCTGCTTCTATTCTCTAACCATTGTTACAGTCAAGTGGATGTTGTTAAGCTGATTTAAGGGATACTATATAAAAGAATTTAAGTATTTGAAATATGCTGAAAAGAACTTAGTGGTGTGTCTCTAGGATTAAAACATTATGTGGAGCACCATCTTGTGATGCAGAGAAGCATCATCTATTTAAACTTGGATTCCCCAGCTATGATGCTGCAGGCACCTGTGCATGGTGGTGGAGATGTGTCAGTTTCTGTGAGTGTGTGCAAATGCTTATGGATATAAGATTGAAGTTCTTTTTAGTCATATTTGTCTTTCTTGTTTATATAGCCACAAACACGTCTTAGTCCTGAATGGGCTCCCCAGGCAAGAAACATTTCAGAAGTGTAGAATATTGGATTATTAGCTGACATACCTGATTACTTTTGTTGATAACATAAAATATTACCAAACATACTTCTTAAAATTTAAAATCAGAAGCTGCTTTGTGTCTATGGTCAGTTTACCCCCCAAATACTTAAAATACTGTCTTACTAAATTGTCAGTAAACTGTTATTTCATCATTGTCCACAAATTAAGTTTGTTGCATCTCGGATTGAAGCTTTCCGTATGTTCACTGTTTGCCTCTGCACGATTCCATTCCATAACTGTCTAAATTGCTATCATCCACCACCTAGCTGTTGGATGCTCCCTGAAGCATAAACAATCCCATAACCATAAACCTGCATGTTCACCTCTAAAAACCCTCTGACAGTCTAAAAATTAAATGCTACTCTTTTGTACTCTTTATGCTCTGCATTGGGACAGAGGTCAGAACTGCAACAGGTAAGAGATGTTGACATTTCATACTAACAAAAATGAAATGCCAACCATTATGACCTCCTAAGTAGCAACAGGACTGGCCAAACTAGTAACAATTTCTTAAAAATCTCTACACATAAGTATTGCTTAAAATGCCCTGAAAGAGCCAAGAAGGCTTGTTCTACCTCTTTTGTGCAGGCAGTATTCATTTGGTGCAGAGAAGGTCTGCAAGTAATAAGTGATGTGAATTATCAATTTTGACAGTACATGTTGACAACTATGGTACATTTTCCATGGATTTCAGTTAGCCAAGCCTTTGCCCTTCAGCCTGTATTTCAGACACTACTATCTGTCTTTATACAACTTTAAAAGCATATATCACACATCCTGCTATTAAAACAGAGCTTCTACCCCTTGAGTTTCAGCAAAAGGTTTGGAAAAAGAGCTTGGAAATACAATTTTCTTGTCAAAAATGTAACACGACTCTGAAACACAGCAATAAGGACTGCAAATTGTCCCACTGGTCCATCTACCCAGTTGAATGCTTTGAAGTATTGGGTGAGACATGGTTGAGTATCAGGACTGTGGCTGCAGCCTCCATTGGATAGGCTCATGGCTGTGATGCCCAAGGCATGAGGAACCCGTTGGTCTATATAGCACCACCAGAATCCTTTTAGTGTAGGTCACATTAGGGCTCACTTCTACAGCTGTGTTGAAATGACCATGTGCAAGATGTATTAGTTAAATATAAAGAATGGTTCCAGCTGGAGAAGGTTCTCCTTGTGAATTGAGTTCTGTCTTACTCTCTTCCCTTCTAATTGCCGAGATCTTCGTGGAGAGCCTTGCTCTTCCAGCTGAATGCAGTGTTTCACTGAGTTTAAGAGCAGTGGTGGCTCAGAAGGGGAGGCCAGCAGGAGCATGAGGTCTCCAGTTCACGTCCTATGAAACTGTGTGGGAGGGGGGCTGTGCTTTGAAACTGGTGGTACAAGGCAAGTGGTGCAATAATTCTAAGTGACTAAAACCTCGACATGTAGTGCTTTATGCTGTAGCATCCAAAATTATCTTTGCAGAAGTGTGTGCAGGAATAGCAGCTTCTCAAAAACAAGCAAGAATTAAACATACTTACTACCTTTGTGGGATATCTGGACTTTATAAAACTAATGTGAAAAAAACAGTATTTCTCAAGAACTTCCTTCCTGCATTGGTGTTTATGTATTGAAATAAGGCTGGCTTTTTCAGTTAGCTTTTGCTGTTATGAGAGATACTTATGCCCTTTTTTTACAAAACCAGGAATGACTGCTTAGTGGCTAGCAAGAGATAAGGGACTTCTTCTTTAAAACAAAACAAATTCTTAGTTTTGTTCTTAAAAACCAAGGAATTGATAAACCTCAGAATTGAAGGAACTTCACAACTGGTTGCTGTATAGAATAACATATATAAACCTGTATAGAATCAGTCCCCCTTCCCAATAATACCATTGACAGTGGATTATTGGAAAAGTAAAGTTTTATCTCTGGTGGTTTTTGTGTGCAAAAAAAGCTTGACAAATCATTAACAGTCTTCTTCCTTCTCCAGAAAATGTCAAATAGTAGCCCAGAATTGTACATCAGTTGTTAGTTGTTTCAGTCTCTGGCCTTCTCTAAGCATGGCACAATACCTGCCATGGATTGTATGTTAATGTCTCTCTTGTACCAGATTTCTCACTCCCATTGGATTTAAAAAAAGAATCATCTTAAAGCAATTTTTTGAGTATGAATTTTTAGGGTTTTGTAGTGATACGATTCATTCTTTTGCATGACACAGATAAAATCCTACAGAAATAAAGAATATGTCTGAACTATAAATAATAATGGTAGTCTTCCCACAAACAAGGCTCCAGTGGTCTTCAACTATTAATTATAGAAGGAGCTAGAAGAAATGTGATGTACCTTCTATTGCTGAAAGTCAGTATAATGATAATGTTTTTGAGAAATTTAATCAGGTGATACAGCAATTAAATGACTAGGGTATATTTTCAGATAATCTCATGACAAAGGAACTGTCACTATTTCATTCAGGATTTTCTAGGTGACAGAACTGATTAAAGAGAAGTTTACAGTCCAGTGGAAGAGGAGGTTGTTTTCAATGTGCTTTACAGCTTTTGCTGTCAGTAATTAACTATTTTCTCTTCATTTCTTTAAAGCAGATACAAATTAGCAGAAATTGAATCTTGCATATTTAAAATAAATGTAGCTGCAATGGCAAATACATGAAATTTTTTTTAAAGTGACACTTTAACCTTTTTGCTTTTAAAGATCCAAGAAAACACTCTTGGCCAAAATCTAGGGGAAGCTACTGCCACTTTGTACTGTACAAGGAGAACAAGGACACTATGGATGCCATTAATGTCCTGTCCAAATTTTTAAGGTAAGGCTGTTGTTTCTACCATCCTGGCTGGCATGCAGCCCTCCCCCTCCATGTTTCTTGTTGCTGTAAATGTTGTGCTTCAAAATTACGTAAGAGCAACACAGTGATTGTTATTCTCTAATTTGTAAACAGTTTAAAATGAAAAGTTATTTTAGAACATCAAATTTAAAACTTAGAAGCTTTGTGAGGATGTGAGAATGGAACAAAAATGAGCCTAAGAAATTTAGAAGACTACTGCTTCAATGGAAAAAGTCCACAATTGACATTGGCTGATCTGAGAAAGGCTTGGCAGCTCAAAGCCTCAATGTGCGTAACCTGAATTAAAAGCCATTTTTTCCCCAGTGTGTGAATATGTGCAAGTATGTTATGAACCTGTCAGATATTGTTGTGATAATATGCTGATCAGTTCCGAAGCAGTTACAGTTGATAAACTGTTGTTCTGTGTATTAATTTCTCCATGGCAACACAGGCTTAGTTCCTTTCACCCCATCAAGTGCAGAAACAAAAAGATTTGCCAAGGCATGACATGAACACAGTGAATTGCAGAGGAAGAGCAGTTTTAAAATCGGGTCATTTCAGTGATCTACTTGTAGGGAAACTTACCCACTTCTCCCCTCCTTTCTCCCTTTGCCCTTCTTGTCCAAAAAAAAATATTTTTGTAATTGAGACTGTAACCAGTGAACTACTTAGTATTAGTAATGAGAACAGATTGGCAAGAGCATAGTTAGGTGGAAAACTCTTTGTAATGGCAATCCTGCTACCCCCTGATGCCCTTAACTGGAATAACTGGAAATACTCCCCTGTCTAACTCAGGCTGTAAAGTACAAAGTGGAAAGGAAAGGAAATTTTCCTCTTAAGGAAAGGAGTGGATGAAATTTTAAATTAATTTCACGTACTCTCTCATAATGTGCAGGCATGGTATTCAAACAGACATGTTTGAAGTTAAGGAAGAAGGGGACGTGAATTTTTTTTAGTGAAGGTGGTGGTGGCTGTGCATTTTTACATTGAGTGAATGTATATAAAGAAGTTCTTCAAAGCTCATATTTTGAAAGCACTGTTGTGTTAAAAGTGAATTGTCTACATATAATTAAAACAGAAGTTTCCTTGTGTTTTATGTACTCATGGATGAGATTAGAAAATGTCACACACATGTCAAATTGTAACCCAGTTCTGAGGAATGGAGATATATTTTTCTATTTTTAATTTATAAGACTAATAATTCTAGGTAATTATGCTGAAAATTATATTTGATCTGTTGCTATTTTAATATACATAATTTGTGTTACTGTTGCTTTTAAGAGTGAAGCCAAACATATTTTCCTACATGGGAACTAAAGATAAAAGGGCTATAACAGTTCAAGAGATTGCTGTTCTCAGGTGAGTAAAAGTACAATCTGTATTTGCACTTCTGCTGTGGTAGCTTGGATATCTCAATACGTAAAAGACTCAGTGACACAAATGGCACATTCAGATCCTGACCTTGTAAAGCACAGGTGTTAATGAAGATGCCACAATCCTTTTGTATTCTGTGGTGGTTGCTGATATTTTCAGTCAGTGCTGCTCTGAGTCATAGGCTGGTTACATGTACTTGGCTGCGGCAGTGGGACAGATTGCCTACGTGCTCTTAGGCTGCTTAGATCTCATGCAACAGCAGAAAAACAGAATGACATGGTGAAAATTACATTCCACTTCCTTCCTGGCTTTTGTTTCCCCCTTTTATCAGCTAGAATCCTGTTTTCTTTCTCACTGAACTCTCTCAACAGTGCCAGAGAAGGCTAACGCTGCCCTTGCTCATCTGTGAGTAGCCAGAAGGGGCAAAAAAATGATGAGGAATTTTTCCTGCCTTAACCTACTCTCTTAAGTCACATTCTAAGAGAAAATAAAATTTACTTTGTCATATTCTAAGACAATTATATGGTTTCTGGGCACTTGAATGTTAGATCCATAACTGAGAATGACAGACATCTCCCAGTCATGTATTACAATGTCATTTTAAGTAGCTGGAATATGCTATCTGCACTTCTTTTTACAACTTTTTGAAAACCACACTCCTTGAGTGAGGAATTCGCAGTTTGAAAGCCAGAAGTTTGATCAAATCCTTGTTAAAAGGAGGGTATCCACTACTGAATTGTTCATATATTTCCTCCCAGTGTTCTGTATGTGCATGTGTTAGCACATATAGAAGGAAGTACTGATTTGTGAATTGTGAGAAGCTCCAGATTCTTGTTGCTGCAAAGCAGCTTTGCAAAGTGGTGACAATTAACAGAATGTGTGGTGTAACCATCTCAGGTGCTGTTCCATTTACTTTTTAACATCATCACATTCAATATTGTGTCCAAGAGCTCCAGAGTGCTTTATGTGTTGATTGTGTAGTGTCTGCTCAGTGGTGCCACAGCACCCGACTCTCCTGCACAGGAGAGGGGACATTGCCAGTTGCCAGCGTGCTCTGAGCTGAGAATGCTGGCCATGTGGTTCATAAACTTCACTGTCCTGGTAAAATTTTAGCAGAAGTGTCCAAGAGCAGCTTGGTGATGCAAAGAACAGGGTATGCTTCCACAAATACTTGTAACAAAAATGGCAGGTATCAGTGACAGATTGGATTCCATGTTCCTTCATCTGCACTAAGCATACACAGTAGCTAATTTTACTTAACTCGGTGTTTATGGCTGTGCTAACTGGGGTGTATTCACGAAGTAGTTACTCAACACAGAATTCAGCTTGTATACATCAATATTGCAACATACTTTATTTGGAGTGCATGTTTTAACATAGATGTGAAAAGACAGTGCTAACAGTCTGTCACAGGATACATTTTCTTTTGTACGAGTATCCTTAAGAATTATGTGTTATTTTCTTTTAGCTGTTTCATTAAAATACTTTGAAAAGACAACAGTAGAAAATTGGGGAAACTGGACTTACTGGTTTTTGTTTTGTAATACCAGCATTTCTATATTTATCTGCTTTTCTAAGCTTAGGTTGGTCACTGTTGTCTGTTTCTTTTTAGAATCACTGCACAAAGACTTGCTCATTTGAATAAATGTTTGATGAACTTCAAATTAGGAAATTTCAGTTACAAGAACCATCCACTGAAATTGGGAGAACTGCAAGGGAACCATTTCACTGTTGTTCTCAGGTAGTATGTTAGTATGTATTCTGATGGTCCTGTTAGAATTTTTTTTCTTTAAATAGGTAAGCAATATTAGTGCAACTTGTGTTATGAAAAAGAAGTCCTGTTGGCAGGACACTGTTGAATTTGATGCATGCTATATGATATTGATGTTGAGCTTTAATATAATGGGCATCACAAAATAGCATAAACCCTTAATCTGTCTCTTACCTTTTTTTTTAATGCTAGAAACATAACAGGAACTGATGACCAGATAGAGCAAGCAATGCATTCACTCAGGGAAATTGGATTCATTAATTACTATGGAATGCAAAGATTTGGAACCACAGCTGTTCCTACTTATCAAATTGGCAGGTATGTGTTGCTTTCATCCTCCCCCCCCACCCCTTTAAAAAAAAATTATTCTTATCACCATGTAACTTAATGTATTTTTGGGAACATTTTTCTAGCATATTGCGTGTGCCAGTTTTAATTTTAGATTCAAGAAAGATCTTGTTTCTGAACTTGCTTCAGCAGTTATCTTGCATAATAGCACTACTTTTAATATTGCATAAGTCTAAACACTAATACTTATTTTTTTGATAAGTTGGCTAAAATGTATTTAGAATGTATTCCCTTTAAAATGTATTTAGTCAGTTCTTAATACACTTTCCTGTTTGAATCCTAGAGCTATTCTACAGAACAACTGGAATGAAGTAATGGATTTGATATTGAAACCACGACCAGGAGGTAAGAACTGAAAAACGATACATCACGTGTTTCTGCCTCTTCTCCAAGAAGTATATGTTTAGGAAAACCTTGAGCCAGTTTAGCGATGGAGAAGCAATCTTCAGACTCTCCCTTTTTGCCTCGCTTTCCTTGCTGTGCAATTTCTTGCAGTGGGGCTGAAAAGGGACTTGAATACTTAGCGTCTGCTCAAGCTCCATGTGAAGCCTTCCAGCTTCAAGTGTTCTGTGATTCTGTTCATCTTTAATTACCATGACTGAAACTTTAATTTTTCAACTGTTTTAACAAAAGGTGAGATGGATGCTTTTTTGGTGTGTAGTTAATATATTTTTATTTTACATCCTTGCTCTAGCTGAAAAGGGATACTTAGTCAAATGCAGAGAAGAATGGGCAAAGACTAAAGATCCAGCAGCAGCCCTCAAGAAATTACCTGTAAAAAGGTGCGTGGAAGGACAGCTTCTACGTGGACTCTTAAAGTTTGGAATGAAGAACATAATCTCTGCATTTGGCATAGTGAGTGTAAAAGTGCTGGGTGGTATTTACTTGAATAAACATTCTTTTGATGGTGTCAGGACGAATTTAAAGTAGACTCATAGATGCTTGATGAGTAGAAGGTTAAGTTTAAAAATCTTCACATTTATCCTGCCTTTTTGCTGAAAGTACTGCTGCATAGTAACTGATGATTTCTCTAATTAATGTGTGCATAATGAGCTTTCCAATTTATACAACAATCTCCCTGGTGTGTGGGAAGCAATACAGTTATACTTAGTAGCTATGTATAATACGGATCTGAGAATTGTGCAAATGTTCAATTTCAGTGTTTTCCTGTTGCTTTAACAGTATAAATCAAACTGATGCTGGGCTAATGAATCAGCCTGGTATAGAGGTGATGGATTCACTTGTCATTTTCAAGTGCTGTAATCAAGATCAAGTCTTTGGAGGAAATACCTCATCACCAGCAAACTACTGGGCCCATTGTAGGAGCTGGGGGATAATTTCTTGTTTATGAAGGAGATAATTAGGATAACACTGTGCTTTCACAGCTGCAAAGTTTACTTAAGATTTCAGGAGGCTGAGTATGAATTCAGTGTTTTATAATAGACCCATGTGTTTGAGCTGTAGAATTAAAAAAATGTGGGGTTTTTTTTGTGAATTTAAGCACAGTTCTTTTTTTGTGCTGATTTCAAATGTATAAAAGCATTATTTCTTCACATATCCTTTTCCCAAACAATGAACAAAAATCAAATCTGTATACCAAGAAATTGTGTAAGTCTTGTTGCCAGATAAGGTAACATTTCAAATATACGCCTATTTGGTTATGATTGTGAGAAAAACCAAAAAAATACGTCTTTCTAGTGTTTAATTTTTTTCTTTACCTCTAGATACCAAGAAATAATCGTTTAATGTATATTCATAGCTACCAGAGTTATGTGTGGAATAATATGGTGAGCAAGAGAATAGAAGAATATGGACTTAGAGCTGTACCAGGAGATCTCATACTTAAAGGAGGTAAAATCAGACAAAGCCAGTGATGCTGTGTAGTTCAGATTCCTAACAAAACAAGGCACGTAGCTCTTTGTCTGATACTGGTTACATAGTTTCTTTTCTCTCACCCATTTTGGCCCAGTGATATCTGAATCCATTGGTCTGTTTTAGACAAATTGTGCAAGGAATTGAAAGTTAGGTATTACATTTCCATGAGCTGTTTGTTTGTCTGTTTTTTCAAATAACTGGATAGAGAAGAGAGACTATGGAGGACTGATTGTTCTCAGAAATGACCTCAAACCTAGTTGAGCTATGAAGAACTGTGGAAGGATGTTATGAAGTTTTAACCACAGAAGTTTTTGATTGCATTAGTATCTTGTAAAGCAGAAGCTCCACTCAATTAAAACTTTCTTTGCTTGGATTTGTTCTGGCATTTTCTACAGTATTTCTCCTTTATGTATGCCTGATGCATGTAAGGGGGCTGTTCCTCTAGCAGTCCTTGCTTCATTTAAGTCACTGGAAGCCAGGCTGTGATTCTGCCAGTAACTGTGACAGCCTTGGAGGCTGTTACTTCTTTTCTTGGAAATGTTGTCTATTAAGTGGAGATGAAACATGGTAGTTATCCCTCTCAGAGTAAGCTTATTTCAATCAAAGGCTTAGTTTTATATTTAGCTGAAGTTAACTGTTACAGACATCCATACTGGTAACTTCATTGTTCTGTCCTGGCTGTAGCCACAGCTGTTCACATTGAAGAAGGAGATGTTGATAACTACACTATCCATGATGTAGTGATGCCATTGCCTGGATTTGATGTTATTTATCCAAAGCATAAAAGTAAGTCTAACTCTTAACTGACATATTTACTCTGAAAATATAAGTCTGCTTTAAGATTGTTCTTAAAAGGAAGATTGCATCTACTCAACCTTGGTGACTTTTAAAGCAATACATTACTTCAGATCTCTGATACATTAATGTCAGCCTTTTGTTGCTGCCAGGGCGCTCTGTTCAGTCTCCTTCCCACTGGGAAACCCAGCTGACTGTCAGCAGAGCAGAGTTTCTCACTAGCCTGTACCACTGCAAGGAGTTAATCAGGTACAGAATTCCTTGATGAATTTCATGAGGTTCCTCTTGGCCCATTCCTGTAGTGTGCCTCGGTCCCTCTGAATGGCAGTCCTGTCCTTGCATGTACTGAATGCCACCCCAGCTTGGTGTAGCCCACAGACTGGTTGGGGTAAATTCCAGCTCTTCTCCACTATTTCACAGGACACATCCCAGTTCCTTGAGGAACTCTGCTTCTAGGTAGAGCTCAAACCAGTAGTGACTATACTTTGAGATGATGAGCCAGACAGCTGTTACCCACTTATCAGTCCACCCACTGTGATGTTCTAACCTTGGACACAAAGATGCTGTGGGAACATGTTGACAGCCTTGCTAAAGGCAAGGCAGGCAACAGTCCCTGCTCTCCCCTCATCCACAAGTGTAATAATTTCATCATAGAAGACAGTAAGGTTGGTGGGTTTTTTTTGCTTTTTCTCTTCCTCTTTCTCCTCCTTATTAAAACTACAGTCATTGTGTGCCCAAAGAGGATTAGCTCCATTATTTTTCCCAGGGACCAGAGTGAGCCTGACTGGTCTGTAGTTCCCTAATTATCTTTCCTGGTCTTTCTGGAGTTGGGTGCAACACTTGGTTTTCTTCAGTTGTCTGGGCATCCCTAGATCTGCACAATCTTTCAGAGATGATAGAGAAAAACTTCACCATGATGTGAGCCAGCTCTCTCAGCCCATATCTTCTCCCACTACTGGTAGTCCTTCTCTTTCTTGAACCTTGCCTCTAAGAAGAGAGGCCTGGGGCACCTGGCTGGTCAAGACTAAGGCAAAAGAGGCACTGAGACCATCAGCCTTATGTCTGTCACTAGACCAGCTGCCCCGTTTAGCACCAGGCCAGCGCTTTCCTTGTATTCTTTCATTCCTTATGTTGCAGCTTAACTCTTGTTGGTCTTGATATTTGTTGCTGCTTTCAACTGTAGCTGAGCTTTGGCTTTCCTATCACCATCTCTGTGTGCCTGGACGATGCTGGTATAGTCCCTCTTCGTAGCTGGCCCTAGTTTCTATGCTCTATGTGTCCTTATATATGAGATTAGTCATGAGTTCCCTGCACGTTTTCCTCAATATTAGATTGAACTGTTCGTGTACTTGGTTGTCAAATTTTCAACTCATTTTTCTGCTGCTTTTCAATGAGAGAGTAATGGGTAGTCTAGCCCTTTATTTTTAATTCTTTTTTTCCATATACTTGAGATTAGTCCTGTGAAGTCTAGAAAATTGGAAAGCATATATGAGATGGCAATTAAATGTCAATAAAGCCATTGTCAAAGTATGTCGTAAATTTTGTTTTCAGCTGAAATTTGATCTGTTGCTTTCTTTGTTACTGCTTCTACTACTCAGGGTGTAGAAGCAAACAGGTAATAAGATTTGTAGTAATTTTAAACTTCTGTGTAGCATTTATCCCATATATGCTATAAACTACTAAATGTAAGGGACGGGAACAATTCTTGAAAACAGGCTGTTTAAATTGGCCACACTACATTCTCTCCTATTAAATATTTTTCTCTCTTGCAGTTGGTGAGGCCTACAAGGAGATGCTGGTAGCTGACAATCTTGATATCAACAACATGAGGCATAAAATCAGAGATTACTCACTTTCTGGAGCATACAGAAAGATTATCATTCGGCCTCAGAATGTCAATTGGTGAGTGGGAGCATAAAGGAAGTTAGACTTGAATTGACAGCATAGAGTTTATTTAAGTACGAAACAAAATGAGACTGATCCATGGGACATCCACGCAGACTGAAACATAAGTAGAGAGGAATCTCTCTGCAATTCTCTCATGTTTTTAATGCAATTGAAGTGGAACTATACCGTTATTTCTTCCTTGGTTCTCTGGTTCTGTGGTGGAGGAGTATCTATCTAGTTGTTCACTCCTTTCAAGGGCTTGCCTGTGCGCTTCATAGATAATTACTTATGTTGAAACAATGATAGATAATATTCAAAACGGGATTTTTGTAGTCTTGCGATGAGAAAGTTGGTCTCCAATTACCTGTCAATCAGAAAAATTTGTATCACTCAATCCTACTAAATCACTGTTGTTAGAGATACAACCTAGTTTTCATATGGCAACTGAATAAATACCTTTTATGCAGCGAACTGTACAAATGTGCAGGAAGATATGATCACTGATGCATAGAATAAAATGTAGAGGGTTTAGGAGGGAGCCCAAAAATACGAAAATTTATACACTTGAAACATCAGCACTAATTAATATTAAGCTTATCTACTTCCCATTTAGTTTTTCAGCCTCATGGTTATATATGGGATTTCTGTTAAATGAATGGCAGAAACCATAGCATGTGTTTAAACCCTTTCAAAGTTTAGCTGACTGTATTGAAAGGCTTTGCTCCTGCTAGGTACACTTAAAGTTGACACCGTTCTTCCCTTAATTTCATGAACTATACTTCTTATATAGTTGGAAATTCTGACAGTCCACAAGGGCAAACCAGATGAGTTATGCAAAGAAACTTCTCACTAACTTACAGTTGTTTTTTAACAGTCTTCATAAAGCCAAGGCAAGCCTTCTACATAAAGCTGTACCTGTTATTTTGCCATAAATGCAGTGTAACTTTTTTATTACAAAATCAATTCAATTTCAGTTGTAAATGCCAAATTGGAATAATAATAATAAAAATAATATTAAAATAAATACACATTTATACAAAATGTTAACTTAAATAATTTTAAATTATAATAATAAATTTTTTGTATATTATAAAGGGAAGTTGTTGCATACGATGATCCTAAAATCCCGTTATTTACTACGGATTTGGATAAACTGGAAGGAAAACCATTGCCAGTTCTCCCTGCAGGTAAGTTGATTTTTCTTCTGGTTTGCTAAGTAGAGGTTTGATCTGGCTGTTGCTTTCCACTGCTACATATTGAAAGCTCCTTTAAGGAAGAACTTTCATTTAACTATAGACTGTTAAGCAATGGTAACGACGACCTCCAAAGCCAGGTATCTAAATAAGGACCCTTATTTCTCAAGGGTGCAAGCCATTCCTCCGGCATCTGTGTTGACTGTTATATTTTCCTACAGGCATCTGTAAAATCAAGTAAATGCTTAGCAGTAAATGTCTGCAACTAACAAAGGTGGAATTAAGTCACAAATTGTCTATATATTGAGCTTCTATTATTGGTGCTAAACACAGGAGATGACTCAAATACTTAACTTTGGTCACAAGGTGTTTTGACACTGCTTTCCAGAAAAGTGAAGACAGGCTAGGAATTCAGTCTGAAAGAACAAATGTTTGCTTTTAAAAGAAGAAAACTCTCAAGCCACCACTTTGTGCTGAGAGAAAATGTTAAAAAGTTGTTTCATGAAATTTTTCACTGTGGATTATAAACGGGAGTGTGATGGTGGTGGTTGTTTTGCTTTATGGGCTGGGGAAGTTGGTTGTGGAAGCTGTTAGTCCAGTTTAGATGGCATCCAGAATAAGCATTATATATGCCCTTAACCACTTGTTCTTGCTTTTTGTCTCTTACGCCTTCTCATAGATGGTAAATTCAGGGCACTAAAGATGGAGTTCTCCCTTCCCCCATCCACTTACGCTACAATGGCAATTCGAGAAGTTTTGAAAATGGACACAAGCATAAAAAACCAGACACAACTGAATACAACCTGGTTGCGCTGAATGAACTGCAAAATTACTTAATTTTAACAAAGTGTTTTCTTATTTACATGTTCTGTACAAATCTTTAAAGAGTCACAGTAAGAGATTTGTATTTTTTAAAGTTTTTTAGTGCTAGCATTTAACTTCAGTAGTCCTTTGCAAGATGGTGTCTGTAACATAATATAGATATTAGTGACTGATGCTTTTTACTGAATGAGTAAGTTTCTTGAGCTGTAACATGGGTGCATCTTTAGAATTGAGCTTATAATGACATCAGACCTGGAAGAATGTTTAGCTTGCTGTCTTTGGGCAAGCACTGAATGTTTTCACGAGTTAAACACACCTTGAAGTCTTTTCAAATACAAGAAATTACACGGAGAAAGATGAATTACAACACAATCAAGATATTGATGACCATATGTATTGCAGGGTTTTGCTGGTAGCATTTGCACTGATGCAATAGCAGATTCTGTTAGCAAGGCTTTTGTGTGCTGTAAAGCTGTACAACTCTTTTAAATAGTTCGACTTTTCACTGGGAAAATACTTGTATTTTCCAGCTAGTACCTGTACCAAACAGGTACTAAAAATAAATAAACCTGAATCTCTGAGCGTGTATCAGTAGCTGGTTCCTTTGCGCCTGTCCACTGCTGGGGGGGAATGAGCCGGGCTTCCGGCTGGGAAAAAAAAAATACTGTGGAGCTGTTCTAAAACGACCTGGCATTTTCAGCCAAATGCAAAGCCTGTGTTGCTAAAGTCATGTCGCCGGCCACGGCGGCTGCGTGCGGCGGGGGCGAGGAGGCCGTGAGGGGCCTCGGCGAGGCCGTGTGCGTCGGAGCACGGGGCGGGGACAGCCCCCGAGCCGGCGGGACGCGGCTCTGCCCGGACCGTGT